>PVIA01001703.1:0-256539 GCA_004024845.1 Tonatia bakeri | reverse complement strand
TTTAGTGTCAGGTATTGTGATCCCTCCTACTTTGATCTTCTTTCTGAAAATTGCAGCAGCTATTCGGGGTTGTTTATGGTTCCATATAAATTTTTGAAGTGTTTGTTCTATATCTGTGAAGTATGCCACTGATACTTTAATAGGTATTGCATTGAATGTGTAAATTGCTTTGGGTAGTATGGCCATTTTGATGATATTAATTCTTCCAATCCATGAACACGGTATATGTTTTCATTTGTTTGTGTCTTCCTTGCTTTCTTTCCTCAGTGTTATGTAGTTTTCTGAATACAGGTCTTTTACCTCTTTGGTTAGATTTATTCCTAGGTATTTCATTTTTCTTTTTGCTATTTAAAATGGGATTTTTTCCTTGATTTCTGTTTCTGCTGTTTAATTGATGGTGTACAGAAATGCCTTTGATTTCTGGATATTGACTTTGTATCCCGCTGTTTTGCCAAATTCATTTATTAGGTCAAGCAGTTTTTTGGTAGAGTCTATAGGATTTTCTATGTACACTATCATGTCATCTGCAAACAATGACAGTTTTGTTTCCTCCTTTCCGATTTGGATGCATTTTATTTCCTTTTCTTGTCTGATCACTGTGGCTAAAACTTCCAATACTATATTGAATAAAAGTGGTGAAAGTGGACAACCTTGTCTTATTCCTGATCTTAGTGGAAAAGATTTTAGTTTTTGCCCATTGAATATGATGTTGGTTGTAGGTCTCTCATATATAGCCTTTATTATGTTGAGGAATGCTCCCTCTATTCCCACTTTGCTGAGTGTTTTTATCATAAATGGGTGCTATACCTTATCAAATGCTTTTTTCCCATCTATTGATATGATCAGGTGACTTTTATCTTTGCTTTTGTTTATGTGATGTATTACATTTACTGATTAGTGAATATTGAACCATCCTTGCATCCCTGGGATGAATCCCACTTGGTCATGATGTATGATCTTTTTAATGTATTGTTGGATGCAGTTTGCCAGTATTTTGTTGAGGATTTTAGCATCAATGTTCATCAGCGATATTGGCCTGAAGTTTTCTTTCTTTGTTGTGTCTTTATCTGGTTTTGGAATTAGGATAATGTTGGCCTCATAAAAAGAGTTTGGGAGTCTTCCATCTTTTTGGATTTTTTGGAATAGTCTGTGAAGGATAGGGGATAAGCTCTTCCTTAAATGCTTTATAGAATTCTCCTGTGAAATCATCTGGTCCAGGGCTTTTGTGTGTTGGGAGTTTTTTTATTACTGGTTCAATTTCTTTTGCTGCTATTGGTCTGTTCAGGCTTTCTGCTTCTTTTTCATTGAGTTTTGGAAGATTATATTTTTCTAGAAATTTGTCCATTTCATCTAGGTCTTCAAGTTTCTTGGCATGCAGTTCTTCATAGTAATTTCCTACAATCCTTTGTATTTCTGTGGTATCGATTGTAATCTCCCCTCTTTCATTTCTGATTGTATTTATTTGGGTCTTCTCTCTTTTTTCTTGATGAGTTTGCTTAAAGGCTTGTTGATTTTGTTTATCTTTTCAAAGAACCAGCTCCTGGATTCATTGATCCTTAGAATTGTGCTTTTAGTCTCTATGTCATTTAATTCTGCTCTGATCTTAGTTATTTCCTTCCTTCTACTTGCTCTGAGTTATCTTTGTTGTTGTTCCTCTAGTTCTTGTAGATGTAGGGTTAGGTTGTTTGTTTGAGATGTTTCTGTGTTTTTTAGGTAGGCCTGTATCACTATGAACTTCCCTCTGAGGACTGCCTTAGCTGTGTCCCATAAGTTTTGGGTTGTTGTGAGTTCATTTTTGTTTGTTTCCAGAAACCTTTTGATTTCTTCCCTAATTTCATTCTTGACCCATTCATTGTTTAATAGCATGCTATTTAATCTCCATGATTTTGAGTGTTTTGGGTTTTTTTCCTTGGGGTTGGTTTCTAGTTTCAGTCCCTTGTGATCTGAGAAAATGCTTGGTATGATTTTGATTTTCTTGAAATTGTTGAGGCTTGTTTTGTGTCCTATCATGTGGTCTATCTTTGAAAATGTTCCATGTACATTTGAAGAGAATGTTTATTTATCCACTTTGGGATGAAGGGCTCTGAATATATCAGTTAAGTCCATTTCATCTAGGGTATTGTTCAGTGCCACAATATCTTTGTTGATATTTTGTTTGGAAGATCTGTCCATTTTTGACAGTGGGGTGTTAAAATCCCCCACTATAATTATGTTGCTGTCAACGTCTTTCCTGAAGTCCTCTAAGATTTTCTTTGTGTATTTGGGTGCTCCTATGTTGGGTGCATATATATTTACAATATTTATGTCTTCTTGGTGGATTCTTCCCTTGAGTATTATGAAGTGACCTTTTGGGTCTCTCTTTATGGTCCTTTTTTGGAAGTTTATTTTGTCTGACATGAGTATTGCTACCCCAGCTTTTTTTTCCTCCTGTCCATTTGCTTGGAAAATTTGTTTCCAGCCCTTCACTTTCAGCTTGTGCAGGTCTTTTATCCTGAGGTGGGTCTCTTGTAGGCAGCATATATGTGGGTCATGTTTTCTTATCCATTCATCTATTCTATGTCTTTTGATTGGAGCATTTAATCCATTTACACTTAAGGTTATTATTGATAGGTACTTATTCATTGCCATTTATGTACCTGTGTTCCTCTCTCTCTCTTTTCCTTACTTTCCTTAAAGCAGTCCCTTTAGCATCTCTTGCAGAGCTGGTTTTGTGGAGGTGTATTCTTTTAGACTTCTTTTGTCTGAGAAGCTTCTTATTTGGCCTTCTATCTTGATTGAGAGCCTTGCTGGGTAAAGAAGCCTTGGTTGCAGACCTCTGGTTCTCATTATTTGGAATATTTCTTGCCATTCTCTTCTGGCATGGAGTGTTTCCATTGAGAAGTCCGCTGTTAGCCTTATTGGGGCTCCTTTGTATGTTACTTCCTGTTTCTCCCTTGCTGCCTTTAAGATTCTCTCTTTCTCTTGAAATTTTGCCATTTTAATTACAATGTGTCTTGAGGTGGGCCTCTTTGGGTTCCTCTTGATTGGGACTCTTTGTGTTTCCTGGATTTGTGTGACTTTTTCTCTCATGAAATTAGGGAAGTTTTCCATCATTACTTTTTCAAGTAGGTTTTCCTTCCCTTGCTCTTCTTCTTCTCCTTCTGGTATCCCTATTATATGAATATTATTACATTTCATATTGTCCTGCATTTCTCTTAATCCCTCTTCATTCTTTCTGAGCCTCTTTTCCTTTTCTTGCTCTTTCTGGGTGTTTTCTTCTACTTTGTCCTCCAATTTGTTGATCTGATCTTCTGCTTCATCAATCCTGCTTTTCATTCCTTCTACTGTGTTCTTCAGTTCAGAAATTGTATTCTTCATTTCTTCTTGGCACTTGTTGATAGTTTCTATTTCCTTTTTTCATAGTGATACAGTTTGCAGTGAGATCATTGTAGCTTCCCTGTAGTTTCTGGTAGCTCATTGTGAGCTCATTGAGCTTCCTGATAATCATTGTTTTGAACTCAATATCTGATAGTTGAGTTGCCTGTACTTCATTTAGCATTCTTTCTGAGGCTTCCTCCTTTCCCTTCACTTACAGATTGTTTCTTGTCTTCTCATTGTTCGTGAGACTCTTTGTGTTAGGCTCTGTTTCTTAAATTGATTTGTTCTGGTTCCCTGTGTTTATGGTGTGAACTTCTGTGGTAGAATACCTGCGAGATTCAGTGGTGCAGTCTCTTTTGGATATCCTGGTGCTCACAGATTCCCCTACTCTTTTTTGTGATCAGTTGGAGGAGTAAGGCAAAATGGTTTAAGACAGCAAGACAGTATTCTATGATATTTACAGTAGCAGCCAGTAGAGAAGAGATGGGAGATCCTTTGGCTACGTGTAGTGTTAACCGTCATCTTCCACCCCACTAGCCACATTTTAGAAAGGATGGAAAGAAGTAAGACTCTTATTGGGGAGGAAAGGATTGTTAGTTGGATCTAGAAAGTTGTGAGGCTGTGGGAGGTCAGATTCTGGGGTAGGGTGGGAATAAAGAATGGTAAATAGGAGCAGTGTGTATAAGAATAGAGATAACCCCTACAATGATAGAGTTCCGGAAATTTCGGAGTGGGCTGAGATCTGGGAGGGGTGTTGAGTAATATTTACAATTGTATGAAATAGGTCTTATTTACAGTAATATTAGAGCAACAACCATGTGGCAGAATCTATGAGATGTAGATAACAAGAATAAGGAGTATAGAATCTTGAGTGGTGTACTAATGGAACCCAAGTGAAGGACAGTAAATTATCAACACACTGTGAATGAGATAACAGGGTGGATCTATCAAACAACAGTATAAACAGCCAAGCAAAAAAGATTATACAGAAAGAAAAAGAATACCAAAATACTATTAAAATAAAAAGTGTCAGAAAAGAGAGAAAATACAAATTTGCAGTAACTTGCAGGCTCAAAAAAAAAGCAGAAGATGGAATGCAGGAGAGGTGAATTTGGAATGGAAGGAATAGCACTAGGATGAAAGGAAGAGAAACATAAGGAATTGAAAGATATAAAAATAATAGGAGTTAAAAAATAAAAAGTTATTTAAAAAACAAGATAAAATCAAACAATCAAACAACAACAGCAGCCAAAAAACAAAAAACAAAAAATGAAAAAACAAACCCTCTTGTTGGTTTCTAACTGGCCAAACCAGTTTTTCTGGTCTTGCTGGCTTCAGCAGGCTGTGGGGTGATTTGAATGCTTTTTACCCTTCCCAGTCAGCGCTCAGTCAGTCTCCTGGGTACTGTCCCCAGGGCTAGCCACCCACTCTCCCCAGAACCGATCTGCTGCTTCAGGTTCAGGATGTAAGCTCCAGGGATCACAAGAGGTCGCGCTCTTCCCCCAACTTCGCCACTGCAGTCTCTATATTCATGGGAAGTACCCGCATCTTCTCCGGGTTCACAGTGCACACCCCGGGGATTTTGAGGAGTCGTGCACTTCCCCAACTTCTCTGCCATGGGCTCCAGGAACCCATGAAATGCTGCGTCTTTTCCGGGTTCACAGTGTGAGGGTCCGGAATCCCAGAGGGGCGCCTTTCCAGAGATCACCACCGCATGCTCCAGAAACCTGTGAATGCCCGTGCCCTTCCCTTGTTCAGGGCTGTGGGGTCTGGGTCTTCCACAAAACCATACTCTCACCGGGTTGGGGGCATGGGTGCATGGCCAGGCCACCCTTGGTTGCACAGGCTGGGGCACTTACTCTTCCCTGGGCTGTGCATGGGTGTTCACAGGCCCTGTGTGATTGTCTCTGGGTCCTGACTCCCCTCTCTGTGCCTTCAGACAACTAGGCTTCCCCCGGTGCTGCTCAATCCTTGTTGTCCAGGGAGGGAGCAGCGACTTCGCTCTCCAGGGTGCCCTGAGACAGACCCAGGAGCACCGGGCCTGGGGGCTGCAACCTCCCTGCTCCCCGCGCTGATCCCTGGGCCCTTATTATCCTGAAGTAGTCTCCTTACTGTCTGTTTTTTCAACGTCTACTATAATTTTTGATGTCCTATTTTCATAAATGTTGCAATATTGGTGGCCCCTTGCTCTGTTTCTCCTCAGATCAGCCAGATTCTCTCCCGTGCACAGGGGAAGGGGATTACAATCCCTCCAACAATGCTGCCATCTTCCCCTCCCTATTCCTCTTCAGATTTCTTTCAGTGAGCTACAGCAGGTATTGATGTAGGTCTTTTGGAAAATGAACAAAGCATAAGGTGAATTTTCGAAAGTGGGGGAGACCTGCACCACTTTCTCCTGGGTCTCTTTCTTAGGACACTTGCTCTTACAACTCAGGTATAATTTTGTGAAGATGCTCAAGCAACATGGGGAGGCCACACGTAGGTGCTCTGGCCACAGATCTAGTTGAGGTCCCAATGAACAACCAGCATTATCATTAGCCATATAAGCAAGTCTTTAGATGATTCCAGCCCTCAGCCTTTAATTCACGCCAGCTGGTGCCAAGTGTAGCAAAGAATAGTCCCCCCAGGTTGGTGATTATGGCAAATGTTCTAGCCACTACATTTGGGGTAATAAATAACTGATCTGAATTTAGTTTATTTTTTTAAGAACAATGAAAAGCTATTTTGTACAGTGTCATAAATTTGGATTAATATTTAGGGGAAAATATTAAACTCCTAATGATAAGTTTGGTATATTATTCTCCCTCTTCCCTTTATCCCTCCCCTTCCCTTCCCTTCTGTTCCCTTCCCTTCCCGTCTGTCAGGTGGCACCTTTGTTGCTAGAGATAACAGGAAAAAACATCATCAAAGTTCCATATTTTCCTAGGTGTGAATAAGACAGCTTGGTATGGGACCAAAGTATCCTGAAAGAATTAAAGAATCATCCCCAAATATATTCCACAGTAGACATATTTTATAATATTTTATAACAGGCATAAAGATATAATTTGGTTGTTGAAAATAAGACATTTTTCTTCTCAGTTTATTTTTTGAAAGAGATTATTTGATATCACTTCTTCCTTTGACACCTTTTTTTCAACTTCAGTAACCCTCTATGTGCATTACTGTGAAATCTCCAAAAGGACAGTTTGAAACATTTTCCAAAAACAACATTTTCTTTTAGCACCAACCATTTATCCATCCATCCATGAATCCATTTACTTAATACATATATATTGAGTGTCCGTTATATACAAGGTACTGGAGACCCTAATATGAAAGTTAGACAACCCACCCTTATAAATCTCACAGTCTCATTAGAGAGACAGGAAAGTAGACATATAAATTACTTTATTAATTCAATAAAATTGTATTAAGCTACTGCAGCTGCTGTATTAAAGTCATTATGCCAGACTCCAGTATTAACAAGGGTAAAGAAGGGAAAGATATAACCTCTGTTCTACAGACTAGGGATTAGGACAGAAAGCCAAATAATAGCAGAACCCAATCAAGAGTTCAGGTAAGGACTCTCAAAGGAAGTGAAATATGAACTGAACCCTGTAGACTGATTTGAGTCAGCTAGGTGAAAACAGATGTGGGAGGAGTGCACATGTTACAGAGGAAAGCAACTGCAAATATCCAGAGGTGAGGGAGTAAATGGAATATATGTTTAAAAAACAAAAAGAAGTTCAGTGTGGCAAGAACAATGTTTGGGGAAGACAGGATGGTGGGAAATAAACTCGGGTGGGTAGACAGGGCCTAAAAGATCTTGGTCAGAGATGTCTGTCTAACATGAGGATTGTAACAATAAGACTGAATAAAAATGGACATTTTTAATATTTTGGAGGTATAATATGTGGGAAATATTTATTGACAGATTAGATATCAGGGATAAGAATGAGAGAAGGGTCAGAATATGTTCAAGGTTTCCAGATTGGATAACTGGATTGGTTGTGCTGCCACTAAGTAAGGACACCATTCTCAGGAAGGACTTTGGGTCTGGAAAGAAAACAGTGTCTTTTTTCATGTTGAACTTGAGGTTCCTGTAAGATATCCAAGTAAAAATTTCTACATATATTCAATATATACAAGTAAAGATCCAATATATAGGTCTGGAAGTAAGAAGGAAAAAACATACTGAAGACAAGAATACAGAAGGTGACAGAAGCCCTGGAGCAGAAGAGATGTCCCAAAGTGAATGTAAGGGGGCAGAGGAAAAATGCCTAGGACAGAATGCAAAATAACGTCAACATACAGGGGGCATGTTAGATCTGGATGCAACCACTGGAAAAGAAACTAGGAGAATATAGTACCTAAAAAACTAAATGCATTACAAGTATATTAATAAATACATATTCAGAAAATGTATAAGTAAGTTTTAGGAGCAGCACTGGCCAGAAGTTTAAAACCCTGGTCTGAATTAAAGTAATGACATTGGTGACAGAGAGCAGAGATATCTCTTGGGAGGTCTTAGAAATGGATGGCTTGCAAGGAATAAAGGAAAAGCAGTAGAAAAGGAACTCCTTGTTTGTTTCAGGTATCAAGGAAAATTATGAAGTCTTCCCCACCAGTCAAGTCTTATCAGTGTTTGTTCACACTGAGTATTTTTAAAGAACACACAGAGTGTTTACATATCTCTGTATATCCTTAAGGTGGGACAACTGTAACTGAACAACAAAAAATAAAAAATCAGAGTCTGCTTTTAACATGGCCTATTCTCACAGTGTCACCTTTGCAATATTAAAATATTTACACAGTGAGACACTTAAAGGTGCTCTGAAGAAAGGGCCTGACAAACACTGCAGGTCTCTAAACATCATGTTTCCTGACAGTATATTAAGTTGGTTTTGGAAATGTTGCATCCCAAACAACACAATATGTTCTGCTGTCTGCTGACAACCAAATAGAATTTTTCAAAGACAAGGGAATTGTTTGTGATTCCTCCACACAGCTTGTCCTTCACATGCTAATTTGGACTTAGTTGAGAACTTATTTGACCCTCAGAGCTAGAGAGTATTTTGAGTTTCTCACAAGTTTGGGTCTAGTTGTTACAAATTTGAGACATGGAATTCCTCTCTCTTTTCCTCCCTCCCTCCCTTTCTCCCTTCTCTCTTCCTTTCTTTTTTCATTCTTTCTCCTTTTCTCCATTCCTACTTCTCAATGGTCATACAATGTTGTGATTTGAGTAAACAGAGCAGCAGAGGAGAACATGGCCTCTACACACAGAAAGACGTAGTAGAGGGCCCCTGGTCTGCTGTGTCAGAGCACAACACTGAGTTTGGCTATTTTTCCTTGTTAGATGGAAGACTTAGCATCCACAGCATTGAGCATATTTGCAGGGACTTGTAATGCGAAGACAGCTTCACTTCAGCATTCTGTTCAGTCAATTAAGCCAGAAGATAGTTTAGCAACTAAGCACATAAAATGTTCTAACCTGTTCAAGCACAGAAGTCAACTTTATTGTTACTCACCCTTAAAGGAGGGGAGAATTTGCCTTATCAACCATCGCCAATATTCAGAAAGCTTTGCAAACCATCATTCTCCTCTGAAAACAACAGGTGGTCCAAGATCATGCTCTTTAAAATTATTTCACCTCAGGACTAGACATATTGTTGTATCTTTGACCAGCATCTATTTTTTTTTTAATTCAGAAGTTACATTCAATTTCAGGAAAAATGAGCAAAAAGTAGATCTTGCACAATCTTTTTTCACATCCATAATCCACTTTATATATTTACTATGAATATCATTATAATAAACACCATGATTTTAATGACTCATATGTATCGCCAAATAAACAGCTTCACTAAACTGGATTTTGTTTAAATCACTGCACTACCTAGTGTTCCTAAAATTTATCAGGCTTGCCATCCTTGGCATCTTTAACTCATCATCCCTTCCAGCCTCAGTGGTTTCCTAAGTGCACCATGGGCAGTGAAACTCTACTGTTTGCAAAGCTTATGTTGCCCGACAACTGAACCAAGAGACCATTACCTTGAAAACTAGCAATGCATTATGTTTAGTGGGTACAACAGAACTCTCTTCAAGAAAGTCAAACAAAATTGAAAAATGAAAACCATGACTGCTGGAGATTAAAAAATTAAAATGTATAACAGCTTGAGTACATTTAAAATAATCTAAAATCTAAGTCCAGTAAATATTTGGTAAAAACAGTTATTTTTCCCTGACAGGGCCCATATATTGGAATAAAATAATTTGTTGGGTTTGGGTTCGATCCGATGGGGCATATTAAAGGAGATATCTACTTTCCATCCCTGCTATATTGGAATAACTTGTGAAAAGGACATGAATAGATGCCTAAAGTGGAAAAGTCATTTGTTCATTTGTTCATTCATTTATTCTTTCATGTATTCAATAAATATCCATTGAATGCTACTTTGTGTCAGGCCCTGTGCTAGGTGCTGGGGAAGTTGCAGTGAGCAGGAGTGTCCCTGCTATCACCGAGCTTCCTCTGCAGGAAGAGTCAACAGAGAGTAGTGAATTACACAGGTACAGTATTCCTACAGTTTATCAGGCTTTCAACAGTGTACTTCCATAGTGAAGTTCATAGATACAGTATTTTAAGAGAGCAATACATACATAAATTAGATATTTTAAGAGAGTGATAGTGGGATAAAAATAAAACTGTGACTCCTAACTTCCATCCCAGTACCCATTTAATCCATTGGAAAAACCTAAGAACCCCTCCCCTTTCAAAATATATCCAGAATCTGACTCCTCCTCAACCCTAATCATCTCCACTGTGGTCCAACCCAGCATCCTCTCTTACCAGTTTTATCGCAGTAGCCTCCTAATGGTCTCTCTGTTTCAGTTCTTTCCTCCCTTCTAGTCTATTTTCATGCAGTCAGAGTAACACTTCTAACACCTATCTCAGGTCATGCCACTCAGTTCAACGACTTCTGACTTCTCCTCCTCTGCTCACCACCTCTATGACCTGATCACCCAATGCCCTTGTTGCCCGAATTTATCTAGAACACTGGCTCTCTTGTTATTCTTCAAAACCAAGGCTAGCTTCTGTTTTAGGCTCTGTGGTACCCAAAATTCCAAGATACCTCCTCCCATATTACTGTTTCCTGATGTACACATACCATCTGCCAGTTATCTAATCAAACATGAATCTAGGTACTTCTATAAGGGAATTTTACAGAATTGAAATACAAATCAGTAGACTTTAAGACAGGGAGATATTCTAGGTCAGCATGATCTGATTACATGAGCCTTAAATTTGGGTCTAGAGGTAAGAGATAGAGAAACTGATTTAAGGCACAAGAGAGCTTTGAGGAGTTTTCTTTTTCTAGCTTGAAGATGGAAGGGGTTGTGTGACCATGAGTCTCAGAGGTCTGCTGTTGCTGAGAACAGCATCTGGGACAGCCAACATGGAAATAGGACCAAATTCTGGTCATCACAAGAAACCAAATTCTGCAAACCACCTGAACGAGGTAGGAGAAGTCTCTGAGCCTCAGCTGACACAGTAGTTCCACCAGCACCTTCCTTTCAGTAGTGTGAGACCCTGAGTGGAGAATCCAGTCATGCTGTGCCCAGACTTCTGATCTATAGGAACTATAAAATAGTATATCTATGTTGTTTTAAGCCACTATTTGTTCTGCAGCAATACAGAACTAATGTAGGGTGTTTGCACTTATTTTTTTTTCTCAGATTGTTTTTCCTAGCTATCCCTCTGTTTGCTTCCTTACTTCCTATAGGTTTCTGACTAATTACTACCTTCCCAGTGAAGTCTTCCATAACACTCAGGCTCCTGGCAGTCGTGTATTGGGTAATTTGAGGATTTGAATAAAGTGACTCTAGAGGAGTAGGCAGATTTTAGAGAAACTATAGGGGAAAATACAGTATCCTAGGATTAATGAGGAAGGGCTCAAGGGAAAGAGACAATTAAGAGAACTTAGGGCATTACTACATGATAAGGACCATCCAACACAAGCTGTGACCTTCCATTTAGTCATGTAGCCAGCTTTGGGCAATGCCAGAGCATGCAAGCCAGGAAAGTAGTAATACTCCCTATAGCTTTCCTCCCTTCCTGTTTATTATCTAATGCTTTCATGAGAATATAAGTATCATGAGGACAAGTACTTGGCCAAATTCATTCCCTGTTGTATCGGCATAGACCAATGCTGGAACATAGTGCTCAACATTATCAAATAAATAAAGAAAGGAGTGAGTGACTGAATGAATGGAGAGCAATGTTACTGCAGACTGGGTAACAAAGAGAGATTTCTCCAACATTTGAGCTGAGACAACCGATGAGAAGAAGCCAGTCAAAGAAAGAAAAAGGAGTTACAATTCCATATAGAAAAAATAGCAAATGCCTTGACCCTGAGGAGTAAATTAGTTTGCAGTGTTTGAGGAACAGAGTGTCAATGGCAGATGCATCAGGAATTGGAGTCTTGAAGATGACTCATGATGTCAAAGAGGTAGACAGGGACCATATCATGGCAGATCTGGCAGGGCATGGTAAGGGGTTTGCATTTTATTTCCAATGCAATGGCCAGATATTGCAGAGTTTAAAGCTGAGAAGAGAAGTGACATTGAATATTTAGAGTTTTAATATCCATGGAAAAATTCAATAGTAAGGAAATAATTGAATTGCTGTGGTTATGAATCTATTCTTTGCTTCTCTAGTCTGCTATTTCCCTTTTTGGACATAGCATCCTTATGAAATCTCCTAATTTTTATATGCTTCTGTCTTCAGTATTTTCCTATACACTATACCTTACAGGAGAGTTCATGTGGGCTGGACCCCGTAATTGTTTAGTTAGACTCTTTTGAATTTACCCCTCAAATTTCCCACAAATGTTGTCCTTGGTGCTGTGTAATAAAGGCAGAGATGTCATCTTTTTAATGTAAGGGTCTAGAAGAATGCTAAGTTCATTACCTGGGGCACAGAAAATTCTCAGCACTTACTTACTATTAAGATATTTTATTTTATGTATTATTAGTTCAACTGAAGTATGAATTAGTAAGAATAAAATAACTAGAGTTGGGGAGTCTGTGATCAAATCCCAGCTCACAATCTTTGAGTGATGCAACATTGGTAAGCTGTCAATTTCTCTGGGTTTCAGTTTGCAACCTGCAAAATAGCATGAAAAATACTATTTCATTAATGAGTTAATATAATCAATGAGATAATGTATGTAAAGTGTTTAGTATATAGTAATACCCAATAAATTGGAGGCATTATTCTTGGCTATTATTAGATATTACAGGTGCAACATGGTGAGTTAGAAGAAACAAAAGATCATTTTTGTCTTCTACCAACTCACTCTCACCCACAGAAAAGGGGGCTGGCATTTGTATTCCTAGAGGTTCACTGAGAGGAGAGAGGAATTCTCCTAGAAAAAGGTTCAATGGAGAAAAAGGCAAGGTGGGAGGAGGAAGAAGGAAAGCAGGAATCCTGGAGCACCTGCACACTGGAAAGGGCTGTTTCGGTCCTGGAGTACTGAGCAAAGTGCTCACTCCCACACGGCACTACTTTAGAAGTGATGCGGGGGCTTGGGGTTGCTGGGGCCTAAATCATAAGAGATGTGGCTTTGACAATTTTATTGAAATAGCTCTAGGACTGATAGAGGGCCAGCTCATCTCATGGACACCACTGGAAAATTCACATATTGGTGGTTACCATGACTTGATAAAGATAACAGGCCCTTACTTATTTTCCAAACATTGTGTATGGTCCTGTATTCTTATATAACTTAAGAAGTGTAACAGACACCTTAAAACGAGAGTTATTGTTTTCTTATCATTCTGATTAGCGGGATCTCTAAGTTAGATTTAATGTAGAAAAATAATATGGTAGAATAAAATTAAAAGCAAAAATATTTCAATAATGATTATACTATAGATAATTAGTAAATATTCACAAGAATGAATTTGCATTATTCATTTTTCTGTACGCTGTTTCAAACTTTAAGCCAAAATTGTTATTGTGGGCTGATAACATTTGTAAGCCTCAGAATGAAATATTTCTGGAGAAAACGGATTCAAATAGAGCTAATGGATGGATATGGTAGCTTTCTTCCTACCTACTCTTTTTATCATAAGAACATTGAGATGGAAGGGATCTTGAAAGTCATTTTCATCTCTCTACTTGTCTCCAAGAATGGCTGACAGCATTATTTCTTCCTGGTGCTTTCCTCTGGGATTAGTCTGCTTACTGAAATCTGCTATTTTCTTTATAGGTTTGCACAATAAAACTATTTAGATGAACCGAATGCAGCTCCTTTAAAATATATGTAATTCAAGTTGGATTTTTAAATGGCTGTCTCTGAAATGCAGAGATGCATAACAAAATCAACAATGTTTCAAAGGGTGGAAATATTGAATGTTCCTTTGTTACACCGGGCATCTTTGAAAAACTGAAATGCATTTACAGTGCTTGGCAGTCTCCCGAGAGACATGCATCAAACAGTGCTCCCGATGGTGGGCTGGTTTCATGACATAGAAACATTCTTATGCTTGAAGCATCTCAGTAGTTTTATAAATAAGAAATATGTTTTTTCTTTTAGCAAAAAAAGCAGTTATGGTTCCCTTCCAATGACTTCTGATCTAGTTTATGAAGTTCTGGGACTAGATTACTTGAGACTGAACTTTCCAGCTCCTAGATTATGTAGGACAGGGGTCAGTGCTTCTGCAGACTTCAGAGGGTGCTATACCGAGAGGGGATGACATAGCAGAGAAGAACACAGGCTGTGGGGCTAGACTGCCAGGATCTGGAATAAAGCCCTCCTATGTTCAAGCCGTGTAAACTTGCATTCTTCTTGAAGGCTGACTCCGAGACAGGCACTTAGGTACAGGTAGTTCATTTGAAAGAAGATCCCAGGAAGCACAGGTGAGGGAGCAGGGAAAATGAGACAAGGTAGGGAAAATGACCAGTGGAGGTCTGTTAATCAGCCCAGCCAGGTACTCTCTGAGGTTCTCTGTAGAACATGCTTGGAATTGTCCCATGGGGGTTGAGGAAGCTGGACCTATCTCTCATGAACTGAAAGTTCTCCTCCATCAATGTGTTAGATCTCAGGTTTTGCCTGACTGCCCTGTCCAGGAACTTCATAAACTCATAAATTCCAGAAAGTTCACAGCAGGCAGGGAATCAGAGAGAGACTAGCCCTTGGTGGACAGCCAGCTGTCAGTCTGAACAGGCGTACTCAGAGGTGGGTCAGGGGATATAAGATGTACATCAACTTCGCCTGTTATAGGACTTTACCAACATGAAAAAGAATGTATTGAGATCAAGTAAATCTATAAGGAAAGTTACATACAGCATGTTCTACTAGCTTCTAGGCAATATCTATAAATAATACAATATTGTGTTTACTATCTGAAAAATTCTGACCCAGTATCCAATTCTTTCCCATGATCTTGTATAGCAAAAGAATAAAACTCATCTAGTTAGAAGTGTGATACCACTGTTTTTTTTTTTTGCATACAATGTGCCCTGGGATATCGAATTTATGTGTGAGGATGCTCATGAACGACCCAGAAGGTGCTGAGTCTATCTTTTCAGCAGGAAACTGGCACTGTAAAGCTGTAGCGTAGCATCTCTGTTTTCTCTCTGCACAGAACAGAGTTGTTCTGTTCTGTGACTGTGAACTCCACCTGCTGTGTTGATGGGCTGCTGAGGCAGGGAGAGGCCTTTAAGATCAGAGAAGAATTGAAAATGACCCCCTTTCCATGCAGCTTTGAACACTTTGTATAACACCATTAACCATCCTCCCTGCAGCTTCAGCTACGGGGCAGGTTGGGGCTTTTAGTAAGAACTTCATGCCTGATGTAATGTGGGCTCTATCTGTAAGCATGTCAAGTATGATTAACAGCACTTTACAAATGAGGCAACTGAGGATGTGAACATTGATACATGGCTCAGAATCACCTGCTAGGTGCACAAATACTGATGGGTGGGTCGTCCCTCGGAGTCTGACTTAGCAGATCTGGGTGACACCTGAGAATTTGCATTTCTAATAAGTTCCCTGGTAATGTTGCTGCTGCTTAGGGGACCACACTTTGGGAAAATATTCTATATATACTGTATCTCATTTAATGTTTATCTTTGCAGCTGGATGATCTAAGCTCTAGAGACCACCATATCTATCTTTTTCATGGGTCTTTTGGTGGCTCGGGCTCTGGCACCTGGCACCAGAATAGTTGTTGAATGAGATGTCTGAATCAACAATCAGGGTTGCTCCACTGCTTGTGAACAGAGAATGTGTCCCTGTGTCCCTGCACAAAATGGCCATTTCTAAGTCCAACTCTTAGAGCTCTGGTTTCCCAGACTCTAGTCTTCTCCTTACCACTGATATCTGCTCTTTTAGCCGACTGCCATTCTAGATGGCTACTAACTCATCCCGTACATGATTGATTTCCTGTGTGAGTTGAGCTCAGGGATCCCTATCATTTCTTTTGACTGACTTCTTCGCCTTCAGATTCACTGTCTCCAGTCTTCAGTCAAAGTATCTCCTCTCATTTCCCTTGAACCTGTGGCTCCTAAGGAACATAAAAACCTGGTTTCAAAAACTGCATCCTGTCTGGATCTCATTCAGACAAAAACCTATCTGAATAAAATGGAAGAAGCCTATGACTCTCTACTGCCCTTGATGAGTCGGCATTGTTAAAATGAAAAAACAAACAAACAAACAAAAAAACAAAACTCAACTTGGATTTTCTTTTTTTATTCATAATTGCCAGCGTGTTTAAACCATCTTCCAAGACAATGCTGTGTTGAAGAAAAATCCAAATGTATCAAGACTCTCCTCCTTAGAGTATTTTATGAGGCAGACATGATTTTCCTGAAGTGTGGGCTTTGGCAGACATTCATAGAAGCACTCATTGGAGTTTGCAAGTGCAGATCCCTGGGCTTCTACCTAGAATGAGGCTTATTGAATTAGATCCTGTCTCTGTGGAGGGCCCCAGAAAACTCTGTTTGTTACAACACAACTAGTGTCAAAGTGCTGTAAAGGGCAAGAACGACTACCCTTCATCTCCTTATAAGGGTACCAATCCCCTCATGGGGGTTTCTTTACCATGAGCCCACCCAAACTTAATGACTTCCCAAAGGCCCCACCTCCAAACATCATCACACTGAGGATTAGGCTTCAACATATGAATCTGTGTGTAGGGGGGATGCAGACATTTGGTTCATAGCAAAGTCTCTCAGACGAAGCTTGGCAATTAAACTATGATGCAGATTTTGAGGCTTTATGATGCTTTTGTTACTTTTCATCAAAACCCTACAGTACTGTTTTGAGAAGATGCAGAATCATGGGTTTGGAACTCTGTTCCTATAGCTCTGATGGTATTGACCCCAAATCTGGCTCTAAAGGCCTATCTGTGCCTGAGGTCTATTCCCTGGGCCATATGATTGATGTTGTATTGGATATAACAATCCAATTAGAGCAAATGGCATTATCTAATTCAGGAGATACTGGGACAAAGGATAGGTCCTCTATACTGATAGATTTGAACATGAGAAAATGCAAGGCTGGAATTTTAGCAGCTATCTGACAGGTTAAGGGCACATGTCTTTGAGAAAAAGGCAACCCAATTCATGGATGGGGGAACAGATTATGAACAGAAAGGGCTCATCAGACTTGACTGAAATCCTACTTAAAGTGATTCTAATCTCCTGATTTCCCATTACATAGCCAATATATTCAGCTTAACCAAAGAATGCATTGACTTATGTAACCAGTAAGATTTTCTCTCACTTACAATCTATAGAGCCCTATAACACCCCTCTGGTTCAAACTTTCTAGAATCCCCTGTCTTTGGACCCATCTTTGCAAACTGGTCCATGAAGTCAGCTGTTCCCTGTCACACTGACCTGAGCAAAAGTGGCCAGGATTTAAGAAATGTAACAGTAACAACTACATTGAGAGATAGACTGTCAGTTTTCCTATTATAATGGCAGTTCATTACTCCTATTCAAATGGCAAAGGCAAATAAAAGACAAACAACTCTTATTTCCTATAATGCAGAAATTAGTTGTCATTAAAAAATAACAGAAGCGGATCCCCAAGGTCTCAATTATCACAGGGGGAGGCATGGGGATAGGAAGGAGAAGGACATTTGTTCAGTTATTTAAGTCATGTTCTATATTATAGATAAGAATTTGTTTTCTAAAAAAAAAAATGAGCCTGATGCTTGCTTTGCACGCATGTGAGCTTAAAATAAAAGACCTGTTTGTAATTATCATCTGTAACTTTTGGGAAGCTTATGGGAGCTGATATCTTTGAAAACTAGGGAGAGCTGTGAAAAACAAAAGGCAGAGTTAATCCAAACCAGCCAGCTTCTTGAGTACAATTAAATTGGAACTGACTGTGAAGCAACATCACAGCCT
Source organism: Tonatia bakeri (assembly GCA_004024845.1). Lineage (NCBI taxonomy): Eukaryota > Metazoa > Chordata > Mammalia > Chiroptera > Phyllostomidae > Tonatia > Tonatia bakeri. The sequence goes on along the minus strand of PVIA01001703.1, from coordinate 238,778 downwards.
GAAAGCCATTTAGCCTTGGGCCCTGGAGCACCCAGCATAATAAGCTGGGTGAGCACCTCTGCTGGCTATTTAGACATTGGTGTGTACTGTGTAAGGGCTGATATCCAGGCAAAGCGCCATGACCTCTGATTCTGCTGTAGATGGTCAGGTTTCACTGAAATGGATGTTCAGATTGAATAATACAGCAGCTGGTTTTCTCCCTTAATTTTATACTCATAGTAATCAATGTAAAATAAGGATAACCTGACTTTTGCTTTTTAACACAGGTTTTTAAATTTTATACTCGTGATGGTGAAGACACATGCAGAAGCAAGTATATGATCAGAGAGTAGCACACCTTGGATAAATCTCAAATTCTATTACTCTCTAGTATTGCTGTTCCTACCTGCTTCCCTTTTCACTTCCTGGAAAACAACTCTTGATCATCCAAGATGTATGTTAGAGGTAAGTTTCTCTGCAAAGTCTTCAGCAATCTTCCACCAATGTAATTGTCCTCTTTTCCCCTATGTTCCCATGACATTCTGTGTGCACTCATAACTTTTATTATTATTTAAAATGGGAGAGAATAAATATTAGTTTTCAGTTCCTGTTTCAAAATGTGGTCTTCTTGAGGACACTCTGTGTTATTTACTTTTAAACCTCCACATGAAACAGTGCTCACCTCAGAATAATTAATCAGTATTTGAGAAATTGGTTAAATAAATATATCATTTGGATGCTGTTCATAGCATTTAACAGCTTCTGTATGGTAACTATATAGCACAAAATATAAAAATGAAAATTGAAACAATTTAACAATCATTTTCACCTTTACACTAAAGTAAACAATTTAACAGCGTGGCATGTCCTTCCATGTTTTCCACGTTGTACTATTTAACTATTGCTGTGTAACAAATTATCCAGAAATTTATTACTTACAAAAACAACAAATATTTACTGCATCACTATTTCAGAGAGTCAGGAATCCAGGAGCAACGTAGCTGGATGGTTGTGGCTCAGAGTCTCTTCTGAGGTTGCAGTTTAGATGGGGACTGGGGCTGCTGTCACCTGAGGGTTTATCTAGAATAAAGTCCACTCCTAAGAGGATGCCCTCATGTCACTGTTGCCTGTGTCCTCAGCTCCTCATGTCACTGTTGCCTGTGTCCTCAGCTCCTCAGCCTTGGTGGAAGGCCTTGTTGAGGGCTGCCCTGCCTGGTCTCAGGAGGCTGTGACCCTCTGTGACTTAGGCTGAGTGAGAGACCTCCAGATCAGGAGCCACTAAGGAGACAAAACTTATTCCCCTGGCATGAATGCTACCTGTTCTGTGCCTGGCCTTTTATGCTTGATCAGTCAACCAATGACAGGTAACAATTCTCTAGGACAGAGAATGGACCTAAGACAGGTGCTGACCATGTAAAGGCCTGTGGAATGAGACGCATGAGGATGTGGAAATGAAGGGGCCATGGAAAGGAAGGGGTGATCATCTACCCCTGCCTCCTCTTAGCCTGAGTCTTTGTACTTAGATATGAGAAATCCAAGTCTCCTTGCTGCCTCTGTCTCCAGCCCTTCTCAGAGCTTAGCAAACAGCCAAAGGGGGCAGCTCAGACCGGAGACGGTGGACCCCCGGGGTAATCAGGCCTAACACATAGAATATGAAAGACCCTGTGAGATCTGCTTGCTGGAGGATGTTCTTTAATTAGAATATGAAGTCACAGGCAGGAAACAGATCTAAGCTTTAAGTCCTGTAGTCTTTTTAAATGATAAAATCCCAAAATCTCTGGCTTAGCATCCCCGTAGGAAATCTGCCAGCGCCTTTCAAAAGCTAACTTCTTGTAATTTGCAAACAGTATTGGTATTCAAGAATAAAAACCCACTGGGACAAAGGAACAGGGCTCTCCCCACTAGGGGGTTAGCCAGGCCCTCACCGACTTGGAGAGTGGCGATTCCCTTCCGTACTTCCCTACAGAAAACTGTTGCTGTACATGATTATTTCTCGGGTTTCAATGAGCCGTTCACAGTGTGTTTATATGTGTCCATAGCCGGCCGGGAGAGCCGGGCGCTGCACGCTTCAGTCAGTTCGCCGGGTGTGTTAAGCGTGTTCATAGCCAGACAAGGGAGAGCCGGGTGCTGTGTGCGTTACAAGGTCTCAGTTCCTTACCACATGAACCTCTCCATAGAGGTGCTTGGCAGTCCTCACAACGTGGCCACTGGCTTCTCCCAGCAAAATCAACTCAATATGAAGAGCAAGCCATTAGCTACAATGTCTTTTATGACCTACCCCTGAAAATCACACAACAGCACATCTATATTTTGTGGGTCAAAAGACCAATGCTGATACCATGCAAGAAGGAACTATACCATGGCATGAACATCAGGAGGCAGGTGTCACTGAGAGCCATCTTGGAGGCTGGCTGCCACTTATATAGACAATTTGTGGTATTGTTCTTACAAAAATATAATCATGCTATCTACATTTATTTGCATGCTTTTTTATATAAAAAAAGTTTACTACCCTTCCTTCAGAGTGGATGATATGAACCTCAATCATTTTTACATTGTAGCTAACATTAGATTCAATTTAACCTACCCCAATGATTCAGGTTGTTTCCAGTTTTCTATCAGTATAAGTAAAGTAATAAATATCTTTGTATGTATATTATTGGTTTCATTTCTATGGGGGCTATCAAAGTGGGATTGCTTGATCAAAGATCAGTATTCTATCTTTTTATTTCCACAGACAGTGATAGATTTGAAGATGGATAACATTTACTTTGTATTAACAATGTACAAAAATACTTATTTCCCCATGTTCTTCCCAGCACTGGATTCTTGTTTACATAAATTTTGTCATTCTGATGGGCAAGAGAAATGCTATTTCATTTTTCATTTAATTTATATTTTTTTCTAGTAGTTCGTTTGAGCATCATTTACTGTGTATTATTAGTCTCATGCTTTTCTCTTTTCTGAAAATTGACCACTCATGCTTTTTTCTTGGATATGTGTTTATTTTTCTCATCAACTTATAAAGAACTTTTGTTTTTTAAATTTTTTTGAAGATTTTACTTATTTATTTTTAGACAGAGGGGAAGGGAGAAAGAGAGAGAGAGACATCAATGTGTGGTTGCCACTTGTGCACCCCTCACCAGGGACCTGGCCTGCAACCCAGGCATGTGCCGTGACTGGGAATCGGACTGGTGACCCCTTGGTTCACAGGCCAGCACTCAATCCATTGAGCTGCACCAGCCAGGGCAATTTATAGGGAACTTTTGGTATTCGCATATAAATAGAGATATAATTTCTGGTTTGGAATGTTCCCAGGATAGTATTTTAAAGAGTACTATGTTTTCATATTTGTCACCTTTTTGACTTGATATGTCTAAAGGTCATTTAGGGTTCATTGAGATCAAACATAAACAAAGTGTTGAACATGTTATTTCGAAGACCTTTAAAACTATGTGAGAAACTGGCTGGAGACATTACTAAACTCATCCCTCTGCCCCAAAAAGTGGAGAATTAAGCAGTCTGTTGACTTGAAGATTACCTTGGAGATAGATCACAGAATTTAAAATGCAGTCAGTCAGAAAGCAAAATTGCTTGGGGATAAAAGGCAATAATTACTATCACTCTTTGTATAACTAGTAATATAAGAATAGGGGGAAAAAACCCTCCTACTCTAAACTTTGAAACCTCAGCAAATATCCAGAGACTCTTCAGATTGCATGTTGAGATTAAAGATGCAGTCCTTAGGGTAAGCAAAAACTTCAAACTTCCCCCTCTGTGTGTTTTTAAACTCAAGCTACTTTGATTGCTTTTCTGTCTAAACACAATAAACAACCTTGACCTTGAATTATACTGTTAAGGAGATAAAAATCTGGTATCTGGAAGAGCACGAAAAATGAATTCCTTGCTCTCTAGCATTTTAATGAACAGTTTGGCCAATAACCAATAAAGGTAGTATGACAAGCTAAGAGTGAGTGATTTTTAGATAAAACCCCCAATATAATCAATGTTTATTATACTGAATATCTAGAAGCACATCTCTTGGATTTCTGCACTATCTAGAAATTAATTTGGGCTAATTAGTAGTGGGAATTATTTGGGAAGAGAGCAGACAACAAAATTTTTTATATTCCCAGCAAAGCTTTAAAGGTATCCTTAAATTTTAGATTCTTACTGTGTACTTTTGGGAAATTTGCTGGTAAAAAATACCATGGATTTAATTATTTGGCAAACATGTCCTATATTTCCATGGGATCGTTTCATATATGTTGTCACTGGCGATCAGTGAGGTGTGACTGACAATCCCTCTTTTCTCCTCTAGCCACTGTACCATCATAGGACAGTAGAGAAATCTCAATTATTGTTCACCAATTTGTTGCCTTTTCAGTGTTCCAACAGAAAACAGATGGTGTACCCAATTTAGGATAATCCAGGTGTTGTTATTACAAAGGGACTATTTACAAAGGGTGGAATATAGTTTTAAAAATAGTCTAAAAAGTTAGGGTCCAAAATGTGGAGGAGCTGTACTAATCTACGTGTAAATGGGTGAGGCCAGGGAGTAGGAGCCAGAACCCGGAGGCAGGAATCCTGCAAAGAGGCCTTGAGAGAAGCAGTGACCTTGGCTTAGAAAACACAGCAAACTAGGGGATGCATCACAGAGAAGTTGCCAGGGGACTAAACACCATGACCTGACTTTCCTTCCTCCCTCCAGTATCCCAGAGGTTATGGGAACTCATTGATAGAGTTTATATAAGACCTCTGGAACAGGAAACTGGGTGTAGATGGATGGAGAAGGCTCTGGAGTGGCAGATGAAAGAAGGAACACTAGGGACACTTGTGCTTTCCTTCACACCCCTGACATTAGACTGGCGTTTGTCTTGCTTTGGTCAATAATGTGAGAATGGAAGTGATGTGTGTAGTTTCTAAATAGAAGCTTTAAGAACCACCATATATAGCCCCTGTCTGCTTGACTCTCTGTGAAATACATGTCTGGAGTGGACCTCCATCAGCTCAAGTTCCTGAGTACTTGTGTTCGGCTGAGCCCTGTTCCCCATCTTCAGTGGAATGAAGTGAGGAAGAAATATACTTAGTTGTTTAAGGCTTTGAGATTTGTGCAGCCTAACTTTCCCCATCCTAATGCATAGAGTCTGCCATTAAATCTCTGAGTCTCACTTTTCTAGTTGTGAAGGCAATCCCCCGTGACTGCTTCTTAAACTTTAGAAAGCCTCTGTGAATTCAAGCAATTTCAGGATGCAGGCTGGCACTTTGTGTGTGTGTGTGTGTGTGTGTGTGTGTGTGTGTGTGTGTTTAAGATAGTCTATCTATGATTATCATAATATTTCAAACCCAGAGTCAATAAAAGGAAATGACTGTTTTAACATTTAAAAACGTCTTTAACATAATGTTGAAGTTTTTTAGGGCTCCTGTGGATAGGTTCTTTTGAAACTGTATGTTTAAGGATCTTTTTAAGGCTCCTTTCAAACCAAAGATATAGTATGTAACCATGAGCTGAATTACTTCTGTCTCAAGTCACTGAGGCCCTTCTGTGCCTACTGTACAACAGTTCATTTTAAGAAGCATGATTCTCATCTAGGATGCATGGTTAGAGGACACAATTCTTGTGTGCAGAGGATTCTAGTAAATATAGAAAGTTACTCCTTTTCTTCCTTACAGCTCTCTGGTCTGCTTTTAAATTGCTGATTGTGGCAGTTCCATATGTGAACTTTAAAGAACTCTTTTTGAGAAAGGCCTGACATCCTGACTGTTTTGATGCTAGTTTGTTTCCTCATTTTTAAAATGGGAATGAATGTGCAGCATAGGTTAATGTGATAGTTAAATAAATATATACTTTTAAAAGCTTGTAGAACAATGCCAGGGAACTAGTAAGCTCTTCCTAGATGGTAGGTGTGATTCTGCCACTGCTGCTGCTCCCTTGAAGATTAGGATTCTATGCAGACTCTTTCTAAGTGCATAGCATTGCCACTGAAACATACATGGCAACTGGAAAAGAACCTGCTTTCTCATACTTGAAACTGTATAGAGGAAGATAATTGAAATACAGCTTATGGGTCTGGTCTGACCCACTTATTCAGCTAAGTCTTTGATGTCTGCCACACTGATTCATGCTTTTCTCCCACACATTGATTGACCATGTATTTGTCAATATCTCCAAACCTCTTAAGGGTCATCTGGAAGAAAGACAAATAAGTCACTAATTGCTAGGGGAAAAAAGCAATGCATTTGGTCCCTGTGATAAATGAGAGAGGAGTCTTACTTTTGGGAATGTATGTTGGTGAGATCAGAAACAGAGTTCTAAAATAGACTCTCAGGGGCCCCTTACATGTTAATGGCCTTGGTCTCCAGTGGGCTGTAAGCTTGACACCTTCAAAGCATTGCCACTTATAGCACTGCAGTTCCTAAACTTTTAATCACTGCTAAGGGACAAATGTGGACATTCACCAAAGGCAAGCTGCATTTCAATAGCTTGAGCATTGATCTCATATTGTAACCAAATGCAGGTCTGGTTGCCTGCCACTACAAAAGCCAATACTCAAGAGGTATGTGCTGATGTAAAGGAAAGTGGTTTATTTGCAGATGCTAGCCATCTGGAATATGGGGAATTAATGTTTTAAAGTCTATCTTTACCTCTCAGTGGAGGCAGATGTTTTTATAAGGAGGGATGGGGAACAGAACAAAAAGATCAAGGGAGGGGATGAAAAGTTCTTTATGTGCAGACTAGCAGAGTCCATTCTAATAAAACCAGTGATGGTCCTGAGTGCATCATCCTGGTTTAGTCACCCTGGCTTCAAAACATCCTGGCTCCACAGCTGAAGGTCAGCAAATTGCCCAGAGCTGGGATGCCTGAAGGTTGGGATCTGTATCTTTTGAAATTATTTCCTAGGATTCTTATACAAACATGCTTTTCATCTACAAACTACATATTAGTCAGAGTCTGCACTTACAGAAACAATGTTAAAAGAATGGTGGGGTGGGTTACAATTTCCTACCATACAATTTTCCAATGTTACAGCAAGGAGCAAGGGCTTCAAGAAGTCTCAAAATGACTTCATGTAGTACTTGCAGTGGGAGGACTTAGCTTATTAAAGTAACTTATCAGATCCTGAACAGACATTAAAACAGTACTTGTGACACACACACACACACACACACACACACACAGGCACACACATTCAAAGAGAATTAAATGCAATTCTCTTATAATTATTTTCAAATGAACCTGAAACATGGTCACACATTTCCTACTTTGAATCTCTGATGGATTTAAAGCTATATAAAAATATTTTTAATGCCTTTGGTTTTCTCAGAGGAAGAATTTTTTTTACGTTTATAGCAATAAGAAGTAGTGTTTTTAAATCAGGAAAATGACCCCACTTCTTCCAGAGTTTTGTTCTTTGAATATTCATTAGGAGTTTGGAAACTTTTATTAGACCTTAACTTTTGGAGATGGCTAGTGCTCTGGTTTGCTTCATGTTAACATGGATACCTTCCTTTGTGTTTTACTTGGGAATCTGCTGCTCATAGAGAACCAGCTGTCAGTTTTGGCTTGCACAAAATCAGGGACAAATGTGTGGCCGGTAAGGTACAACTTAATACGTGGTATACAAATGGAAGATAGATCTATAATGTTCAGGTTAAGCTAGTCTATGCTGGATCACAACAATCCTCAAAATTCAGTGGCTTAACATACAGAAGTGTGTTTCTATTTCACACAAGGTCTGGCTGCTATAGATCAGCTGTCATTAAAGAAGATCACATTAACTTCCATCTCTCGACGCCATCTCCTCAACAGTTGACTTTCAAGGTTGCTGTTGTTTTCCATGGTCCCTGGATCCATCCTCTTAGATGTTCTTTCCTTTCCTTATTCTTCTCGGCCATATTTGAAGTTGACATTATGCTCTACTTGGGACCACACGGCTTTCTCATCCCATAAGAACTGGCAGGCCAAAGACCATTTAAGGTTTCATGTGAAGTCATAGGCTTTTTGTCTTTAACCCAATGATCATGTTTCTTTGGCAACAAAATGATCTAACAAAACGTGTAAACTCTTCAAACATCTACTTCCAGTATGAGCCAGTGACCACACATAGTATTTGCTCAAGATAGTATTAAATCTTTATTTTGTTGCTCTCTCATATCCATGTTTCTCAACTTAGTAAGATTATTGGGCTTTGGAGGGCCAGTCCTGAACCTGACCTTTCTTTTCTTCTTTTTTTTTTTTCTAGTGGAGAGCTTCTTCAGGGCAGCTCCCTTCCAAGCAGTGGCACATGGAGTCTGCTTCTATCTTATTGCCTTGCTGTCTAAACGCACTGCTTCTGACTGTTGAGGTAGAGGAAGAGAGAATGAGAAGTTTCCTTATATATCACTTTTACCCCTTTCTCCTTAGAACTAGTCACACGGCTCCCACCTACCTGCATAGTAGGCTGGCAGGTATAGTGTTCTGTGTTCATAGAGAGGAAAAAAGAACTGCTTTAATTCCAGAATCATAAAATGCCAAAACAGGGAGGGTTTGTTGAGGTAATATAGTCCTATGGCTCTGGTGTACAGATGAGAAAATTGTGATGCTGAAAAATTTATCTGGAATTACAAGTATTTAGGAAGATGATCCAGGACTAGACACGTGTTCTCCTGAAGTTTAGGCCAAGACTACAGCTTTTCACTACCTAACATTCCTGTAACAATGTCTAAGTCATTTAACTAAACAACTAGATTAGCAATTCAAGGTGACATTCAAATAAGTATATAAATGGGTATGTGGATATTAGCCATTTTTTAAAATCACTCACTCATTTATTCAATGTGTGTGACCCTATGCTCAACAGAAGGTGGTATGTATACAAATCCCATCTTCCTTGTCTTTAAGGAAGAATCAGAATGTTGAAAAAATAGATGAGTAAACAGAAGATAATAACACAACATGATAGTGCTAGAATAAGCTGTATACTGACACAGGAGAAAAAGTAGATCTCTCCAAATTTGACATGGAGAGAGCTTCCTGAAGTGGTTTAAAGGAATCGCAAAAGGAAAATCACCACTCCACTTTTTCATAATGGAGCCAGATGCAGATCCCATAGTTTATTAGCAATGTGCCTTTGGCAGATTTCTATCTTAATCTTACTTTCCTCAACTATAAAATGGGACTAAAATACCTGCTCTGCATGTAACAAATACATATGTATGTATATATGTAGTACTAACCAAAATTCAGCATTTAGTAGCTGAATTTAGTAGCTCAATAAATGGTAGCAATTATTCTTATCCATGATTTTACTTAAATAAGCATGGGATTCAGAATACCTGAAATGTCACACTCTTTACTAATGGTGGAATAATGATGTTAATACTAAAAGTAATTAAAGTACATAGAAAGGATATCAATTCTATAACTGGTAAAGACATTCCCATATTACCTCTATCACCACTACTGCCACCACCACCACCACCATCATCAAGACATTCATAGAAATAAGAGTCGATAGCATGGATTCAGAACTTCTATATTATAAATAGTATGTCTTATGAGGTTGATCTCATTAAGTATTCACAGGAAATCTATAAGTTAGATACTAGTAGCACAACTAGCAGAAAACTGATATCCAGAAAGTTTGAATAATGTGCTTATACTAATTAAAGAACTATTCATTTATTCCCACAAATGGTGCATTAATTACCTTCTAGTACCCCAAATGTGGTATATATTCATATATAAAGGCATGTATGAATATGAATAAATGAATGAATTAATGAATGTATAAAGTCTGGATATTGGACACATGAGATAATCTCATAAAGTACAAAATAAAACATAAAAATAACAATAAGGACTGTGAAAAGTGCTGATATGTGATACATGAAAATAGAAACTCCAAGGAATGGAAATGTATTCCACACATTTTAATAGCAGTTTAAAATGACAGCAGGCCTAGTGGACCTGGTGATCTGCTGGTAATCCATGGATAAGCTGGTACTTGCAATGCCTTTGCTTTGAGCTCAGAAGATATTTATTAGAAGAGTGGTAGGCCAGGAGCTTACAGTCTAATGAAGGGGATTAGACAGAGATACAAGGAACTATAACACCAAACAGATTAAGGTAAATGAAGTAAGTGAAAAGAAATATGATGTTATCATAAAGGCTCTAAGGAAGGAAAATGTGCACTTAAAGAGTTGGATCAAATGAATAGTGCTGTTCTTTCAACTCTTTCTGTCTCACCACTCACTGAAGGGATATACATCCAGGTGTGCACCCTTCTCAAGGTTTAAAGACAGAGGTAGGCAGTGGCTTCTGCCTACTCCCCAGTTTCATGTCATGCCACTTTTCTCCTTACTTTCTAATATCTGGCTGCACTGGTCATCTTCTGCTCCTTGACTATATTACCACTTCTTACTAATATTTTATACATGCTGAATCCACCACATGGCTATTCTCTTTCATCCACTTTCCCTAATCTCCTCTTTCACAGTATATTATTTTTTTTTTAAGATTTTTATTTACTTATTTTTAGATAGAGGGGAAGGGAGGGAGAAAGGGAGAGAGAGAAACATCAGTGTGTGGTTGCACTCATGTGGCCCCTACTGGGGACCTGGCCTGCAACCCAGGCATGTGCCTTGACTGGGAATCCAACAGGTGATCATTTGGTTTGCAGGCCAGTACTCAATACACTGAGTCACACCAACCAGGGCTCACTAGTAAATTCTTTACACTCTTTGCATCTTAAGTCTTGATTAACTTCTTCAGTGAAGCCTTCTCTTATTTCCAGTCTAACTCAAGTACCTTTGTTGTTGTTTGTGGAACTATGTTTATTTCCTTGCTAGCTCTCCTCTCCATTTATAATTACATGCTTATAATCAGTATAAGAGTGGGCTGGACTCAGTAGGACGCAAACAGATAGCCCCTTCACAGTAGACTACCCTATAAATTAGGAAGAGATGGACGTTTATTTCAAACATTGGTGCCTGATGATGGAAAGTCTGAGCATTCATGCAAGATGTTTTCATCCATCTTCTTCACACTTACTATTCACCCCAGCTATACATGTCTTCTCCCCCCACCTATGTTCCATTCACTTCTCTCTGTATCCGGCTGTGGAACAACTAGTGGGGTTTCCACTAACTGTGGTCTCCTTTGCCTAGTCCTCTTGAATAGCTTTGATTTCTGTCTTGTCTTACACTGTTTACTGCACCTAAGAGACCTTAACCACCATCTTCACATATCAAAGTCCTACCAAGTTCAGTTTTTAGTTGATGGCAACTAAAATACCAAGGGAAGATCAGAAAAAAGACAAGAGTTTAGAATGGCATGGAAAACTAAGACAGCCAATTTATGGCACCAATTTGGGGACATTAGCCACTAAATAAAATGAAAAGCCAATTATTTGCTATTATATAGCTAAAAAATCATGGTGGATATTTTGTTTTTGATAAATTAAATAGAATGCAAATCACACCACTGGTCTTTTTGAGTAGCCACACAAATAATTGTGTCAGGTTTCTATAGAGTCATTAATATAAGGGAAGCTCAGAAAATGGCAGAGGAGAAGAAAACCCTGAAAGTAAATTAACCTAAATTCAAGCTATTGATTACACACAGTTTTTTAAAATGTGCCAAGTTCAACTGCCATTAAATTACTGAAGAAGCATTCAATCCATGTATTTCATTTGATGCTTTCAATTATATGGGAAAATATAAATAAAAGCTACTAGATACATGATTTTTACTTTAGCTCCTATATCTCATCATTGTACTAATTTCAGCTTTGTGGCCAACAACCTTGGATTCAAAAATTTATCGAGTTACTGAGAATTCCAGCTCCAGAGAGAAAATCCCCCAAGGAGTACTTCTCTAATTAGAATTGCAGCTTTAATATCTATGATAGTTTTAATTTACTTTTGTTGGTGGTAAATAATGAATTTTCTTTATGGCAACAGTTGGCTACATTTTTGGATAATTTGAGTTCTGGATACAGTAGATAGAGCTAAGCTATTACAAAATGAAAATTGCTGTTTAAGTTAAAAATACATTGGTTATATTCCTCAACAGTTACTTAAATGCATTATGTTAATTTAAAAACTTTGCTGCACAATATACTCTTTTTTATTTTTACTTATTTATTTTCATTAAAATATATTTTATTGCTTATGGTATTACATTAGTCCCTTTTTCCCCCCTTTATTACCCTCTGCCCTTTAAACCCCCTCCCACTATCACTCCCCCACCTTAGTTCATGCCCATGGGCCATACATACAAGTTCATTGGCTTCTCCACTTTGCATACTATTCTTAACCTCCCCCTGTGTATTTTGTGCCTACCATTTATACTTCTTATTTTCTGTACCTTTTCCTTCATTCTCCTCCCACCCCCTCCCTGCTGATAACCCTCCATGGGATCTCCATTTCTGTGAATCTGTTCCTGTTCTAGTTGTTTGCTTAGTTTGTTTTTGTTTTTATTTTTTAGGTTTGGTTGTTGATAGTTGTAAGTTTGTTGTCAGTTTATTGTTCATAGTTTTGATCTTCTTTTTCTTAGATAAGTCCCTTTAACATTTCATGTAATAAGGGCTTGGTGTTGATGAACTCCTTTAGCTTGATCTTATCTGGGAAGCACTTTATCTGCTCTTCCATTCTAAATGATAGCTTTGCTGGCTAGGGTCATCTTGGATGTAGGTCCTTGCCTTTCATGACTTCAAATACTTCTTTCCAGCCCCTTCTTGTCTGCAAGATTGCTTTTGAGAAATCAGCTGACAGTCTGATGGGAACTCATTTGCAGAGAACTCATTTGCAGGTAACTCTCTCCTTTTCTCTTGCTGCTTTTAAGATTCTCTCCTATCTTTCATCTTGGGTAATGTACTTATGATGTGCCTTGGTGTGTGCTTCCTTGGGTCCAACTTTTTTGTGACTCCCTGAGCTTCCTGGACTTCCTGGAAGTCTATTTCCTTTGCCAGATTAGGGAAGTTCTCCTTCATTATGTTTTCAAGGAAGTTTTTAATTTCTTCCTCTTCCTCTTCTCATTCTGGCACCCCTATGATTCAGATGTTGGAATGTTTAAAGTTGTCCCGGAGGTTCCTAAACTTCTCATTTTGTTTGAATTCCTGTTTCTTTATTCTGTTTGCATTCTTGTTTCTTTATTCTGTTCTGGTTGAATGCTTATTTTTTCCTTCTGTTCGAAACCATTGCTTTGAGTCCCAGTTTTCTTCCCATCACTGTTGGTTCCCTGTACATTTACCTTTATTTCATTTTTCATAGCCTTCATGTTTTCCTCTACTTTGCAACCATATTCAATCATTTCTGTGAACATCCCAAACACCAGTGTTTTGAATTCTGCATCTGATAGGTTGGCTATCTCTTCATCACTTAGTTATCTTTTTTCTGGAATTTTGATTTGTTCTTTCAGTTTGGCCCATATATATATATTTTTGTCTCAGTGCATCTGTTATGTTGTAAGGGGTGGAGCCTTAGGTATTCACCAGGGTGGGGAAACCCACACTGCTGCATGTCAGGGAGGGATCTGAGAGGGAACAATGCCACTTGCTCAGCTCTGGGATGGCTTTCAGTCACTTCCTCTGCTACCCACAAGCAAATTGGGCCATTCTGGTGTTGATTCCTGGGTGGGTGGTTTGGTGTACATTCTAGGACCCTGTGGGTCTCTCCAATGAACTCTTTTGTGAGGCTGAGAGTTTCTCCTGCCACCTCAACCCCCAGTCAGAGGTTTTGATTCTTTCCTTCCCTATGATGGAACCCTGGGTTGTGCAGTCTGTCTAACTCCCACTTGTTCCTCATTTATTCATGTGCAAATGTGGGACCACCAGCTATGCAAGCTGCCACTTTGCCTGTCCTGGTCCTCCAATGGCTACCTTGCCACAAGTCCTTTCTACCCTGGCTGTCCACCTCCACCTTTGCTACTGGTCTGGATGAATGTTTCTTTTTTAACTCCTTGGTTGTCAGACTTCCATTCAGTTTGATTTTCTGACAGTTCTTGTTATTTTTTGCTTTTAAATTTGTTGTTGTCCTTCTTTTGGTTGTTTGAGGAGGCAAAGTGTATCTACCTACACCTCCATCTTGGCCAGGAGTCTATTTTTATTATTGTTCAAGTACAGTTTTCTCCCTACCATTCCCCCTGCCCCACCCATCACCACCTCCCATCCTCAATCTTATCCCCCTTTGGCTTTGTCCATGTGTCCTTTGCATGTGTTCCTTGATGATCCTTCCCCTTCTTTCCCCTGTTATCCTCCTCCTAGTATACTGTTGGTGGGAATGTAGACTGGTGCAGCCACTGTGGAAAACAGTATAGAATTTCCTCAGAAAACTAAAAATGGATCTACCTTTTGACTTGGCAATCCAACTGCTGGGATTATACCCTAAGAATCCTGAAACACCAATTCGAAAGGACCTATACAACCCAATATTCATAGCAGCACAACTTACAATAGCCAAGTGCTAGAAGCAACCTAAGTACCCATTAGTAAATGAGTGGATGAAAAAACAATGGAATACCATGTAGCAGAAAGAAAGAAGGCACTCCTACCTTTTGCTATAGCATGGATGGATCTGGAGAGCATTATGCTAAGTGAACAATATATTCTTAAACTGCATTATTCCACGTGATAATTATTATGAGTGATTAACACAATACTGAGTGAATAGTGGGTTGAATGGTCCATAAAAAATTGGACCATTCATGTTCATGCCCTAACTCCTATAAATGCGACTTTATTTTTTTGGAGGGGGGAAAGATCTTTGAAGATGAGTTGAGGATATTGAGCTAAAAATTATGATAGCTATTTTCAGGGTTATTATATGGGTGTACCTTAAATCCAAAGACAACTATGTTTTAAGAGAAAAACAAGGAGATTTGAGACAGAAGAGGAGACAGACATAGAGGTGGTCAGGTAAAGGTAGGAGAATTTTCCCTCTATATCCCCTGGAGAGAGTAAAGTTCTGTCAACACCTACATATTGAACTTTAGGCCTCCAGAATTGTGAGAGAATAAATTACTGTTTTTTTTAAGTCATCAGATTTGTGGCAATTTGTTACAGCAACCCCAGGAAATTAACATACTACCTATGCTATATGCTCTTGTAGGTTTTGATTTCATGTTTTGTTATTATCCCTATTATTATATTAAAAATATAATATTCAGTTATTATTAAGTATTTATTTAATATTTGGTTAATATTAATATTAATATTAATATTAAATATGCTCTTCTATTTATGTATTGCAAAATAAATTTGCAGCTGAAGTAAATAATAGTTTAAGATGTATTTATTCAAAAATATTTACAAAATGTGTACTATGTACCCTTTGTTAGTTGCTGTGTAGCCAATTACAGGCAAAAACAGCCTCAGGCCCTTTTCTACTGAGTTTACCTGTAGTTCTTTGCACATAAGTGAAGAAACCAAGACTTATTGAAGTAACAATATATTGCTCAGTAGTTGGAAAAATCAGTTAACCTGGTATTTTCTGGATGGATCTCTTCCCAGATTATTAGAACTAAAAGCAAAATTACAAATCATAATGGTGGCAGACAAGGCATAGACATATACATTGTCACTTGAAAGATGGTCAGCAAATCAGCCAAAATGCTGGTTATCCACCTTCTATTGCATAGATATTGATTTCTGAAGCAATTAGTTAGACTCCTGTCCTAATACTGACACTCTCTCCTTTACTTAAAAACCACAACCCCTAAAATAATAGGGCAGGAAAGAAAATTGGTCAGATTGCACACATTATATTCTGCAAGATGTGTACCCAATAATGAAGACACCAGCAATGAGAAGCAGCAAACAAAAGCATGTAACTAATGTGGGGAAGGGGTTTACAGTAATTCAGGATAGTCATGTTAGGTCAATATTGAATAAGGGAAGAACACATAAAAATATTACAATGAATTTGAAAATTCATTAGTCAAGCATTTCCTTCAGGCAGAGCACTGTTCTAGGTATGTCAGTGTGAAATTATACTCATGGCCCAAGAACCAGCCAAATGACATATTTTACATACTAGCTTTTCTTTCTGTTTAAATAAGTTCTATGTCTTATTATTATAAAGAGTACTCATGATTGATGCAACTAGGCAAGCATTCCCAGGATGGCAAGCCTTGGTATTGGCAAAGAAGGTACAGAATCAGAAAATTGTGGCTCAGCTTCTGGTAATGGATATACAAGGTATGTCTTTGCACAATAACCCACCCTTGGGAGAACTACTATCTTACTATACATAATCTATAGAGTGCTCAACACATCATCCTACAATTTTCTAATAAATTATATGCATGCTAAAATGATTGAGAAAAGGCTACTGATGTTTGCAAATGACTTTGAAATGTTCAAACACGAGAACGATTGATTCATGGATAGAGAGAGGTACAGATGGTTAGATATGTAGAAAACAAGTTTAGTAAAATATTAATGGTAGAATGTAGATGGTAGGTATTTTAATGTTTACTGAAATTTTTTCAATTTTGCTGTATGTTTGAAACATTCATAATTGAATCTTGAAAAAATTCTAGTGCCTTTTTTGTCTTGATTTGAATTTTAAATGATACTGCTTCTCAAACATCTCATTTCAAGAAGGAGAAAAACTAAAATTTGTCTCAGAGAAGTTATTCCCTGGCTTCAATTAAATGGCCACAAACAGAAGAATTATTTATGGAAGGTTAATTCTGAAGGAGAAGAAAGTGCCTGGTACTTTGTTTTTTAACTTTCTGACAATGGTGATTTTGATACTCATACAATGGTATACTTAAATTTTTCACAATTTCCTGATACTTTCAACAACAAGCTGACCTAATTTTGGTGACTTCTCCTGAGAATATGTTTAAATAACAGCCCTCTTGGTACCTACTAGGGATCCCAGGAATCCATGCAAAAATAACCATTGCAGGCCTGGGTTACCTCCAGGGAACAACTGAGAATCTGCCTACAAATGATTGGCTTTTTTAAGTTAAAGAATTAAACCATTCTCCTTGAAAATTTGGCTGTATTGGACATTTATGTTCAAAGCCCCATTCTAGACATTGGGAGTTCAAAGATGAATCAGACATTGACTTTGTTCTTTAGTACAATTCATTTAATAGCCTAACTATGCTGCTTATAGCAGGTAGACTTAATTGGGCATGAATGAAAAATATTATGGAAATGTTGAATACATGAGTGACAGGAATCTACACATAGGGCACCACTTTTTATCTTCATTTTCATCCATAAAGCCAGAAATTTCCATTCATTTTACTCATATCTTCTATCCAAAAAAAGTTGAGAATGTTCCCCAAATTTGCAACTCTAAAGCCATTTAGCTATGCTAGTTCTGGGTTTCCATACCAAGGCTGTAGCTGGAAATGCATAATCATAGCCCTTTGTTATTTGGAGAAACTTCAGTGACCTACATCAAACTTTTGATTCATATACAATGAGAAAATAGCCCATTGATGTAAAGTTACTTGTTAAGGTCATATAGGAACTTTACTTTCCAAGTTTCTATGAATGACTAAACAAGACCTTAAAGTTCCAAAATAGAATTAAAATCCACGAATGGACATTTTAAATTGCTGTAACACTTATATTTCAGATAAAAACTATGAAGTATTATTATTGCTAATTTGATCCTATGATCCCAAGGGGATCAGATTCAAAGTGGTTGCTTATATAACCCAACAAACCCTACCTATTATAACAAAATTGACTAGAATTTTGAGAAAGTGTCTTTCTCATGGACTATAGGACTGTGAAAGGATAAAATCTGAAGCTGATGTAGCCTTTTAACTATGTTAAGGGAAAATCTGGAATATGGCCAAAATTGAAACAGGCAGATGGAAGAGTAGCCAAATACCAATGACACCATTTGAATCCTAAATCCAGCTGTACCTAAAGGTGGAATTACTCCCTTGTGACCCAAAGACCCATGAAAAGATAGCATCCCAACAGAAGATATTTTTTGTTCCACCATGGCAGGAGCAGGGACTAAAACAAATGGAGAGGTGAAAGCAGACTGGGGATTACACAAGATGATTCAACATGATGATTTGGCTCTGTGCCTGGGAAATGGAATAAAAACTCGACACATTTTTATGACTATACTCGCTCTGTAGTCTTCACTTGGATTGGTATAACAGGCAGGCAAGAAGCTACTTTTTTCACTAATCTTTTCTGTTTTGAGTTCTTAAGTGAGAATCTAAATTCTGTTAATGAATGTGGTAAAGGTATGTACGAAGGTGTGCTTGCTATTCCTGATGTTCAAGAGGCATAAACTAAATGCCTCCTGTGGGTTAGGAACTGCCTAAGCCATGATAAAAGAGATAAATGTATTTCCTCTCTGTCTTCAAAGAACAAATAGGCCATTATTAGTAACTAAAAGCATACTTTCTTTATTTTTTTTTTGCTTCAAATCCTGGATTCACCATTTACTAGTTACTTAACGCCTCTATTGTTCAGTTTTCCTACTTTTAAAGCAGGGTTTACAACTAACCCTACTTATAGACTTGTTTTTTATAAGGATTACATTATACATAAAGCACTTGGAAGACTGCCTGTCATATACCCTATATACAAGGATGTCAAATAAATATAAATAAATAAATAAATGAAGAAATCTTACTCCAGAAGAGAAGAGAGAGAAATGGTCAGTGTTTTGAATGTTTACTATATGACAGGCACTGTTCTCAATTTACGTGATCATGTTGGCCTCTTCTATGTGGGTTGATTTTCAAAAGAAAAATTATACATTGGAACACAGATCACGAAAAGTCCTTTCCAAATGACACTGTGAGCATTAAAGGTTATTATCAGTGTCCTGGGGGAGGCAGGGCCATAGATTCAGTGGAAGCGGAGCCTGGCTTTTCCTAACTTTCACCAATATTAAGAATAATATATGTGAATTTAAACTCTTCTTGACTTTCATTATATTCTCATCTCATAAATGTGGAAACTCCAGAATATAGATTTTCTCATGAGTTAGTGGTATTTATTGTGAAAAATCCTACCCAGTCCTTCTGACTGTGAAAACAAACAGTGTTTGAGTTCTGCTTTGGCCCCTTGTGCTCTCTGTCTCAATGTCTTGGTAACATTTAATGGGTAACCAGAGGCCATTTCCCTTGATACCCACCTATCAGGAGGACATACCTGTTAAATACTCCATCTCCCTACTGCTTTTAGGACATTTTTGCTCTTCTGAAAGATATTGCCTTTCATGTCCATGCACTGTGAAGTAGAAGCTGAGCCTGACTAGCCTTCTGAATGCTGATCCTGAAATTATCTTGTACCCTGAGGCAAAAGTGGCTGGCAGCCCCTGATGGCAGCACCTATACTGGGGCTCCCAGCTGCCATAATTGGCTTTCTTGCCTCTGCTACTGCCTAAATGAGGATATGCCATGTTGAGCTTCACCCACCCACCACTTTTCAGTGGGACAGGCTCTCACTCCACATAAGGTTGATCAAGTAAAAGCCTTGGCAGCTTAGCAGAGGAGTTGTGAAAAGAACAAGTCCATTGGAGGCTGGAGCAGGTCTCCTATGTGCAAAATGGAGCGTTGGTGGGTTAACAGAGGGCTCATAAACACGGGGACCAGGGAACTTTGCCTCAACCTCAACTTTGGTTTCCAGTCCCTGTTCTGATTATTAAGACTTGAGTTCCTGGAGGGTCTATTTGCACATCTCTCACTGTACATTTCATTCCATGGAGTTCTTATCTGAAACTGCTATTTTGGCCCCAGAACTTATGTTTATTTTGTGCTTTTAATAGCATTTAATATTTATTTAGTGCTAATTGTGCATAAGTATGAATCTTAGATTTTAGCTCTATGAGCATCTTTGTTGTTCATAGAAACCATATTCAGTAGTGATATTATCACTATCCCCATTTGCCGATGAGATCGTCTGAGTCACATAGCTAACAGGTGATGCAAATTTGGGTAGTCCCCTTCAATACCAGCAAGGTTAACCACAATGCCTTAAAATGAAGCCTGATAACTATTAATTTTCAACCACTGAAGCTACTCCACATAAGATGCTTGACATTTCTTCCAGAGCCATGTCCTCTTTCTCAGACTTCCCTCAGATGACAGGCAAACTGCCCCTTTCAGGTACAGCTGATTATGCCAGAAATGCATACTTGATCCAAGTTATCCCAATGCAGTTCTCTGTCCCAAGAATTTGGAATTAAGAAATAAACATTGAGTTAATCAGATGTACCCACCCTGGAATTACAAGATCTCATGGGGATGAGGTTTTGGTCCAAGACGGAGACACAGTGGATCCTGAACTCACTTCCTCCCATGACGCTCTGAATCTACAGCTTCATATGGAACAATTTTCCCTGGAAAATAAACTAAAAACTGGTTGAATGAATCCTTTACATCCAATGAAGGAGTAAAGGCCCACATCCAAGTGGGTGGGAGAGGCTGGGACATTATCTCACCATAAACTCCACCCCTGCGCAGTGACTAACAGTTGGGAGGGAACTCAAAATCCAGCGCTTCTGAGTAGTCAAGGGTTTGAACCCAACACCGGTACTTCCAGTTTTTATGACTTGCACTTGTGAGCTGAGCCCTCAAAACACCTAGCTCTGAAATCCAACGAGGCTCGTGTCCATGAGACCCACAAGAGCATACTGATCAGAGAAATGTGCTTAAAGGGATGGCAAGTTCTGACTCACCAGCTCCAGGGTCCACGGGAAGCTCAGGGTCCAGCTGAAGCGGCCAGGGAAAAGCGAGCCGGACTTGTGTGGGAGAGGCTTCTTCGCTTGCTCCTTGTTTCAGAGCGTGGCCTGAGGGACAGGCATCAGATTTGACACACATTCAGGGGCCTGCCGGGCTGCTCCCCAGGGCGGACACTGGAGGGCGCCTTCTTCCTTCTCCCTGGCTGCCGCTCCAGACGCCCAGGTGGCCAGAGGGGAGCTTTCGCAAAGATGTCTGGTGCCTGGTGTTTGTTGCCGCCACCAGGGGACACTCTACATGGCCTGACTCTGGTGGCCATGGGGCTTACCCTCCTGAGTCCCACGTAACTGTAACAAACAAAGGGTTCTTCAATGGCTCCCACTCCCAGGGCACAGCAAGAGGCCACAGACCCTGGCGCTGTGTCTTCCCATGAAAAAGGCCTGTAAATTTACCGTCATAGCTGCAACCTGAGGGGCAAGCTTCTAATTAACGTCACATCTAAGGGCTGACTGTGCATACTTCCAGAGAGCTCTAGAGGCCCCGTGCCACCTTCCGCCCTCCGTGTAAGGTGAGCGCTGGCATCCCTGGAGGGGCTGCCCTTCCGATCCCACAGGACTGGAATAATGGAAGAGCCGGTTCTTGACAGACTCTACCGCCAGGGCACCGCCCAGGCAACTGACTGAGACGCAACCCTTGTCTTCTGTGGAAGAAGCCTATTTGCTTGTTCAGGAGCTTCACTCTGAGGGGCAGGCCTCAGGTTTGGGACACATCTAGGTGCTACGACTTGCTCTCGGAGAGCGTGGACAGCGGCGGCCATCTCGGCTTTCTCCCTCTGCCTCGCTCAGGGGCCCCTGTTTCTCAGGAAGGACCTTGTGTGGTCTAACACCCAGTTTTTTTCAACCGTCGTGCTCAAATGCTTGGCAATGGTGGCCAGCAGGGACTATACTTGTAATTTCACGGGACCGTATATATCTGCATACTTTAGACCTACTGCAGCAAGGTCTGGCTTCCAATCAGCCTGGATTTAGATGCTGGCTGAAATCCTCCCTTTTGGACACGGACAGGTTTGCACACCCTCAATTATTGGGAGCTTTTAAAAATAAAATACGCTGCCTGGACAATCACACTCAAGACTTAGGGCAGATTTGGATGATAAGGTTCACCTCCTATGCTAGGCTACTCCTTCAAGAGGAGGCAGTTTCATCTAATGCAAAGAAACCAACACAGAAGGGTCAGACAAAATGAAGAAAGAAAAGAAGATATTCCAAATGAAAGATCACATAGAGATGGGAATGGAGTGATCATCTTTGTATTTAAAAACAACCGACAAAACACATTTTTAGGGTGAAGTATAAGAAGTGACGTAAATAACATTTCAGTGGCAAGTTTACAAAAATGAAAGTAAAAGGAGATTTTTGTCAATAAGAGAGTGAGCATTCTTATTCCAGGATAGAGAAGAAATTGATCTTCAAAGAAGGAAATGATGGAGATGTAAAGACAGGAGACTATACAATCCTCTAGATAATCTCCGTGAGAAATTTCAGTTCTCAGACAAACCCCGCTGTATTTGCTATACTTCTTGCCATGTGGTTCTTTAATGCTCTTCTGTAGACTTTCCAAAGTCACCTCTAACTTAAACCAGTTCAAATTATCTTCTGTTCCCTGCAGCCACATGACGACTGACTGAGATACCTAGTTAAAATTTGGTAAGTTTTATTTAGTCCTAATATTCTATGTTAAAGTTAATTCTCCAAGAATGAGAAATAAAATTATGCTGTGTTTTCTTGGTGTTTAGTGGAATATTATGTTTTCAGATTGACTTCCATCTTTTAGCATGCTTATAAGATCTTGGTTATTTTGGTCAACCAGTGTTTATTTACCTTATTACTGGTACCAACCCTTTTCAGATTTTAGTTGGGGATTCACCATCTTCATTCATTCTCTCAGGTTTGAAAGGGCTGAATGCCCAGTTCAAAGGGCAAAGATCATTGGGAATTTGCATAACCCTATCTACTGGGATTTGTTGAGAGACAAGCAGATGACCTAAGTCAGTTCAATATATGTGAATGTGTTAAAGTATAGGGAATATTGGGATAAAAGTACTAACACTTCTGGTTGATAAAAATGAATCAGCAGGGAAGTAAACCTGGGTTCTTGAAGGCTGCTTTTTGCCTCCTTAAGGGAAAAGCTTAAATAAGAAAAGAATCATTCTAGAAGAAGGGAGAGATACAAAGTTGATTAAGCCTCTATAACCAGTGATACCTGAAGCTATAATTTTTCACTGGAATACTCAATGACTTGAGCCAAAATTATTTCCTTTTAATTTTTTATACCATTCAACTTGGAGGAATTTTCAAAGAGAAAGAAAGATGTAAAGTAATGTATATGTTATGACCTCATTATCATAACACAATACCATGAAACCACCTTTCCCTCTTTCTGTTTTTTTCTCTCATCTATCTAATCACCAAAAGCTGCACATCAAATTTTTAAAACAGTGGTTATCTAGGGGCATGTGTTGTTGCAGGTAGTGTTAGGGAAAAAGAAGACAAGGTTGGGATTGTCATAGTGAATCATCCTGTGATGATATCTGATTAATGCAAAACCATTTGTAATTGGATATAGCTATGGATAGAGATATGTGATAGTATGACTAATGGAGTGTTGATTGTGGTTGTCCCAGGGCCATGGGATTTTAGCTGGTTTTTATCTCTTCATACTTTAATGTATTTTAGTATTTTTAATAAAAAAGATATTATATTCAAAAGTATCAGCCAAATATAGAGGAAATAGGCAATGTGGTATTGTTCAACATTTTCTAATTTTTAATCAACTAACCATTAATTTTTCCATTTAATAATAGCTCCTTTAGCAACACAAGTTTAATAATGCTTCACGATGATTCTTTGGAAAATATATTGGTCAAACACTGGGTTAAATGAAGTTGAATGCATTTCTTCACAGACTATATATAATATAGATGTACATTGTAATGGATCGTGTATTTAGCAGTTCTCAAATTTTTCAGTTCTGGAATATCCCATAGGAGCAATGTGATATAGAATTTGAGAAACAAAGAGAAAATAAAACAAGAAAATGGGAGAGTTACTGTGTTTTTAAAGTCATATATTCTGGACCCCTGTGCAAGACAAATGAATTCCTTGATGTGGACTCTTGCCTTTTCATGCCTCATGGGTCTCATAGGCCTCTTTCTCAGGGTCTTTGTGATAGTCAGCTGAAACATATGTGATGGCATGTTTTAAAAATCCTGTGGCTTTACAGTTTATCTATATTCTTTTCTTTGGTTGTATATTTCCCCAAAACTTATAAAATAATAAAATGATTTAAATGTATTTTGTACACCCTTCCCTACGGTGGCTAACATAATGCCCTTCCCACACATAAACAAGACACAAACAAATCTATTCAACTTTTTTTGTTCAGCTTTTAAATAACAACCATTGCATTATTTCATGTGGGGCATAAAAAATAATTTATTTTCACTGGGACTGAAAAATGGAAATCCCTAAAAGAAGCAGTCAGTTTTACAAATTAGTAGGGAAAAGAAAAGTGGCAAGAATAATTGATTTGTTTATTTAATTTGGTCATACCAAACAGAAACTTAGTTAAATTGGTTTAGGCAAAAATGGGGGAAATTATTTTAAGGACTTGGGACTGCTCTACTAAGCCAAGGCAAGAAGAGCAGCTGGTTCCCTTGAAGGCAGGAAATGGAACTGGGCACCTCACAAAGGCACAAGGGCTGGCATTCTCTCAGATTCCTGCACAATATTTTCTTTCTAATCCTCATTATTCTCCCCTTTTGGAGGGCTTCCTTTGCTTCCCTATGCACAAGGCAGCTGAGAGCTGCTCCACGGTGCTAGAGGCTGTATTTCTTTACTGTAGGTGACCAAGAAAGACTTTTAACTTTGGTGGCTCCAGTTAGAAATTCTCAATGG
Organism: Tonatia bakeri; assembly: GCA_004024845.1. NCBI lineage: Eukaryota > Metazoa > Chordata > Mammalia > Chiroptera > Phyllostomidae > Tonatia > Tonatia bakeri. The sequence goes on along the minus strand of PVIA01001703.1, from coordinate 214,184 downwards.
ATTGATTTTTTTTTTATCGTTCCAGTTGAGGTCATTGTCCACCTTGATCCAATTAGCCAGAGGCACCAGCAAATATAGAACATGTAGCTACCATCTGTGCCCACGCATGTGGCTTGGGCTGGTGAATAGCTAACAAAAGTGTGTTTGTGTCTTAGGCACCCACCCAAAAAGGCATCTTACAATTGTCAGTACTTTCCATAATATTAGCCTGTATCTCCTCTCTCCCTCATTTTGGCTGGGGGGTACATGTTTGTTGGCTTGTCTGTGATCTTCCAAATCTGTGAAATCTTGTCAGGATGGGGACAGGGCTGTGGCAGCAATCTGGATCCTCTTCCCCTAGTTCAGATTTGCCTAAATATCAGTTGAAAATATAGTTAACTATCAATTTCCCATAGTACAGTGATCCCTCCCCTATTGCGGGAGTTATGTTCCTGAGACCCCCACAATAGGTGAAAATCTGTTAAGTAGTGGCATTATATTTATTTTATTATTTATATATATTTTAAGGCTTTATAAATGATTCCCACACTCCTATAAACCTTTCCCACTCTCTTATTAACCTTTCCCACACTCCTATAAACACTTCATATGCTCTTAAACACTTTCTACACTCCTAAACCTACGTAATTTTAACAACATATACAATTCTATATGGGTACTCACCAGTGAAGTATACAGTCGTCCCTCGCTATATCGTGGTTCACTCACTGCAGCTTCACTGTATGACTGGTTTTAGGCTGCGATACAGCAAAGCCGCAATAAGTGAGCCACGATATAGCGAGGGACGACTGCAGTGGGAAAGGAGCAGTGACTAACTAATTAAAAGGGGTGGGGGATAATCCAACATCCAGTTTCTTTTGGACTTGAATGCAATTTTTGAGTATTATATTGGCAAAAGTATTGACAACCTATACCAATTAATTTGTATTTGCTAACCTGCAAACCATAGATTCTTGTAGTAAAAGGAATACAGTCATTATTTGTGATAAAGGATATGTAATGGAATATTGGAAAGAAATCACTAATAATGCATAGTTATTGAAATAAATATAATATATATTTCCTGAGTGTCTAATATATGCCAGGCATGGTGCTAAATATCTTATATGTACTGTCATATTTAACTATCGCAGTAATCTTATGAAGAAAGTATCATTTTTTATTCCCATTTTTTAGATAATGAAATTGAGGATAAGATGTTCAGTAACTTATCTAAGGACACACATACAGTTCTTTATTTTTTTAATTTTATTTTTCAATTAAAGTTTACAATTACATTCCATTATTTCACTGATATGTGGAACCTAAAGAGTAAAGTAAGCACACCCCGTTCTTAGTGGATTGGAACCCAGCTTGGTTTGGGTGTAGGTCTGAACCCAGATAATTGAGAGAGAAATGGGAGCTGATTACTATGAAGGACAATGATCTGAGTCTCTGCAAAATGAGAGAATGTATTGGATTCAGGTGAAGCCATACACAGTATTTATCACAAATTTATATGATACCCCTGGATACTTTTGCTGACCCAGCTTCACAGAGGCTAAGCTTTGGCAGCCATGCCCATATAGGCTAAGCTATGCTATTTAGGAAGTTGACAATTCATTTCCCTCATTGCTACCAAGTGGGCTGGGCAAACAAAACAAAACAGAAAACACTGCAGTTTTCCTAAAGAAACTTCAGTCCTAGATGATTCTGATTCAGAAATAAGCAATAGTTTAAAATAAAATAAGAAATAGTTTTAAAAAAAAAGAACTAACTCCAACTTAGTTCTATACCACACAGGAAAGATGACTTGGAAATAAAACCAGATTCATTACATGAGGTCGAAGTCTAATGAGGTAAAGCTCTGAGATGCTATAGGCAACATTCCTGAGGTATTAACATAAGAACATTAGAATGTTGTGTTTAGTGCCATCTTAAAGCAGCCACTCTGAATGTGCATCACTTTAAGGACTTTGCCCCATATAAATAATAGGTCTGTGACTGTAGTTCACAGTGAATAATATAAAATGTTAATAAACCTTTTAAAACTTCAGAAGTAGCAGTATATTTAAATTACACATTTTATAGCCTATACTATTTAGTAGACTAAATCACATGGATTATTGTTTGCTTTTAACTCTAATTGACCTGCTAAAAATGCATAAACCCAAATTCTATTTAGATGGATGTTCAATTGTATATTTAAATAACTATTAATGCTCAGTGTTTGCTTTTTTCTTTGATTAAGTCATCAGTGTTTTACATTAAAGGGGCTTTGAAACATCTGACACTTATAAAAAATTAATGGCATATTTCTACTTTCTCCCTAAAAATTATACTAATTTTGGCCCAGTGTGGTTTAAACTTTGCCTTTTTCCTGGGAACATACTAGATTTTTTTTTTAATTGCTGTTCCATTACAGTTGTCCCCATTTCCCCCTATTATTTTCCCCTGCCCTACCCACCCCCCAACATGCTGGATTTTTTTAATAGTCTATATTCAAATCTCCCAGTGTGCTAAATAATGTATAAAATTGCTTTCTGTTTATCTGTGAGTAAATTATATATTAAGTAGAAACTCCACTACTAATTTCCTATAGCAGATAAAGACCTATTTTTTTTTCTCTTTCTTTTTCTTTCTCTCTTTTTTCTCTGTTTCTCTTCCTCCTCCCTGGCTCCCTCCTCCTCTTTCTTCTCTTTCTTCCTCAGTCTTTTGAGCTCAAGAAGTTAAAGAATTGCAAGTAACTAGGTACTTTATTTAGATTAAATAGATGCCAACGCAAATATGAATTGTCTTTATATTATCTTCTATTGGAACTGTAACAGTGGAAAATCATAATAGTAAATTATAACCTACCCCACCATTCTTTAGCACATTTTTTTCTGTAAGTGTTGACTCTAATATGTAGTAGCTTGTAAATGAACAGCATGTTTGTATAAGAATCCTAGGAACTAACTTCAAAAGATACAGACTCCAACCTTCAGGCATCCTAGCTCTGGGAGATTTGCTGACCTTCAGCCATGAAGACAGGATGATGTGCAGCTGGGATGATGTGAAGCCAGGATGACTGAACCAGGATGATGCACACCGGACCATCATTTTTCTTGTTGGAATGGACTGTGCTAGTCTATACATAGAGAACTTTTCAATCCCCTCCCTCGATCTTTTTGTCTGTTCCCCATTCCATCCTTATAAAATCCTCTGCCTCCACTGTTCTTTTAGAAGCTTCTCCCACATCAAAGGCTATTTTTACTTAGAGATAATTTCTCCCAAATATATTATATTAACTAACTTGCCTTATATATTTATTTCTGAAATAAATGACTAGGGTATCATATTATTTGGACATGCACTAAAAGGTTTCTGGTACCAATTCCAACATGAGGGAGGCCTGTTCTCACCCACACACACCGCAAAGCATTTGTCATACACCAGCAGGATATCCAAGAATTTAACTCAGTCTGACAGGTCTACTGGGAAATTGCATTAGATTCCACAAGTAAAGGGGCTCGCTACTACAAGACTGCGTCCACCTCTCATTTCAGATGCCACCCCAAATCCTCATTATAACCTGGGCTTCTGACCAAACTGGCTATAAATTAGAAGTCCCCATGACCCTTTCCTTTGTTTGATTAATTTGCTAGAGCAGCTCACAGAACTCAGAGACATTTTACTTACTAAGTAACTGGATTTTTTTGGTGAAAGAATGTAACTCAGAAACAGCCATATAGAAGAGATGCATAGAGCAAAATACACGGGAAAAGGTGCAAATCTTCTTCTGTAGGTGTGAGCACCTCCACGTGTTCACTAACCCAAAATCTCTCCAAGTCTCATTCTTTTGGTGTTTTATGGAGGTTTCATGGCATAAGTATGGTTTATTAAATCATTGGCCATTAGTGGTATTAATCAATCTTGAGTACCCCTTCCCTCCCCAGAGGTCAGAGATCAGGGACTAGGGACTGAAAGTTCCAACCCTCTAATCACTAGGTTGCTTCCACTGGCAAATGGCTCCCATTCTTAAGTGATTTTCAAAAGTCACCTCATTAACATAGTAAGAGACATCTTTGTTTCATTCACCTGGGAATTCCAAGTATTAGAACCTTGTGCCAGAAATGACACAAATCATGAAGATCAAATATATATTTGATGGAGATAAAATTATAAATTTTATATTTATAAATCACAATAACATACATACATACACACAAAGTCACTGGACCAAGAAGTGTTAAATTTTAAAACCTAGAATTCATTGAATAATTCAAAGCTGTGACCTGATCTGAGCTTCAAGATTTATAGACTTCCCAGGAAATGTCATCCTACCCTTTTATAATATGCTCTTGACTTAACCATTCTTAAATGAGCAATTCCAAGTTAATTGGAAACTAAACTCTTCTAGAAACTTGTGGATAGCACTGAAGGGAATACCTAAGGACTATTCCATGACTGAGAGAAAAATACATGTCCCTATAACAGATAGCTCTATTTTGACAATGCGTTAGGTGGAGAATCCAGAATCATTCCTCATTTGTAAATACATATTTCTGTCACTGAGGCCATAGTGGCTGGTGGAGTGTTGCTATCTCTTTTCACAGGTGGCATTACCCTGAAAGCTGGGTGAAATGCGGGATGACTTTCTATTTTCTTTCAGGAAACCTAAAGGCAAAGAATATCATCTTCTGTCCTTGTTTATGAATGTTTCTTCAACCATGTCTGAACTTAGAAATTGCTAGTTTATATTTCACTGTAAGTGGAAGCTTCCGAGTCACAGGATACTATTTTTGGTGAAAAGTGTTACCTAAGAGACTTTGTGCTTTCTAATGTGAGGGGTGAGTTTCAGTCTGTGTTTAATAACTGGAAAGCTTCTGGCTGCTTTGAATTATCACATTAACACATTATTTGGTAACTGAACTTGACTTTTTTTGCCGAAGTCAATTTAACAAGTGCCTCCAGGACAATCTTTTTCTAATACCTTCCCCATCTCCCCATCTACATGCTTGCTTTTCTGGAATTTCTTTATTATCTGTGATTCTTACTGAGAAACTACTGCTGAGTGCAGTTAGAACCTAGGTGAGAGCATCAGGAGAAAGGATGAGCCAGAGAATTAGCAAATGAGTGCACTGGTAAAATGAAATTTGTCCTTAAGTTTCTTCTTAAATGCTGAGAATTTCTATTATGGAATCTAAGTTCAAGGAGATTGGTTCATTTATTGTGTGAGAAGCTACCTTTGCATGGTTCTCTTCTATAAGAAGACTCAACTGAAAAGGTACAAATTAATCAATTAATAAGCACTGCTTTTCTTTAAGAGATTGTAAAAGGATGAGTCTTATGCTTTTGATGTTTCTAGAAAGTCAAGTCATCTGATTAAATCTATAGTAATGTTGCATCTGACAAGAAGACAAATTCCTCTTCCAAAACATGTTCTAGCAGAGAAAATAAATTTTTACTTCCCTTCTCTTTTTCCCAGTCAGTAAGTGTCTGTGGCTAAGAAACCATCAATGATGTGAACTTTCCCAATGTGACCCAAAGGAATAATACATTTTCTTCTGAATGTTTTGTAAAGGTTTTTCCAATTGAAGGTAAAGGACCTAAATGCCACATAGGAGTAGATAAAAGTAAACACATTTATTAAATACTATTTGCCAAGTACTTATATAAGCTATGATTCTTGAAGTTGCAAGTAAGAGGAACAAAACAAGAAATTTGCAGGCTGATATAATTGAAAATCCATAGAGAGAATTAACATCAGAGACCACTAGACCAAGGGTTCATATGGCATAACTAGGGCTGGGGTCCACCTCAGGCTGTGTTAAGGACAGGAGGCTGGAGGACTGAGATGACTGTGGTAGCTCAAGCTTCACATGTTTGAATCTAGTGACACCTGCCGCTTTCCTACAATTCAAGAAAAAGCTAGGGGTTAGCTAGATGGACCCTTTTACTTAGTTGTGATCATTGTGTTGGTCCCTGAAGCACATAAAGGATATAGGAGTGTTAACCTAAAAATACTAAGCCAAAGTGACAGCCAACAAAGCATTTTTTTAAATCACAAAGAATAGCTATTTGGGAAGCACTGATTTAGGCAGAAGCCAGAATACTGTTCTGGTTAGGGGGTGGAGGTATGAGTTTTTATGAGAAAGGGAAGGGATTTTGTTATGTACCAATAAACTTATTTGGTACTAATTCTAAAGAATATCTCTGATTTTCTATGTGCTGGTCAGAATGTCTGCTCTCCTATTAGGCTTGCAACAATTGTCTGAAATGAAATGTTCGTTTGGTTCAATCTAAGGAATGTGTGAAGAATGTCTGCCACACAGGCTCAAATGTTGGTATTTTTTTAGGACTTAGTGAGAATTGTTAAAAATCTAAATGAAGGCCAGGGGAGTGCACTAAATCAGAATCTTTCTAAAGGAGGCTGTTGAGAACCCAAACTACCCTTACACTCTGCCTAGACACTGGGAAACAAAACCACACCCAACTATACATTGACAACACTTTCCTATTCCTCCATCTTCATCTGTATACCTTGTTTTCCCACAGCTCTCCTCTCCATGTGCATGGTTTTACTGCTTATCACAGGAACTTCCAAAAATACCTAACGACTGTTCGGGACACATTTTGCCCTAAAGTTCTTTGAACCCTCACCTCAAAATACTCATAATAGTAAAATACTTGCTTTTGTATCAATTAGTGGACAGAAACCTCATTTAAATTGGAGTTGGGGGCACCAGTAGGGAAAGTTCTCATTCCTTCAGAGGCTAACAGGAACTGTTGATTTATGTCTCTCAGCTTCCTCTTCTCTACAAGAGTTTCCTCTGCTTTGTTTCCTAGGACTTGTGTGGGTGGCCATTAGACCACATGTTGTGAATTGCAACTCCTTGTTTTTCCTGCATAAACTCATTTTTCAGAAGAAATATCTAGCTATTTATTTGTTTAAGGTCATATTTCCACCCCACTATTTTTGAACTGTTGTATCATGATGCTTACCTAATCCTAATCAAGTTTCTGCATTGAAAGCAGCATCATAAGTCAAATTTACAATTTCCAATGAATTTTGACATTACAATCCCCATCTGAGAGATAGTCAAATCTTTGCAAGGTGGGTTTCTCCTTTACTGTGGTAAGCAATAAATTCAGCTTTGCCTTATCAACAGGTTGTACTGGTAGTTGAGGAAACATCTTTTGACATAACATGTAACGGTAGTTATCAACCTAGTAGGACCAGTGGGTCTCCCTGAAGACATTTGGCAATATGTAGAGACTGGCAGGAGGGGAGGTGGGTGGTTGCTGCTGATATCTATCTAGTGGGTAGAGGCCGGGGATGCTGCTGAACATTCTACAGTGCATAGGCAAGTCCTACAAAACAAAGAATTATCCTACCCAAAATTTCCATAGTGCCAAGGATGAGAAATCCTGGCCTATAATAATTCATGGCCCTTCTGCCTCCTCTAGATAAGTCAGTTATATTTTAAGCTACCTCTGTGAATACATGTGCTATTCCAAGTGCTAAGGTGACGGTAAGCTATTGATGGCTCATTCTGATTATATAGAACATTTCAGTTTTGTCCTCAGAGGAGCTTGGTTGAATTGTCAGAAATTTTAAGTTGAAGAGACATTTAAGATCACACCCTTCAAGGCCAGATGTTGTGGGAAAAACACAGATGTTAGCGGACACCTGGATTCTAGCCTATGATTTGTTACAAATCAGGGGAAAGTTACTTTGGGGCCATAGTCTATATGTATAAAATGAGGGCCTTGGTATCAGTGGCTTTCATATCCCTTAAAAGCTTCAGTACATTAAGATATTATGAGTTAGTTGATGGTCTGACAATGTCTAGGTTTCATGAAGAAGGGCGTGTGTTTTTTTTCCTGTGCAGATTGAAGCACACTAGAAAAAAAACAGAATAGAGAAAATGACCTGGAAAAGTTGAACACTTCTGGTGTGTGGTCCTGTTTTTGTCTGTGTCCCTGAGGTTTCACAGCCTGGGTATATATCCCTGAAATTATTAAGGACCCTGTTTTGTCACATTAAAAATTAAAAATATCATTAAGAAAAGTCTTAATTCCCAAACTCCAAACCCATTCCCAATATACATGTCCAGATGTCTCCTATCTCTTTCTTAATTGGAACCAACCCAGGATGGCAAATACAGAATTCACATTTTGCTATTTCTTCTTCACTCTCCTGGTAGAATTACTCCTTTTCTATTTTCTCAGTATTTTTGAACACATATTTATTTATATTACAGTTTCAGTTTCCTCTTTGACTGAATGATAGGTAACAAATAAATAAATAAAGTCACTTTTTTGCAAGCTGCCTGAAGCTGTTTCACTTCCCCAGGAGGTGATGAAGATTTCATATGAAGAGATGAAAAACTATTTGAGGCAGGGCAGAGGATGGGGCATTATAATGGGAACTTGATTATGCCAAAGCTAAGCCCACAGGCTGTTCTGGAAACAAAGTGCAAAAATGAGAAGCCTAAACTGTCCTATAGTGTCACCTAAAGTGTTGTCCTCCCTAGGTGAGGGCTTTGTTACAATATTAGCTGACTTTGGGTTCCTGCTAAGCAGAGTGAAAATATGGGGATAAGGAGAAGACGAGAGAGAACATTCATTGATTCGCACAGAAGTAAGCTGTAGAAAAATGGGTGCAGAAGTAATGTCTGGAAAAATGCTATGGGAAGGGAACAGATGGAGGACTCCTAAAAAATATATGGCTGATGGGCTAAACATAGGCAGGAAAACATTTCTGTTATGAGATTTTTCAGTCTTTCTTTCTTGCATTGTAATTTTGTCATTCAGTAATTTTGGCCTCCTCTGAAACCTAGTAGAAGAATTAGTGATGCTTGAAGAATTAAAAGAAAAGTTTTGTCTAAAATGAGTCAAGTAAACAATAGCATTATATCATGGCAGTTGTAGGATGGCCAGAATGATAAGAGAGAGTTGGAAGAAGTTTGTTATGAAATGAAAAACAATCAGAGCAATGCAAATTGTTTTATAGGGATGGTCCAAAGCACTTGAGCAGTGCACTAGACTTTTATCAGTCACATGAGGGTGGAAGCAAATTGTGGTTATTTGGAAATTAAAGAGAGAGAAGGCCACTCTCTTTATTCAGTAGAATTCTGAGACACTGTATGGTTTTACCTTCTTTCTTCTTTGCTTATGGGACTTGAGATACCACATATGCTCAATAATCATCTGTTAAGTAAAATAGAGAGAAACGTATGAATGCAAGAAAATCAATACTGAATTTCCAGGACCTCTTCCAGTAATTAAAACATTATAGGGGTGGGTGGGTGGAGGTGGAAGAGGGTAAAGGGGGATGAATGGTAATGGAAAAAAATACAATAAAAAGTTTTAGAAAAAACATTTACAGTGTGCAGTTATTTCTCCTGATTAATTAGCTATCTACATAATTGCTTTCAACAAATCAATAATTAAAAATAGGAAGTATGAATAGGTTTGACATTTACTTACCAGCTTTTCAGAACTAAGAATGAAAGAAGAAAAGACAGACTGTAAGTAACACAAAAGGCAAGGCAAAGAATAAAGAAAATCAAGGAAATTACGTTCTGGGCTAATTTCTTGGACATTTCTTGGTCCAATGGAAAAGACAAAATCTTCTCAACCATATAAAAGTGCTCCATAGGTTTGGTGAGTCAAGTGAATATCACCTTTAAAAATAAAAAGACAAAATAAAAAAGAAAGAAAAAAGAATGTATGCTTACCTAAAACAGGATGACATTCTGCATCATGGATTAAGTGCACTAGGAAATTATTATTTATTTTTATTTTACTAGTCTAGCAGAAACTGAGACCAAACCAAGCCAATTTATTTCAGGTGACTTAATAGCCAGCAGCAAGTTAATAAGTACCTGAGAAAATTAAGATGCCTGACACCTAAAAATCTCTATATTTTATTTTACTAAAACTTTAGAATTTAAATGCCTATAGATATTCTCTATTTGAACTTTATGAGGGAAATGTCCATATCTATGTGGTCTTATTGTTTTGGCTAGAGGTAGGCAAACTACAGCCTACCAGTAGACTGGCTAGACAACCATTTTTATAAGTAAACTTTTATTGAAACATAGCTATGCCCATTAATTTGCTTATTCTATATGGTTGCTTTTATACTACAAAGGCAGAGCTAACTAGTTGTGGCAGAGATAATGTAGTCCAATAAGCCTTAAGTGTTTATGAGGTGGCTCTTTACAGAAAGTGTTTTCTAACCCTTCTAGTTTCATGCTACTCAAAGTATGGTTCATTGGCCAGTAGCATAAGTATCACCTGGACTTTGTTAGAAATGTAGCATCACAGGCATCAACCCAGACACACACACACACACACACACACACACACACACACACACACACACACAGTTTAAATCCTCAAGTGATTCACATGAAGTTTGAGAACCTGTTATCTGCAATAAAGTCTGGGTCTTAGTAGATCCCAATAAATAATTGTTCAATGAGTGAATAACTAGGTCAATCTGTGACCATTAAACTCAACTGATAGATGTTTATTTTCTGTGCATGATATACCAGATCCTTGGCTAAGTCTCAAAAGGGAGCCAGAGAAATGGTTCTTGTTTTCAACTTGTTTACAATTTTATTTAGGATAAAAAAGTGAAACAATTTGAGAATATTAGAACAAGGCTCACATGATAATATGCTGGTTGTATGTTGCAAGTGGTAAGTGATGAAGCAGAAATAATATTGGAATCTGAAAGGATTAGAAAAATGCACCAGATATGAAGGGCTTTAGAGTGATTAGGGTAGTGTCTCAAATTTGGTTCATAAATACAAAACTGAGGAACGAAGTGTCCCTTAGTTTATTCAGGGTTTTTTTGAATTACAAAAAAGAGATGGAATATGCTCAGACAAATGGTTCTGAGGCTCTTAGGGAAGTGGATAAATGCATGAGCACACGCGTTTTTATGGCAAGTAAATTGGGCTATAAATCAAGGAACAAAAGATAGAGCTGAACATTCCAGCAGTTAAAATGTGACAAGAAATACCTGAAAGCCTCTGATGAGATAATTGATATGACATGGTAAATTAAATATCTACAGTAGAATTAGTTATGGCAAACCTCATCTTTTTTCCATGTTAAATGCTGATTTCATAAGAATAAGACAATTACAAAGTCACAATCCTGCCACCTTTTGTTTTTGCTTTTGAGCTTTTTGTGAGCACTAAGTGGTTTGATGTCAAATTCTTTCCCCTCAGAATAAATAGCATTTCTCAGAAAATTCAGATGCGTTTTAATCTTCAGAATACTATTTTCCATTTGACATAATTAATAATATTCAACAAAAATAAAACACCCAATCTTTAGATAGAGAAGCCCCTACCAATCTATTTGTGTTATATTTTTCAAGTGAGGTACTGAGACTATAATTTTGCATTTAGAATCTCAAAATGCCACTAATCAGTGTGGCCTCTAATTGGCTTTCTAAATTGAGTGGAAAAAACCTATTTTGTTGCTTTTGTATTTATGGGGGCAGAGAAGAGTCATTGGGTGCAGGTGATGAGAAAAACCTGATTCTTAACTACCATAGATTGGACAGCTCTAGAGTGTTTGACTCACAGATTTCTACATCCTCAAATCTAACATTCCAACAATCTCAGGTCATTTACTGTGCATATATTCTAGTTTTGTGAACTGTGAAACACTATGGCTGAGGCAACAGAGAAATAGAGTGAGTCCATCAGTTTGTAAACTAGGAGTAAGTTTTTACGCGGCTGGTGCCGAACTCAGAACAGGCACGAGGATGTCGTCATGCTTCAGCTTGACCTTCTTCTCTAAGCCTGGCTCGAAGGGTGTGTGTGTGTCTGGAGGCCGACTATGGTGGCCTGAGACTTCTAATTCATTCTCACCACCTTGGCTTTCCACGCAGAGGATATGGACCCAATTTGAATAATAATAGTAGAAATTTAGAATCTTGAATTCAGGAAGGGGATCTGAGATATCTTGTGCCTTTCACATCTGTACACTTGCTCCTCTGTTTGAATTTTGAAACTCACTCCTAGTGAGTTTTCTATGCCACAAAAAGTAGAGTCTGTGTGTTTGGGATACTGACAGAGTTTGTAATGTAGTATCATGGAGAGAACACTTGAGTTCTGATTCTGGTGATAGTAAAATGCCATTCTCTCTTATAGAAGCAAGCTTTGCCACTGGGTGTTGGTTTTCTTCTCTGTGAAATTAAAAAGGTAGATAAAGTGCAGAGGTCCCCAAACTGGCTGACCATCAGAATTACCTAGGACAGACCCTTGCCTTCATACCTCTCTCCTAGATCCTCACCCCAAGGTATTGATTTGTTTGTTTGTTGTAGGGCCCAGGAATCTATATTTTTAAATATCCCCAGAGTGTGTAATTTTCAGAAGGATTTGGGAACGCATAGACTAGATGATTTTAGTGGTTTCCTTTACTGATAAAAAATCTGTCATGATTTGATTTCAGTGAACTAAGCAGATCTAATGAATATGTATTTTTAAATTTCTATCCCATGTTATATAGAGCTCTGTTCTTTATCTCTTTTCCAGATATGAATATAATTTCCTAGAAACATAGTTTTTAATATTCAATATCATATTTGTAATTTGGACATTGTCTGACTTTCTTATTTATCACTGAAGAAATTGAAGAATGAATTCAAAATGATAGCTGTATTTTCCTGATTTCAAAGTAGCTAATGACTTATGTTTTCTATAAAATTCTGTATCCTTTTAGTCATTTAAAAATATTTAATGGGTGCTTACTTTGTGCCAGTCACTGTTTTAAGAACCTAGGCTATTAATAAGATAACCCAAAATTCCTATGTTTGTTGAACTTTCTATTCTGTTCTATTCTATTCTATTCTATTCTATTCTTTTTTAAAAAAGATTTTATTTATTTATTTTTAGAGAGGGGAAAGGAAGGAGAAAGAGAGAGAGAGAAACATCAATGTGTGGTTGCCTCTCATGCACCCCCTACCAGGGACCTAGCTCACAACCCAGGCATGTGCCTTAGACTGGGAATCGAACCAGTGACCCTTTGGTTCACAGGCTGTCACTCAATCCCCTGAGCCACACCAGCAAAGGTCTGGTCTATTCTATTCTATTCTATTCTATTCTATTCTATTCTATTCTATTCTATTCTATTCTATTCTATTCCATTCCATTCCATTCCATTCCATTCCACTCCACTCCATTCCACTCCACTCCACTCCACTCCACTCCACTCCACTCCATTCCATTCCATTCCATTCCATTCCATTCCATTCCATTCCATTGACTTTCACTTCCCTATGCACAAATTACAGACAATGTCATTCTGCTACCAAATACCCTTGGACCATCTCCTGCTTACTTGTTTTTGTACCATGATTTGACTTTGGGTCCTCTTAATTTCTATTCTCTCTATTTTCTAGTGACTTCATTTTTCAATGACTGCTACCAGTGACCTCTTTCCATCTTTCCCAGGCTAACTTGCTTTCTGAGGCTTTTCCTACACTTATGCTCCAGAGATCTCTAGTTTCTTTAATTTGCTATTTACTAAGTAAAACAATTTACCACATTTAAAAATTGTTGTTCAAGTACAGTTGTATCCATTTCCTCCCATCACTTTCCCCCATTCCATCCACTCCAACCTCCCACCCTCAGTCCTACCCCTCTTTGGCTTTGTTGATGGGTGTTTTATACCCATTCCTTGATGATCCTTAACTTACCACATTTTTAAGAGATATTTAGATAACACACTGTATAAGTTGATCCTGTTTATGGTTAAAGATAAAAAACATCTCAACTCAATCTGACTTATGCATGAAAGAGAATTTATTGGCTCAGTAATGGAAAAGTTCAGTGATTGTTTGGCTTCATTACACCTTGATCTGGGTAACCAAGGAATGCAATCAGGAGTCTGCCTCTCTGCATCTCTTGATTGTTTTCCTCTGCATTGGCTTCGATATCAAATAGACTCTCCTCATGTGGTTGTGCACTGAGGATACCCCAAGACCACACCCAACTTCAATAATTTGCTATGAGAACTCACAGGTATCAGAATGTAGTTGTTCTCATGGTTATGATTTATTACAGTGAAAAGATACAAAGCAAAATCAGCAAAGGTAAAAGCTGCATGGGGCAAAGTCCTGAGGAAACCAGGTCCAGAGTCCTTTGCCAGGAGAGTCACACTAAGGATCCACTAATTCTGCTTAGCACATGTGAGATGTCCACCAGGGAAGCTCACTATAGACTCAGTGCCTAAGATTCTATGAGGGAGTGATTAGGTAGGCACCTTCTGCTTAGCACATGCTAAAATTCCAGATTCCCAGAGGAAATTAGGAGTTCAGCATAAACCACATTGTTTGTTACAAATATTTGAGGCAGCAGGAATTAATCTTACCTATTAAAGTAGTGAGAACCTTCTGAAACCTAAGTTCCTAGATGTACTCCGAAGGCCAAGGGCCAGCCTTGCAGCAGGCCTTTCTGAGAACTAGCAGTGTCAGGCCTGCCTGTTAACTCTGCACAGGTGGTATCACTGGCTCTGGATGTACAATCTTCAAGACTGGCACCTCCTACAAAAAGATGCATGCTTTTTGCAATAAATCTAGAAAAGTCTCTCTGTCAGAGACTGGCCAGATATTCCTCAAATCCAATTTCTCTTCTTTCTGGGCCCACACGGAAGACTATATTTATGAGCTCCTTCTTGACTTAGCCATAATCTAGCATTGTTGTCAATGGAATGTGAGCAGAGGTGATGCATGTTACTTCCAGGCCAGCCCGTAAAATCTCTCCATGCGTGATTCTCTGTGTTCTTCCCCTTGAGGGCCATGTGAAACTTCGGATGCCAAAACATAGAGCCTAATCCCTGATTCCCTACTTTGTGAAGAACTGCCTTCGATCAGGAATCTATTTGGGACTTTATTTGTACAAGACATAACCTTTAGTTTGTTTTAATCATTCCATATTTTTGGATCAATTTGTAATAGTAGTTAACATTATCTTACCTAATATGTTTGTAAATCATTCTTAATTGGTTGGTTTAGGTCACATGCCCCTCCTGAAACAATTGCCATTTGTCATTTGTGAACATATTGGGTATTTCTCTCATCAGCTAAGCTTATATCATGTGCTTGTTCCTGAAAATGGTTCAGTCCTTCTCATAATGAAGAGGGAGTGGGGAGGTATTTTTCCAAAAGACCATTGAGTAATACTAGTGAAAAAAACAATTTAAGGTAGCTTGAATGAGTGTTCAATATACAGACTATACATTATCGAAGTCCACTGAAGCCTACGCTGTTTTTTCCTGCAGCCCTTATAATGCTGGCATTCAGTAAATTTGTTGAATGTATGAATGCATGTAAAGAAAGAAACCAGAAAACCAACTCAAAAACCTTGTATTTCCCTCAAATGTAGCATTATTTAAATGAATTTGAATATCTCCATACTCTCTTTCTTCATTTGCCCCTATTCAAATATAAGATCAACTGTACTTTTAAACTGAGTATGAATTTAATGAATCAACATAAGTCCCTTTGCAATCTGCTTATGTTTGGGCTGTGTTTATAGAGTATTCTGATCCTCAGGCACCCTTGGAACTAAGGAATAAAGACATAGGCATGGCAAACAACTACAGCAGTAAATGATTTATGTCAATAAACCCAATGGTGGTATATAGAACAACTGACCACAACATATGTTCTAGCAATTTGTGTTTTAACTTACAAAAATTATCATAAATGATAACACAAAGAGGAAATAAATTGTCATTCATAAAGTCACTACCAGAGGTAAGCAATATGAACATGTTGGCCTAGTTCCTTCTAGTCCTTAGTCATCTATGTGTGTATGTGTGTGTATCTCCTAGTTATTACGTTCCACCATATTTGGGAGTTAATGCTGGCACAATCTATTACTAGAAAGATCTTGATCTCCCTAGGAGCTGTCAAGTAAGTGTCTTACAACCAAAAGTGTGGTCCAAAAGTATTTTTTTACTCTTCCTTTAAGGAAGTTTTTCAATTGATATTAAATCTCTTTAATTAGGTACTCAGAGATCTTTTCCCAGTTGGATTTCCTTTTCTATCGCTCCATGTTTCTTCTTTCCCTCCCAAATACACTCAGGGCTCCAGATCCTTCCCATCCTTTCTACGTCTCTTGTGTCCATATAACTGCTTCTTAAAATGTCCTTTCTACTATAGAAAGACAACAGTGGATACCTACAGTTTTTGGAGTGGAACATCTGTAAGGTAAACACATCAAATAAAAATAGGAGTCATTTCATAAGTTTATTATGAGTAATTACATGTAAAGCACATAAAATAGTTCTCAGCACATTTTAAGAACATTGCTATTATTATTATTATTGTTGCTCTTACTATTGATTTCCTTTATAACAATTTTTTAAATTGCCTCTACTCCCCAGGTTGATTTCCTTTAATAACAGTTCAACTGCATTATTGTTCTAAAGTCTCCCTCCCTATCATTGACAATGATGGGATAAGGTATAAAGGGAGCAGAAACTCTATTTTTTCATGCATTTATATTTTTACACAGTTGGGTTCATACTGAATATAAAAGTGTATTTCATCCATATTTTTTCATAAGCATTTTCTCATGTAATTGAAAAATCTCCATGTGAAGTCTCAAAATCCAGCAACAATGGTGTTTTAGAAATTTAGATGGAACTCTGATGTCTTATCAGCTTCAGGGTCAGAGACTGTCTATTTCCAGCAGTAAAAACCCATTCAGGAATTACTATGTACCTCAGCCTTAATAAAAAACCAATGTATTTGTTATATTTGTGCATTTATTCATTCAACTAATATTAATTGACCTGTATTATGTGTTGGGTACCATGGTAGGTACTGAGCATATCCCAGAGAGCAATTTAAATATGGCTTCTACCTCTATGAAGCTTACATTCTGAAGAGAGAGTGAATCATCAAATAATGACATAAATATATCACAGTAGAGAAAAAGCACAGAGTAATAAGAGATAAAACTTTAGAAAACTTGTCTAGCCCTGGAACTGGCATGGTGGGAGTGGGTGATAAGGAAGGAGACTTTAGTGAATTATCTCTAGGAAGAGAGATTTGAACTGAGAGTTGAACAATGAATAGAAGTAATAAAGTTGCAGGGGCTGGGGGAAGATTTGGGGTAGAGAGAAGATCATGTGCAAGAACCCTGAGTTGGGAAACAGAAACCCTGCTTGAACAACTGAAAGAAGGTTCTACAGCCATACCTCCCTAAATGCACCTGATCTTCTCAGAAAAACTGAAAGAAGGCCAGGGTAGTTGGAATATATAGAGAAAGGACAGAAATGGGGTGTACATGGAGAGGAGGAATCTTTGTTAGCTCCATAGGGCATTTTGCACTCTCTTCTCAAAGCAGTAGAGCTCTTTGAATAATTATACACAGAGAGTATACCTGTGCAAGACACTATCAGCAGAATTCAGAGAAGAGACCTCTATTTCCTTTGAGGTTGTATAGATCATATCGGACAAGAAAGAGTTATTTCCAATATGTAAAATGTTTCTGCAAGAAACCATAAGCATACATATAAAACAGCCACCAAAAATTATAATTATTAAACAAAAATGCTGGGGGAATAGTTGGTCACTTGTGTGAATCAGAAATTTGATGGACCTCTTTATTATGTCTTTCATGGATCTAAGAAAACAAAATTAGTATTGCTTAATAGATCTTGCCAGACAAAATCCTGCAATTAATGAAGTGATTTATGGGGACAGGAGAACACCATTAAATGGGATACTCAATTATGAACAAAGTTTGGGAAACATCAATGTACAATGACAATCCAATTGGGGAAGGAAGTTGAGAGATGTTAGAGATTAATTTTTTGTGTGTTTAAAAAGAGAGGTCAACCAGTGGAAAGCAAAAGGATGACAGCTCCCTATAGCCTCCAGCAATTCCCCAGTGCCTGAGTATTTCAAGATTTTACCTATGGCTGGTCACACAGTTCTTTAAATAAAACTGCCTTGGGCAAAATGGATGCAGATAATGTCCTTGGGGTATACATGCTGGTGGGTGTCTATTACAGAAAATTGGTTAACAGGAAGTAACTCCTCATTTATATGACTTTTGATAGATAAAAATCTATACCATCCTTCAGATATTTGCACTATCCAATTAAGAACACATGGATATTTGGAAATAACTGGTAACAGCATGCTTTACTATTTTCCTGAATATCTGATTTATATACCTAAATGCCTATATGACCTTATATGTTTCTCCTTTGTGATAAGATATTTTTAGAAAGATCCAAGTTTGTTTCATAGATTCTGTCAGACACCTATGCACTAGGAGCAGTGATTCTTGCCCTTTCGTGTGCTTCAGTATCACCCAGACGAGCTTCCTATCAGCATACTGGCGAGCACCATCCCCAGAGCTTCTGGTTTAGTGAGGGCCAAATATTTCCACTTTTAACAAGTTCTCAAGTGATGCTGCTGGTCTGAGGACCACACTTGGACTATCACTGCCATAGGAACTCCTTACTTTTGCAATCAGCCAGGGAGAAATTTGAGGTCCAGGTGAAAACAAGAAGACAAGAAATGTTCTTGTTAGCCTTAATTCTAAGACTCAGGAAGATTACTCAGCACAAAAATCATTCACATTCTGGTTCAAACTCATTTTATTCAAACATAAGATTTATTTTACCAATCACATTTGCTCTAAATGTGCTATATTTTAAAAGTGAAGATGAATTGAAGTAAACTTTATTTTGAAAATGTCATGGAACATTACAGAGGTGTTAAAAACCAGTCTGGGAATCACCATGATAATGACTCAGCTTCCTGTTAAAATAAAATGAAAAACATTTGTCCCACATCTCCAAATTTGGAGGATTTCTTTTTAATCCCAGAACAAGTGTTTTTATTTATAAGCATTTAGATTACTTTTGTTCTGAGGCATTGGACAGGCGGCCCAAATAACTCAGTTTTGGTTTATTACTTAACTTGACGTAAGGTGTCTAAATTAATATATATGAAGATAGAATTGAAACAAATTATGTGTCCAAAAACAATATTGATTTTTTGTCTTTGAAAAGGCTCTATTTCAACAATGGTTTAGACAAAAGAGCAAATGGTGGAGACTAGGAAAATATAGTGACTTTGGAACTGTAAGTAAATATCACTTTGTTTTTTGCTGTAGACTATAGAATATCCTTGTTTTGCTTTGTTTTTAAGTTCTATTTGTGTGAGCATGAGCAACTCTGGGGATCAGTTTTAATTTTACAATGTTGAAATTGAAGTAGATTGATTTTTAAGTTTTACTCTATAGATTGATTTTTAAGTTTTATTCTTAGCATTCCATATTTTTTCCTTTCTTTAAAAAATATTTTATTAAAGTTAACTCCCAAGTATCCTAATGGTCTAACCACACTTGTAAAGAAAATTTAAACATTGTTCTTAATCTCAGAGAATTCACAACTTATTCTGATATTACAACTATGCTATTTCTGAATATATTTTCTACAAATTCTGAGTCAATATTATGTCAATATGAATGAAGGTAAATGGTGTTTAACAACCAGCTTTCTTAAATAAAGAGGTGATAAGAGCAAATGAGCAAATACAGATTTGTTGATTTCTGTATCATTTGTTGATTTCTATGGCATAAACACCCCTACTGTGGCCACTTTCAAATTACCAATGTGACACTGCTGCCCACAGAGAGGTGTGCAGCAGAACATCATTTTACAGAATCTGCCTCATTAGAAATAAGTAACTTCAAGAGCATAAGTAATAGAAAAATATAGTAAAAATTAGAAAATCATAAGTTTTGAGTATTTATTACTCTTATTTTTAATATAGTTTATTTAGTTGTAAATTTACATGATTTTTTTATAGTGGAATGTTTAAAAACTATCTTACAAAATTCCCCAAAATGTAATTATTTGCACTCATGGGCTTATATGAATTGGCTCTAGCATACCACTTGTCTTTTCTCTAAGCAGATGCCTAGATAAGATAACACATGCAAGAAATTTACTGGGAGATACACCCACCAAAGAAAATAGGATAGGAGCCAGAGGAGGCTGGGAGAATCATCAGACTGTGATGCAGATTTGACCCCTAGTTAAAACAAAAGACACTGGAGGTTGTGGAAAGTAACCCAATAGGCTCTGCATCTAAGGATAGTTTTGTGGGCCATCAGGGAGTCTTGGAGCCCAAGTCAGCCATCAGAGTTGTTCATGTTTCCAGGAATAGGAATAGTTTGGTATTACTGCCATACTCAGTCATTCCCTGTGAGCAGCCTGTGGGGACCATGGACTCTAGGCAAATGCTAGGAAGGATTTCAGAGGAAGCTGGGGCCCTTGGTCAGTCCTGTACTTGGGTATCTGCCAGGCACAATCCTATGATTGTCATACACTCAATACTGCTGTGTCTAATGTTTTCCTCACCTGGTCGAACACCAAAGGTTTTTTTTTTTTTTTTAGTATCCATATATGATCACATTATTCCTCTCCTCAAATTGAGTGGCTCCCAGTTACTTTCAGAAAATCCTCAAACTTTCCAACACAATAGAGACCCCACAATCTGGCCTGAGATTCCTTACCATTCTCAACTCTCTCTACTTTCTAGGCTCTGACTTTACTAGACTCCCTGTTCTCCATTATACCATTCCTACCTTGTCTATCATCTGCCCATCCATCTAAAGAGTGACCATCACATGTATGTAAAAATCTCGCTAACCATGTTGCTAAATGAGCAGCTTAGAGACTCATGGGAGAAAGATACAAGTAAGCAGATGAATTTGAGAAAGGTGGAAACATTGTTAGCTAATATGACTAGGATGCATACTTAGTCATTTAAGTAATTTTTTATTAAGGAGTGGATTAATAGAACTTATATATGTATGCATATACCACATACATATTACATATGCATACACACATAAATGTATGTGGTATGTATGTATATCATATATGATTTCTATTATATATTTCTATTATATATAATATATACACATACACCACATACATTCATGTGTGTATATGTATGTATATATATAATATATATGTGGTATATGTATATGTATAATTTCCATTAATCCACTCTAATAAAAATTACATATATATGTATAAAACATTTTAATTTAGATTAAAATAAACATATGCACAAACATTTGCTATTTTTTTTTTAGTGTGAGTCTACTGATTGAGATTCCACTTCATTTCTAGTTGTCTTTTATTTACTTTTAAATCATGTTTTGAACATTTATGCTAATTTATATTCTTGTGGATTTGGCACTTTTTTCATATTTCTTTTTCAGTTTATCCACTGAGTCAGGTGGATTTGGCTAAGAGGAAGACTGTGTTGAGCAGTGGCCAAGAACACAGACACTACAGATAGTCTGTGTTTGAAACACAACTCTCTTACTTAGCTGTTACCTTGAGAAAGTTAATTGCATTATGGAACAATTTTCTCTTTTATAAAATAACGATGTAATTATAATTGTAGTTACCTTAATGTTTGTAAGGATTAAATGTGTTAATGTATGTAAAGTTGTTAAAAAATATTTGGCACATAATAAATCCTATATGACTATTAGTCATTATCATCACCATCATTGTAATTGCAAAACAGAAATAACTACAAGTTGCTATGGAAATACTGAGGCTGGACCAATTTTAGAACGTCAGGGAAAGCATGGAAAAAGAGACACAAGAAATGAGACCTTGAAACATAACAGCAAGAATATATTTTGACTGCATTTGTGGCTGCCCTGGGGTCTACCACACTGCATGGCACACAGCAAAATGTGGGTAAGTGCCTATCAGTTGTTAACTGAACAGAGTTGGACACCCAGAAAAGACTAGTGGCTAAGACAGGGCCAGAAGAAAATGCAAATTAATCCTCAACAGTAAGACAAAAAGTAAAATAATATAAAATAATAAAGGAATGGGAGAAAAACACTGACATTATCCTATACTACTAAAGCATGACATTTTACTCAGTTATTTTCAATAAACTTTCTTTCATTTGCTAAATGCATTGTTAGACATTAATTGGTTCCATACACCAATTAGAGGCTAAATTGCACAATGCCACCTCCTAAGAAAACTAATTTTTCACATGGATAATTGCCATCGGGTTGTATTTGTTCTTTTTATCACAATTATTTGGACTGTATTTGCAATTCAAATAATATTTCATAATTTCTTTGCCTGTGCAACCATATACAATTAATAGAAGAGAGATGAGGTTTAATGCTTAATTGAAAAATATCCTTTTAATGGATTTGGACTGTACTTTTATTATTTAATGGTACCTGTTTGACTAAAAACTTTATTATACCTCTCAAAGCAAACTTCATAACTAATAGTAAAACTAACTCTTTTTCCCTCCACCTTTTTTGTAGACACACCAAATGGAAAAAATTATCTGCTATAAATTTAGGTAATGTAAGTAGAAAAGATGATTTCCCTGTATTTCAAAATGTAATCTTTCATACAATCTCAGATATTAATTAATTTGCATCTTAGGGTCAATCTTCCATAGCTTGATCTCTTGGGCTTAGTTAAAGGGGCCTAGAGTAGAATTAAATGGAAAGAAAATGAATCTAAAATAGCTGAGTAATGATTCTAAATGATCTTACTAATTGAACAATATCAAGAACAGGTTGAGAAATTATAGCAGATCATTGTCAAAACTTACTTAAAAATTTTAACTTATTCTACATATAATAATTGTATTAATCTTTGAGCAATTAAAAACCATGGAGTTTCATTTCATCTGCTATAGTCAAGATGCATACTAACAAAAAAAGTTATATCCTTGCCTTTAAAAAATCTTGCATCTGAGTATGGCTTGTATAGTCTGTTTAAGAATGAATTCTCTAGTAAAATACCCTGAATTTTTATCCCAATTACATTCTTTCTTAGCTGACTGGCTCTAT
The DNA here is from genome assembly GCA_004024845.1 of Tonatia bakeri. Lineage (NCBI taxonomy): Eukaryota > Metazoa > Chordata > Mammalia > Chiroptera > Phyllostomidae > Tonatia > Tonatia bakeri. Next base: position 191,295 of record PVIA01001703.1, on the reverse strand, counting down.
AAAACTATGTACATAAAAGCTGGTATTATGAACTATCATTATCATTCTTATAGTTTTAGATCAGATACATACACATCTGAAAGAAAGGAAGATGGCTGTGCATTTATAATATATTGAAGGAATTGGGCAAAAAAAATCATTCAGAGTAGAGAGCTTTAATTTGGACAGTGCTTAATAGTTTCGAGTGTGATTTCTATTTTGAACCTTACCACAACTCTGGAAGATGTGTGGGGTGTTCGTTGTCAATGCTGCCGTGTCACATTTGAGAAAACTGGCATCAGTAAATTTATGCATTATTGATACTCTTTTGGTTTCAAGTGAAAAAATTAGACATAAATTTTCATAAAGGAATTCATTGGTTTCCGTAGCTAAGAATCACACCGAGTCAGCTCCAAGATCAGGGAAGAACGATTTGCGTGGGTGTCTTAAGGACTAGAACTGGGAACTCAATTCATTTTGAACTTTCTCCTGCCTCTGTGATTCTTTTCTACCACAGAGGTGACTTTTCTACATGGAGAGTTTTTTTTAGTGCAATATATAAATCCTAGGGAAGGGTGCTGGCTGGCCCTGCTTGGGTCACATGATTGCTGGTGCCCAGGAGATGCTGTCCTGTGATTGGCTGGGCTGAGTAAAGTACTTCCTCTGTGGTCAGGATTGGAGATTTGGAACCATTAGAAGTGAAATGTAAAATTGCTGGACAAAGGGTAATTACTGAGTGTCCTGTCCACAGTGACCAGTGTATGAAATGTGGCGAAGCCAAGATTCAGATCCTTGTCTGATCTCAAATGCACAGCCACCCTTTGTCCTTGCCTATCCTTTCTTGTTTCTTCCCCACTGCCGTACTTTAGCTCAAACTTCAGTTATTTTTCCTGTGGTCTAGTCTCTAGTTAAATAGATGCTGCTTTCTTTACAGTAATCCCTTGTAAGGAATGTTGCCACATTGTTCTTTTTAAATGATAATTTCCTGCTTGAAAATCTTTTAGTGACTATGAAACTAAAAGAAAACAGTCTTTTTACCCTTGCATTCAAAGACCTCCAGAGTATGACTCTAACTTACTACTTATTTTTCCCAGCAACTCCATCTTTCTCTGAAACTGAGCTAGCTATTGGGACCTAAATGTAATTTAAGCTTGTCTGTCTTCATTTTTCTCCTGGTGGCTCTTCTTTCTCTCTAAAATATAATTTCTCTCATTAATGTTCACTTTAAATTGTTCCTTAATTCAAATAAAGAGCACAGTTTAATCCAATTTGCTAGTGAAATCAAATTCTGTTAAAAGGAAATTCTTGGATCTAGGATATTTCAAAATCTGCAATTTTTCATGGGATTTGTATCTTAGATGTCTTGAGAGAAATGCTTAGATAAAAATTCCATGGAAAAAAATGAAAGAGGTGCTAACAGAGAATGACAATATGTTGATTGTTGAAAGAGTAAGTTAATCTGGACAAATGAGTAGGTAGGTACCCATTGTAGCCTTTGAAGAAGTTGGCTGGCCTAATCATTGTCTGATGCCACAGAGGTGGGAGTGAAGAGGCTAGCATAAAGCTGGCCTGTTTCAGTTGGAAGGCTTACCCTACCACGGTAAGAGCAAATGCAAGAGCCAATTAGAAACAGATCCAAATGTCCTGTTTGGGTGTGTAGTTAATGCTCCATCTTCCGCTTGGAAATTCATGCTGCACATTTACATTAAAGATTTTGAGATGCCTTGTAATAAACAAATACCTTTTTAAAGTTGTTTAACTCGATTACCCAATTTATTGATCATGGAAGCTTCCCTCTTTTTCTCCACCAAGTATAGGTATTAACATTTTTGGAATCCAAGTAAGGTAATGTTAGATCATAGAGAGACTCTGATTATTTTATGAATATTTGTTTAATTTCTTAATTCAATTCCCAATTTCTAGTAAGGGTGAGTGTTTTTTTCTAAAAAAACCACTTGCAGAAGGCCTAGGTGCTTGACAAATGTTAACTTTGTTTTTTGCCTAGAGCTCAGTGAAAAAAAAATTTAAGTTAGTGAGATGCATTCTTACTTTGTAAATTTCATGACTAAATTCAATGGATAATTTTTTTTTTGCTTTAAATAACAAAATGACCTAAGTCAATGGCTGACTATAAAAACAACTTAGGAGTTTAAGTATACCAATCATCAGACATCACCCAGATGTTCTAAATTCTAAACTCTAGGAATTGAGTGTTTCTTTTAACAAATTTTCTAAATGATATTATGTAATGGTCCATATCTTGCTTTTGGGGTCCCTGATCTATGTGTTGAAATGGACAAATCTCCATTTACTTCATTAATTCCTCATGTGCTAACACAGTCATAGTCCATTTCTTTAACAATCTAGGCATTAAAATGTGCAAAACTGTCTTTGACTTTAAGTATGGTACAAGAACATAAGCATTTATCTCCTCTGGTTACAGCTGTCACTCCAGTAAAGAGAAACTAAAGGCATTAAATAAATACAGACCTACCAGGGTGAGAAAGGGAGAGGAGACAGTTGCAAATGAAAGATGTCAATATATATTGGATGATGGAACAGAGATAATGGAATGGACTTGATGAGAATGAAACATAGGAGAGAAAGCAGAAGACTAAGTGTTAGCAGAGGAGGATCCTGATGAAAAGTGGCCTGTTCATTTTTCAGAAACTCAGAAATGCTTAGCAATTGGAAGCACCAATCTGTATAAAGAAAAGTGAAATAGCAAGACTCCATCCTCACTTCTTGATGCTGATTGACCACCCTCCCTTTTTTTCTCTCATAGAAGTTCTGAGAGACCAGATAGAATAGATGGCATGATCGAGGCACCAGTCTGATAAAAGAGTCAGACACATATCTAGAGTTCTAAGATTCTATAGCCTTCCTTCCCTAAATGCCATGACCAGACCACACTCCCTAGAAATACCTGTATGCTCTCTAGTAGAAACACTCACATTGCCAGATCGCCATGTTGGTATACACTAGTCCATAGGTTGGCCCACGTACAATGGGAGTCTAAGTTGCTTTAGTGCCTTATTAAAATTAATTAGACAGCAAAAGACCACCATGTATTTGTGGTAAGACTTCAATGTGGAAGAGTGAGGTCAAAGCACACAAAAATCAACAGGAAAGAAAAATCAAGACTAAAAGTAAAAAAATAAATTGCATTTTAAACTGATGTTCTTGGAGAAATAAGAAAAGAATATCCATCCATGAAATAAGATGACACTTTAAGAAAAAAAAATGAACTCTTGGTAATGATAATTTTAGCAACTAAAATTTAAGATAGTAAAAGGTTTGGAAGAAAGTGTCAAGAAACATACAACAGGACAGCAAAAACGTGGGAGTTAGTCTAGGAGCTCCAACATCCACCTAATAATGTTATAGGAAAAGAGATGGAGAAAACATAATGGGGAAATGTCAAGCAACTATTACAAGAAAATATCTCAGACCCGAAAATAACAAAGATAAAGGGAAGATTCTCCATTAACACAGAGGAGAGAAGGACAATGAAGAAATAGCAATATGCACAAAATATTAGGTATCAGTTGCATTAAACAAACACTGAAATATAAAAAAATAAAGAGAAATACTCTATACTGAGTGAGAATATTGAACTCCAATTTAAGGGAATGTATTTAATAAGGACATTTTGAGAAAAGGAAAATTTCAGACATTTTTAGTTCTTGCACCTGTCTCAGGAAGCTGTAGCTATATTCTCTATCAAAATAGGAAATACACAAGAAAGAAGAAAACATGGAATTCAGGAAACAGAGCTTTCTCCAGCGCGACGTTTCAGTTGATAGTGATGGGAAGTCCCAGAATAGAAGCTTTGTAGCAGACCTAGAGGAACACCAGAACCGTTTGAAATTGAAGAGCAGAAGGCTCCAGGGAGAGTTCCCCAGGGAGAAAAATGGAAATTTTGTATTTGACAGCATGAAAAACCATATGGAGAGGTGTCTGTATGTTGTGGGAAGAACTAGCATAGCTACACTGAAAAATTTGAAGGTATTAACATAGATAACCACATTTGGATGATTTTTTTAATTATGGTATAAATATATTAGAAGAATGGGTCTGTAGTAAATAGATGTTCATGCAGATGGTAGAGAGTGACCTAAGGAAGGTAAACTTTTATGTACTATAATATAAAGTCAATGTATGATGTTTACAATGAATAAATTCAGAAATAGCAATATGAACATGTTATGATGATCTGTAGCAGTAAATAACAGAAGAGTTAAACAAAGTTAACTGGGTGGATGAGAGGGTAGTTGAGTAAAAATACTTCTTTCCAGTATATCTTTTGTTATTGTTTCTTTCTATTAAATCTCTGTATATTACTATAATTAAAAATAAAATTTATTTAAAATGCACAAGTCCACTAATTAGTAGCATCACATACTGTATATTTTCCTCTTGAAAAATATAAAAATAAGAAGAAAATAGTGAATCATGAAATTTCACTTTTGCTGGGAGGTTTTCCAAAACCTGCTGGTATGTTGATCTGCATGACAGTTCACAGCATTAGAGATTCAGAGAATTAGGTTTTTGTGCTGTATATATTTTTGACTATCATAAGATCTTGTTTCAAATGAAAAAATACTTCAATGGGGACTCTTAAGGCAATTGTTCTTTGCAGATGATATCTACAAAATGTGATTATCTCTAATGGCATTATTCTATGAGGTAGTAAACCAGAGCAGGGCTCCTACTGAGAGACTTCTTTAAGGTGATTTAGAGAGGAAGATGCATATGGTTATCTCCAAACTAATAGGGGAAAGGGTTTAAAAATTGATCATTCAGGGCACATAACTATTCTCTTCTGAGTTCTGGAAAGCAAAATTGAAAACTAGGTGAGGAAATGGAATCAATGAATATGGAATGGCAAGTTGATTTAAAATGTAGGCTTCATTATTATTCAGGTATGGCCAGGCTAACAGATCAGGAGACGACTGCCCTTGCAAAGATCATTTGTCACAGTTCTCAAGAGGACAATCATGCCATACTGTGCAGGGCACATAGGCAAGCACTAGGGCAGCTTAGGAGACAAAGGGAACAAGGGGAAAGTATGAGCTGGAACATTTATTCAGTTTCCATTGGAAAGGCAAGATAAGGGAGGGTAAGCAGGCTTAGGATTGGTTAGTTTGAAAAAATGTAGCAGGCTGTGGCATACTGGGTATATCTCTAGTTGTCTAGTACCTGGCCCTAGATGATTAGGATGAAGGAGCAGTGCCTCCTGGAGTTACAAGAGCCATATAGAGAAGGTGGTTTGGAGTACGGATTCTGGATTGATTAGTTTGCATGTGAAAAGCATACTCCCAGGGTATGTTTCTTACTATTTCTTTCTTTTTAAAAATTTTATTCATTCATTCATTCATTCATTTTTACTGTTGTTCAAGTACGGTTGTCTCCATTTTTACCCCACCACGCCCCCCTGCCCAACCCATCCCCACCTCCCACCCTCGAATCTACCCCCTTTGACTTTGTCCGTGTGTCCTTTATACATGCTTATTGAGGCAACATTGGTTTATAATATTATAAATTAACATCTGTAAGTACTATATCATGCTCACCAGCAAAAGTCTAGTTTCCGTTTGTCACCATACAATTGATCCCCTTTACCCATTTTGCTTTCTCTCCACCTGCTTCCCCTTGGTAACCACCAATCTGCCTCTGTAAGTTTGTTTTTGTTTTGTTCTGTTTGTTCATTTATTTTGTATTAGTTTTTGCTTTTATATCCCACACACAAGTAAAATCATGCAGTAGTTGTCCTTTTCATCTGGTTTATTTTACTTAGCTTAATACAATATGTAAGGGACATCCGTGTTGTTGCAAATGGCAGGATTTCACCTCTTATGGCTGCATAAATATTCCACCATGTTTATGTAGTTAATCTTCTTTATCCATTCATCTATACTCTTTGGTTGTTTTCATTTATTGGCTATAAAAAACCCTAAAAAAAACCAAACAAACCCCCCCCCCAAAGACTCCACTAAAACACTATTAAAAATAATAAACAAATATAGTAAAGTTGCAGAAATAAAAACAAAAACTTCTAAATTTGGGGGTACAGAATACCCTATACCACCAAAGCAATCTGATAATAAACAATAAAGCTGGAGGGATCACACTCCCTGATTTCAAACTATACTACAAAGCTATAGTAAGCAAAACAGTATGATACTGGCAGAAAAGCAAACACAGGGATCAATGGCATAGATATTTGCTGTTTCTAAAAAAATGGCTAGCTTTGGGAGGCCCAGTCTCTCTAAAGTTGGTGAAATCCCAGATGGCAGAGCATCAAGAATACAGAAAATAAGAAACTATAATTAATATACAAGGGAACCAGAAGGATGACAAAGATGCAGATGCAGAGCAAAAAGTCAAGAGGAATAATTATAAGTTTTAGGAGTCTATCAGAATTAATTAGACCTTCAGCCTTTGAAGGCATAGGTCCAATCAGAGCAGGATTGCAGATGGGGATAAAATGAACGCAGCCAGGGTCTCCAGAGTAAAACCTTCCTGGCTCAGACATAAATCAGTTCTAGGACAAAATAGAAAGTGAATTTATTTAAATAAAGAGAATGTGAGGTTGGGCAACTCAAACTAATTCAATAAAATTTGGGCACATATGGTGTGATAGACTCTGTGCTAGACACTGTAGGGATACAGATTTGAGTAAATGAAGCCTATTCCTTCATGAAATATGAAATGTGTCAAAGAAGTATGACATAGGTCAAAACGACATAAAATAGCAGTTGAATAATTCAAATGTCTTCGTGATTATACAAACAGAGGGAAATGCCATACTGTGCAGGGGAGCCTTGGTGGAGACAGCAAATAGATGCTGTCTTCAGTTCTAGCACCTGTGGCAGACATGACTAATTGATCACAATGCCCCGTATCTGTCAATGAGATCTGATCTCTGACTTGTCTCAATAGTCTCTATGAAGCCACTGCCAATGAATGAAAGTTAACACACTAGCCATTCTTCAGAAGATGGTCTAAGGTGGGAGACTGAGGACCAGAAAAACTTCCCTGGATGAATAATGTTTAGGTTTGCCTAAGAAGAATGAATGAGTTTTCAGAGATGTCTTAATGAGAGTTGTGGTAGTATGGGTTTTTTAAAAAAAAATCCTCACCCAAGGATATGTTTATTGATTTTTAGAGACAGAGGAAGTGGGGGGAGGGAGAGGGAGAAGAGGGAAAGAGAGAGAGTTCGTTGTGAGAGACAAACATTTATCAGTTACCTCATACACGTGCTCTGACTGGGAATCAAACCTGCAAACTTTTGTTGTATAGGACTATGCTCCAACCAACTGAGCCAAACAGGTATGGTCGTAGAGCAGTTTTAATAGTCCAGGTAGCAGGAACAAGTGTATAGCAGCTGTACAGTTTGGATAACTGATGAACAGTAATGACACAGTCTGGTTGGAAATTGGGCTATATATAAGAATGGGATGATACATTAACCCAGAAAAGGGTGGTTGGGTCACATCGAATGCCAAATGCAAGGGTTATAAAAGTAAAGCAGCTAATACTCCTGTGTGCTTACAATGTTTCAAGCAGTGTAATATTCTAAAATACACATATATGCATGCACACATACACACATACATATACATGTATACATATATTATGACCAACATTATATATGTAAAATATATTATAATTTATTTAAATATAATTATTAATATATTTATTATATAGTAAACATATATCTTGCTTATTATGTAATACATTTATATGAGGTCTGTCTGGAAAATTCTAGCCATCATTAATATAACAAGAACAGTTTGAGTGACATCAATGTAACCTGGCAGCCAAGGAGAGTAGACTGGAATGTGCATGTGTGAACAATGACTACTTCACTGTGCTAGTCATTGGGGATGGTAGACACTATTGAGTGAGCACGTGTACTGTGTAGCCATCACATTCAAAATGACTGAGCAAGTAGAGCAACAAATATGCATCAAATATTGCATTAAATTGAACATTCCTTAGCAGAATATATTCCGATGATTCAGAAGGCAGCAGCTATGGGCAACTGGTGATTGTCAGCTTTTTCACAACATTGCTTTTGCTCATGCATCACGTCTCATGCAGAGTTTTTTGGTGGAACATCAAGTCACCCAGGTGACTCAGCCCCTCTATATCCAAGATTTGGTGCCCTGCAACTTCTGGCTTTTCCCAAAACTAAAACTAAAACTTTGCAGGGGGAAAGATTTTGGACCATTGATGAAATCAGGAAACTACAGCAGGAAAACTGATGGTTATTGGAAGAACTGTGTGAGGTCCTAAGATGCCTACTCTGAAGGGGACTGAGGTGTCATTGTCCTACATACAATGTTTCTTTTAGCTCCTTAATAAATGCCTCTATTTTTCATATTACATGGCTGGATACCTTCTGGATAGATCTTGTACATATATATAATATATATCTTGCTTGTATGTTATATATAACATTGTTATAATTACCTACAAGATATAGACAAATAAACCAAAAACTGAGAAATAAAGTAACCTCCTTGAGTGTACATAGGCAATAAAGGGCAGGGTCTAGATCAAAAAGCAAGCAGTCTGACTCCAGTAACCTTAACCACTATACCATACTACATCCTGATATTTGATAGTACTATTTAATTTGTAGAAACTGAGAAGCTGTTGATTTCCAAGGTAGATATCGATGCCATTGAATATGAGCTTTAGAAAGACCTGGTTGGAAACAGTGTATAAATAGATAGGTAGTGATAGTGATGGAAAGAAATCAGTGAATTTTTGCCTATTATGATTTTGTTAGACTGTGTTATAGAAGTGCTTTTATGAATTGTCTTATGAATAATTAAAAACCTCCAAATTCTATTTCCCTCAGGAGTACCATTGCATGCATAAACAGAAGACCAAGAACTGATAGCACATACTTGAAAATGGAATTGAAAATCATCTATTATATCTATATGCAGCATGAAGTGAATTCCTGAATCTCTGAACTTCTAATCACATGAACAAAATTTGTGCCTGCAGAGTTGGCCTATTAACATGATTCATTCAAGTAGCACCCCTCACTCCCTCAGGCAATCCCCCTCCATTGTTCCTGTCAATGGGTCATGCATATAAATTCTTTGGCTAGCAATTTCCTATACCATCCTTTACATGCCCATAGCTATTCTATAACCACCAGTTTGTACTTCTTAATCCCTTCAGTATTTTTACACACCCCACCCCACCGCCCCACCCTTCTCCCATCTGGCAACCATGGAAACTTTCTCTGTATCTATGATTCTGTTTCTGTTCTGCTTGTTTATTTTGTTTTTTGTTTTTAGATTCAATTATTGATAGATATGTATTTATTTGTTGATTCAATTATTAGATAATTGAATTTATTAGATTCTATTATTGATAGATGCGTATTTGTATGCCATTTTATTGTTCATATTTTTGATCTTTAAGAAGACCCTTTAACATTTCTTATAATAGTGGTTTGGAGATGTTGAACTCCTTTAACTTTTTCTTGTTTTGGAAATGATCTGTCCTTTGATTCTAACTGATAGCTTTGCTAGATACACCAATCTTGGTTGAGGGTCCCTACTTTTCATCACTTCAAATATTTCTTTCTCAAGGCAGAATTTGTCAAAGAAAACAGCATTATTTTTTGTTGGTTTGTTTGTTTTTCTTAGAGAATGAATAAAATTAGAAGGAAGTTTATTATAGCATAAATACTTATTATAGCCTGTGGGATTCAGTGAAATTATTCCTTAAGTACTTACATGTTTTTATTCAGGAAAATATTATTTCAAATTTATAAAAAAACAGACTCAATTTATGCTCCACATTTATGTTTCTTTCACATTGTAGTAGAATTTGAATGGGGATGCAATCACTGACTATATTTTTTTTTTAAAGTTTTGCATAAAGTTTAACATAGAACTTTTATACTTACAGGGGCAAAGAAGGCACAATGCATGTCATCCTAATGGTGCTGTTGGTGAACCACTTCCAAATAACCTTTCACCTCTTGGATTGAATTCAGTTCTTTATTAAAGAGCAACATTTTCATTAGCTGGCTGGATCTTAGAGGTCTGCAAGACTTCTACAGGGGCTGATAATTCCAAACACAGTGTTCCCTTGCTCCCATTTTTCCAGGAAACAAAACTGGGACTCTGTTGACTATAAATTTGGGAGTAATATTCTGAACCTTGCTGGTGAAAAATAGGCTCAGGAAAAAAAGTTACATAAGCCACTTAGCATTTGCCAAGTTTTATTTAAATTGTGGTTGCAGCTTCTTGAAGATTTGCTCTATGCAACTGATTTATGGTTCCTGCATAAATCTTTGCTCTTTGGTCCTAAAAAACATGTTGCAAATCACAGGTCTATAACAACTATAAAGTTCCCTTTTTTGTTCATATGTTGTATATTTCCCTACCTTGCAGACTAATTTAGAGTTTACCTAGTTTCTGGACACCAAAATTCTTCGTCAACATATGTTAGTGTCTCTAAGTAACTATATGGTACACTTTTTAACCATAGTAGTGATTTAGAAAGGTCTAACTCTTCAAAGAATATACCTGGGGCATTAGAGGCCACAGTTGCCAGTTAAACAATATTCTTGGCACTTATTTATTAGCCTATGCTGGTAAGACTAATTTGAAAGATAATGGCTGATCTGTTTAAATGAAATGGATTTCAAGCTTAGCTAACCCCTGTGGGAGAAATACAGGGTGGTGGTATGAAATATGAGATTAAAAATTAGTGGCTTCAATACATAATTCTGACAAAACAACATTATGGCTTTGAATTAATGACATGAAAAATGCTGATAAAAATCATATTAAATTACAAAAAAAGTGGGCTAGGCTTCAGTCCTCAGCCAGTTTTTTTCTCCTTCTATCTTTTCACAGGCACCTAAAAATCTTACTTCAATAGTCTTAGAAATCAATTAATTTCCCCTTGCTTCTATATGCCTCAATTTGTTAATAAAGATGTTCTTTTCCTTGTCTTGACCCTGATTGTTTCTCCACTTCCCTTCCATTATTCCCTTACACAAAGGCTTCCTTTTAGTTATGCCTCTGTTTGAGTGGTCCTACTTATTCTACTTGGAATGTCCTCTTCAAAAAATGTCTAGCTGGTAACGTTCTGCTCAAGATGCAAATCTCTGTGTGATTTTCCTCCAGAATTCTCAAGCCCATGTTGCTTTCTTATTTGTGAGTTTCTAGAACTCTAGTCTGTTTGTCCTTGAAGATAAAGTCTTATCTATAATTTTATGGCCAGAATTGAGCACAAGACTGCACATAGAATGCATTTAATAGCTATTAGTTGGATGAATTATTGCATTTATGTATTTGGCCCATTTTTCTGTTCACTAATTTGGGTACTGTATTATTCAGAATAGGGTAAGTTAGTGGCTTATAAAATTAGAGAACATGCATGTTCCTGTGGGTCACTACACATTGTGTTCATTCCAGGACCTAGATTGATGGAGAAACCTCTATTGGAAACATTTTTATTGTTGTGTCAACAGCAAAAGAAGCATGACACTCACATCTTGGCTCTCATGTCCTTCCACTTGGAAAATATAAAATTCATTTCAGCCTTTTTTGAGTTAACAAACTGCAACCTCTTGATTTCAACAGAGTATATATGTATAATTCATCCTCAGGGAGGACCATGCTAAAGAAGGAATTGTTGGCAACTTAGTAATACAATCTACCATATAACATATAGCCCACTTTTAAATCACTTTGATGGTATTTATGTTACATACCAAACTATAGTGTAAAATCATGTACAAGAGTGAGAAAGTTTCTTTCCAAAGTTAGGAGCAGATTGTCTACAATTAATAAATAAATGACAAGAACTTAGAGAATTATGAGTTAGGGTAGGTGACATAATTTCTTATATCCTGGGATGTAAGTTTCATATTATCTCTCTGATGAAATATAGACATAGGGGCACTCTTGCTTGCATTTTTGTATGAATAACTTTGCTTCTGACTTCATATGTTCCCAAATGTGAAAAATACGGTTGTTGAATGAACTACCTTCCTTGGTGATGACTTTCCAGTCTGGTGCATTTCTCCACAGTCTGCTCCCTGTTTGATTCCTGCTGTTCTTAGCACAGGCCCTTTCAGATATCTGAACATTGAAGCAAAAATTTCCATAGTGCAGTACAATAAACAATTAAGTGGTATCATCATTTGTTTTTCCCTCTTCGATCTGTGTTAACATCATTAGCTTTAATTTAATAACACCATCTTTTATCATTGAATACATTTAGAATTCACTTTGTTGGTTTATTATTTATTTTTCCTTTTGCAAAACACCCAAATGGCTTGTTAGAATCTACTGAATTTCTGATGCCCGCTTTATTTCCTCTTTTTATTTTCTTCCTCTCTTCATCCCTCCTTTTCCCTCTTCTTCCCTCCCTCCCACTGTCTCTACCGTTCTCTCTCTCTTCTGAATTCACTTTCTTGCATGTCCCTTTTTCTTCCTTCCATTCTACACTATCTTTAAGATCTATTAATTTTTCTTTCTCTCTCTTCCTTTCCCTCTTTTTTTCTTTTTCTTTTTAAATGGCCAATAAATAGGAGTTGGGTTTGATAGAGTCTTTCATTTACTGAACGTCTAATTAAAACCAGGTACTTTGCTAAGGATATTGGGGCTTTTGTAACATCTAGATCAGACTGAACATGGCACATTTATGATCATAAAACATTGGTTCTGCCTTTAGTACAAAAGATTGTAAACTTGTGAGTGAAAGGTGTTTGAGACCTTATTTGGAGAATGCAGGCATTCTGATTTCTCTTCCTCATCCCCAGCAAAAATAAAAAAGGAATGGCTCTACCTCTCTACTTGTACTTATTTTGAATGTATGAAATAACTTATCTTTAACAGGTTCAGGCAGCTCACAAATTTGCTTTCATTACTGATATTACAGCTCTAGTACACCTTGGGCCCTTTAAATAGTAAAAAGTACCAGATTCTGTACAGAGTTTCACTGAAAGCTCTTTTAAAGTAATAGAAGCTGTCCTTCAATGGATTTCAAGCTGATTATGAGTGCCCCAGTCCTTTTTTTCTCCTCATACTTGTAAATATGATAGTTTCGGAGTTTATATGCAATCCCTCTTCTTATCCAGACGTATGACCTCATTCTGTCTTTTCAGGAGCTCAGTATAGTTCATGTTCTGAGAATTCATATGCTCATCCACTCATTCCACAGATATTGTGGAGCACCTCCTATCCTGTCAGGTACCCTGTTAGGTGCTGAGGCTCTGCAGTTAAATGCTCTGTTCATGCCCTCAAGGAAACAATCATGTTGCATACAGAGAGATAATGCTACAATCCAAATAAGCTTGTGGGTAAAGACCTCCGAGAGAGACCTCCCTTGGCCTATAATGTATTAATGATATAATAATATGATTATTGACTCCAATGATTCAGGACTAGAACACAGGATGAGTCATTATATCACTTAGATGTCTTAATTTAGCCATTGGATAGGAGAGGGAAAATCAGATAGGCTCTAAAAGTCTAAGAATTGGAAAGGGAAGATTATCATATGTATGAAAGCATTTTTGGACTTATGGACCGAGTACACTTTTGCATAAGTTGCTCTCTATAAGAATGTTCGTGACGCCCATAACAGAGAAACCAACTCAACCTGACTTAACAATAATGGAAAAATTTTGGAAAACATAAAAAAGCCAAAGGTTCACTCCTTTTCTAGCTTCAATTTAGACTTAATCCAGCATTACAGTGAGGCCAAGTTTACTTCCTTCCCTCCCTCCTTTCCTTCCTCTTTATTTTTTTCCTTTCCTTTTCCTTTCCTTTCCTTTCCTTTCCTTTCCTTTCCTTTCCTTTCCTTTCCTTTCCGTCCCTTCCCTTCCCTTCCTTTCCCTTCCCTCCCCTTCCCTTTCCTTCCTTCCTTCCTACCTTCCTTCCCTTATTTTTTCTTTTATTCCTTTCTCTCTCTCTGCCTTACCTTTTCTGAATTATATTTAAAATCTAACTTTTCCTGTGTTCACAGATGGCTGTCTGAATCTCCTAGGGCCATGTCTTTCTTTTGCACAAAAAAAGGAGAAAGAAAGAATGCCTTTGTGCCACCATTCTTAGGAACAAAAAGGGGAAAACAAAACAAAAATGGAATTTAAATAGGAAAGAAAAAAGAAATTTTCCAAAACACTGATTCCCACACAGATATCAGGAACCTTCAGAAGGAAGACTAGTTCTTATATGACAGAGAGGTAGCCAAACAAACACCTAAAGGGAGAAAAGAGATTATTCCAAGGAATTGGAAGTGATATATAAGACTAAAAGGTAATTTCCTCCTCATTGAGGAAGCTAAAAACCAAAGTCCATTTCATTTACAATTAGCCTGGTAGACCAGTTCAACCATGGGGTAGCTGTGTAAAATACAATCATTTTATGGACACTCAGGTTGCTTCCGTATCTTGGCTATTGTTAATAATGCTTCAATGAACATAGAGTTGTATACACTTTTTTGAATTGGTATTTTGAGTTTCTTCAGATAAATACTCAGAAGTGGAACTACTAGATCACATGGTAGTTCTACTTTTAATTTTTTGAGGAATCTCCATGTTCTATTTTATAGTGGCTGCACCAATTTACATTCTCACCAACAGTGCCCATGTACAGATGAATGGAAAAAGATGTGATAAAAGGAATGAAATAAAAAGGAAGGGAATCTTGCTACTTGTGACAACTTGCATGGACCTAGAGGGTTATGATAAGTGAAATAAGTCAAACAGAGAAACGAAATACCATATGATTTCAATTATATGAGGAAACTAAATAGCAAAGTAAATGAACTAACAAAACAGAAACAAACTCATAGATACAGAGAATTAATTGATGGTTGCCAGATGGGAGGGGGTTGTCCTTCCATCAGTTAGAATGGAAGGACAGATAAAGTGCTTCTCAGATGAGGTCAAGTTAAAGGAGTTTATCATTACCAAGCCATTATTATATGAAACATAAAGGGACTTATTTAAAAAGGTGAAGGGATTGAGAGGTGAAAAAGGTGAAGAGATTGAGAGGTACAAATTCGCAGTTGCAAAAATAGTCATGGGGATGTAAAGTACAGTATAGGGAATGCCGTCAATAATATTGTAATAACTCTGCATGGTGTCAGGTGGGTACTATACTTATCACAAGTTATGTAAATGTCTAATCACTGTGTTGTAAACATGAAGTTAATATAATATTGTATGCCAAATGTAATTTAAATATAAAAATATTTTTAGAGTCAGGAACTTCTGGCCAAGATGGAGGCATAGGTAGATATGCTTCACTTCCTTGAACAACCAAAACAGGTATAACAACCAATTTAAAAACAGAAAACAACCAGAACTGTCAGAAAATTGAACTGTATGGAAGTCTGACAACCAAGGAGTTAAAGAAGAAACAGTCAATACTGGTGTGCTGAGACAAAGGAATATGGCCTAAATGAAAGAACAGATCAAAACTCTAGAAAAAGAACTAAGTGACAAAGAGATAGCCAACCTATCAGATGCTGCAGAGTTCCAAACAATGGTAATCAGGATGCTCACAGAAATGGTTGGGTAGAGACACAAAATAGAGGAAGAAGTGAAGGCTATGCAAAGTGGAGTAAAGAAAAATACATAGGGAACCAACAATGAAGGGAAGGAAACCAGGACTCAAATCAACAATTTGGAACAAAAGGAAGAAATAAACATTTTACCAGAACAAAATGAAGAA
This sequence comes from Tonatia bakeri, assembly GCA_004024845.1. Classification (NCBI taxonomy): domain Eukaryota; kingdom Metazoa; phylum Chordata; class Mammalia; order Chiroptera; family Phyllostomidae; genus Tonatia; species Tonatia bakeri. The sequence continues at coordinate 175,579 of PVIA01001703.1, read as the reverse complement.
ACAAGAATTCAAAAAGATGAGGAAAGGCTGAGGAACCTCTAGGACAACTTTTAAACACTCCAACATCTGATTCATAGTATAGTGGTGACAGAAAAAGAAGAAGAGGAGCAAATAACTGAAAACTTATTTGAAAAAAATAATGAAGGAATACTTCCCCAATCTGGTAAAGGAACTAGACATGAAAGTTCAAGATGCTCCAAGACTCCCAAAGAAGTTGGATCCAAGAAGAAACCCACCAAGACACATTATAATTAAGTCACCCATAATTAAAGATAATGAGAACATCTTAAAAGCAGCAAGAAAAAAGGAGACAGTTACCTACAAAGGAGTACCCATTAGATTATCAGTTGATTTCTCAAAAGAAATCTTGCAGGCAAGAAGGGGCTGGAAAGAAGTGTTCAAAGTCATGAAAGGCAAGGACCTACATCCAAGATTACTCTATGCAGAAGCTATCAGAATGGAAGGACAGATAAAGTGCTTCCCAGATAAGGTCAAGTTAAAGGAGTTTATCATTACCAAGCCATTATTATATGAAACATAAAGGGACTTATCTAAGAAATATAAGATCAAAAGCTATGAACAGTAAAATGACAACAAACTCACAAATCTCAACAACTGAACCTAAAAAACAAAAACAAAAACAAACTAAGCAAACAACTGGAACAGGAACAGAATCACAGAAATGAAGATGACATGGAGGGTTATCAGTGGAGAGGGGACAGAGAGAGAATAGGAGAAAAGGTACAGGAAATAAGAAGTATGAGATTGGTAGGTACAAAATAGACAGGGGAGGTGAAGAGCGTATGGGAAATGGAGAAGCCAAAGAACTTGTATGTATGACCCATGGACATGCACTAAGAGGGGGGATTACTGAAGGGCGGGGGAGTGCAGGGTGAAGGGTGATAAAGGGGAAAAAATGGGGCAACTGTAATAGCATAATCAATAAAATATACTTAAAATATTTGTAAATGAAAACAAAAACATTTTATGGGGTTTGATCTAAGCGATATGATGCAACCAGTTAAATACTCAATGAAAGGGTTCTTGGATATGTTTATTGTATTCTTTTTCTGTGTCTTTTTTTTTCCCTTGGTCTGTTTCAGGGATTTTCAAACAGTGTACTGGAAGAGGCACACTGTTGTGCCACAAGAATTTTTAAAACATGTAGTACCTGACTATTTAGTCAGGGGCACTGGCTATTTTCCCTTAGATTGTCAAATAAAAGAAATAACAGCCACAATAAAAGAAATAACACAACAATAGCCATCTGGTGTGAATGAATCTAAATTTTACTTTTTTATTGTCAGAGTGGCAAAAATATAATAGAATTTATTTGTGTGCTGCAGAATTTTAGTATTTAGTTTATGTGTCCTGTGAGATGAAAAAGGTTGAAAATCGCTGGTTTATTGAGTAGGGTATTACAGCATTTCTTGAAAATCATTATTTGGAGGACTCCATATAAACACCCAATCTCTTCATTTACTTAGTAGTTATTATTTTTCACTCAAATTACAGATTTTCCCCTATTGCCTTAAGAAAACTTGGTTATTGAGCAGTGAGAGAGTGACAGTCTTCTAGATTATATTTCTGTTTATAAGTACTTTCATCTCCCCATAAAACTCATAGCCAAGGAAATATTAATCAGTTGCCAATAAACAGTTCTGTGATAGAGTTCACATATGTTTCTCATCAGAAATAACATATGCTTGAATGAAAACTGTAGAACTGTACCCACTAGAGATAACATTTTGTTATTGAGTTTCATTATGCTTTTTTTTTTTTGGTCATGTGTGAACTACCAGTTAAACATAATAAGTTGGTAGGTGAAAAGAAAAAAGATTGGTTAATTTTTTCAGTGAATGTCCTGTAGCTGATTCCGTAGAGGAAGAAGTATGCTATTGTCTGTCTCTGAATTCCATACTTGCTTGGCAAAATAAATTAATAGTTAATAAGAAGAGTATCGCTGAAGTCTTCTTCACCAAATTCAAAACCTGCCATTATTCCATAGTAGCTGTGTGACCTCAGTTAACCTCTCTAACCCTGTAGAATGACAATACTGATGTTAAGTTTACATTACAGGATAGCTATAAGTGAAAAAAAGAGAAAATACACTTAAAGTTTTTAGTATAATGCTTACTATATAGAGAGCATGCACCGAGTATAGCAAATATCTTTTAAAAAAAATCAGACCCTCACATGTGTTTTTATAGGTGAGGAAATGGAAAATTGAAGTTTAGAGGTTAAATAACTTGTCCAAAGTTTAAAAATTGAATGAGTGCCAGATTCATATTAGTTTCCCCAACACTTTTTTTTCTTGAGTGGGCATTGTACACTTTGGGCATGAGCTATTTAATTTCCAGTTCTAGCTGTGTCTGTCTGCCATTGAAAACTAGGTTTATGAGAGAAGGAGCTGCGACTGTTTTTCACTGTTTTCCCAGGACTTAGCATAGTTCTGGTCACATAAGACATCTCCAATAAGAATTTATTGAAAAGAATCTATGAATTTTACACACTTCATTTTCTAATCAGAGAAAACCATGATTGATCTTCATAATAATTATAAAATGATGGACATATTATTTCTTGAAGTATTTCATATGTGACTTGTAGGTGCATTCCATATATTATACAATTAGTCTTTAGTCATTCATGGGGTGTATGTTAAGTCTGCAGACACATTTGCAATCATTGGATTAATTGTGAATTATTGCACTGATGTTAATGAACCCGGCTGCCCCAAATGTTAACAGTTTGCTCCTGAACTAGATTCATGGATATTTCTGCTGACAGACTATCTGAACTAATATTTCTTAATTCTCGATCTGGCAAGCAGAGAGAATTGTCACTGATATGTGAAAATTTGTGATGTAACATTATAAATGCAAATAAAATAAATGTTGGCAAAATAATTATTGCTGCTTATGGGAAGATTAATAGTCACAGTCTGCCCTGTTTTCTGTTAAGGTTTAATTTAATTCTGTGGCATGTATTAACTAAGACAATTAATTTGGGTTTAATTATTGTGTGCAGCTGTTAATGTGCACACTTTTGATGGATATTTAGTTACATTGAACCAGCAACCCAGCAACTATGCTTATGCTAATCTGCTCATAGGGAGTATCTGATGGAAGAGATGGCTTGTACTGGATGGATTGTAAGTGCACTGTCATCAGTAGCTTAGTAGTTGTGATTCAAAGGGAAAAGCACTGGCCTTGGAGTTGGAAGAGCACAGGATTTGGGTACTGGTTCTGCTGTTAATAAGCTATATATATCCCTACACTTCAACTGGAGGGTGGTAGAAAGCCAATTTACCCTCCCTAGGGATTCGTGTTGAGAATTAAATGAATTAGAAACAGATTTGTGAACTGTAAACTGCTGCTTTAAATGATTGTAATGTCTATGGGAAACTTTTCATTTATCAGTTTAATGACATATTTATTTAAGAAGTCAAACAGGATTAAACAGTTACCTAAGGGGCACTCAAGAAAGCATTTGTTGATGAATAAAATGTAGGTTGATTGAGATTAAATACAAATGAACATCCATCCCTTCACCACAAATATTACTAATATTACCATGAATAAACATTTCATGCAACAACAACTATGGTCAAATCATTTGGAGGTTTGTTCCTTTCAAGAAGTAATTAACACCATGAAATTCCTGTATGACTATAAGTTAAAGATTGAGATACATGCATTCTGGGACCAGACCGATTTGGTGTTACAACAGCAGCTGGGTGATTGGGCTGTTTACTTTGTGTATCTGAGCCTCAGTCTCATCTGAAGACTGGGGTCATAACTCTTCGGAGGGATATTGTGAAGTTTAAATGTGTCGATGTATATAATGTGCACAAACACCAGCTCGTGGAATTTTCTTCCTAAATGTTAGCTGTGCCTCCAGTAGAAGAGCTTGACATTTTAATACAGTTCTTTGCAATGGCATGTAACTTTTGAAATAGAACAAATGAAGACAGCTAATATCTCTATATGAAAAATGAGGATTGACTTGGGGCCTGGATACATTTCATGTTCATACACTCAAGGCCTTTTCTCTTACTGTTCTTCTTTCACCCTGGCCTATGGGTTTCATTTAAGTGAGTGAAATAATAATGTTGAGTTGTTTCATCTCACACTGGAGTTCTGTTAGCTCAGTGGGGACAGTTACAGCTCTGTTTTTCCTTTGATTGTTCTACTCATCTGTATGATGTCAGGGAAATAAATGTCTTGGAAGGAGTGATATACAAGAGGTACAATGGGACAGGCTGACCTCAAGTTAATGAAATCTGGGTTCTTTGAAAGAGAATTCATTGCTGGAGAAGGGTGCTGTATTCATTCAACAGAGAGGCTTTCTTCCTTTCTTCACATGTGTGCAATTCTCATTTTCTGACACCAAACTGAAGGCTCAGAAACACTTTACACAAAGCAGATCAATTGGACAGAGGTTAACCCTTTCATACCTTTTATACTTGTCTGGCATGGAGGAGATTTGGCAGGTAAAACTTTACCTTCATAGAAACTCATGCAATTAATCAGCAAATAATTTATTGATTATGTACTTTGTGCTGGTTGCTATTCAAAGTGTTGGACAGTAGAGAAAACAGGCAAAATTAATACCTAACTTTTATTGAGTGCTCTTACATAGACTAGTCACTGTGCTCAGGTTTAAATAATTAATCTTCACAAACTTTATAGGGTAGCTCTATTAGTTCTCATTTATAGTTGAGGAAGCTGAGACTTACTGAGATTAAATAATTTGCTCAAGGACATATAGCTAGTGAGTGATAGAGCTGGAATTTGAAACTACCAAATCTAACTTGCATTGTAAGCATCATGCTGTATCTGCCACAATGGGAGCTGAAAAATAGCAAAGAGATGTTATAAACCAAGTCAAATCAGACTTTTGTGGCTAAGCAGACAGATAGCAGCACATTTAAAGAATTCATATGATTATATGTATATACAAATATACAGACGCATTTATATACACATATGTACATAATATATACACAGAGAGATTTTTCAGGATTCAATTTCTTGTCTTTTAAAGGTTCTGTAATACTCAGTTAACAGTGCATCTTGCAAAATATGTTTGCAAAGTATTAACATCGCTGAGTGGCATTTTATTTAGTGAAATGAAATATTTTATCTACCCACAGGATGGTGCAGAGGTAATAATAGGTATCAAGTGCCCAATACAGTGCCCAATGTGTGTTTGTCAATCAAAGGTATTCCCTTCCTTAGGGTTGTTTTTCAATACAGACGTGTTGTTTTTCTTTGCTGTATTTAGTGCGAATCCCTTATGAACAAGGACCATATCTCTTAATTATTTAAACCATCCCCACATTTCTAACCTTTTTCCACATGTCCACCCCCCTGCAGTGCCTATCCTAGATTTGGACTGCCCTGTAAAGATTGTTTTTTTTTTCCCTCCATGATGCAAAATACTACTTGATTGCATTTTTCACTTTTACCAGGTTTGGTGGAAATAATCTTATATATTTCCTAATTCCTATACATCAGCCTTATACCCATAAGTGTGGAGTTGACCTGGCTGAAGAGCACACTTGATTACTTTGATCATTAAGGATAATTTCTAAATATCTATTTTGGTCCCTAGCTCATGAACCCAGACAAAATTTAGTGTTACTACATTTTTTCTCTCTCTGCTTGTGGAGGCAAAATTGTCTTGTGGGATTACAACCAAGATTTGTGTGTTGTTTCCATAACCAACCCCCGAATTTTTTAAAATCAATTTATTAAGGTATTATTGAAATTAAAAAAAATGTACATATTTAATGCACACAACTCAATAAGTTTGGAGCTAAGTATACACTTGTGAAACCATTACTACCATGGAGACCATAAACATATCTATCACCTCCCAAAATTTCCTCCTGCTTCTTTTTATTATTATTATTTGTCCGTGTATGTAATAGGAACACTTAATATAAAATATACCCCTTCAGGAAAGTTTAAGTATACATGCAGTGTTATCTCTGTAGGTACTGTGCTACATAGTAGATCTTCAGAGCTTATTTATCTTACGCAACTAAACCTTTGTACCCTTTGACCATCTCCTCCACATTTTCACCTCCCTCTGGCCCCTGGCAACCATTCATTTTATGAGTTTGACAATTTTCAGTTTCTTCCCACGTTGCCTTCCAGACCCTCCATGGGTCTTCTTTAGGAGTTGTCTGACCAAATGCTAAACTACCTGCAGCTGGTAGGATGGATTCATAAAAATACATATAATATCTCTTCACTTTCCTAAGCATTTAAAGAATAATTCTCTCTCTCCTTTCTTTCCTTCAGTTAAAATGCAAACTGAGCTTGTTAAGAGGAATAGGCAGCAGCTTCAAAAGATGAAGCCCCCTGAGCCTTTAGGAACTTGAGCTTTGTGGACTAGTAACTTACTTTGTCTTATGAATTCTGATGAGGCTTTTGAATTTGAGAAACCTGAAAACCAAATCCCTCTTAGTTTTTCTTTCTTTTTATTAACTTAAAGAAATTTTATTCCTTTTAGTTTTTAGTGCTCTACACTACACAGATTTCTATAGTTGTTCTCTGTGTCCTGCTTTCTGGATAGTACACTGGAAATACAATTTTGAGAATTGAGACTACATTACCAGAGATCTACCTTTTCCCATTCAGAAAAGATATACGTCCTTGACCTCAAGTCTTCTTAAAACTGTAAACAAACATTTTCTTAGTTCTCACCTTTTCCTGGGTTCTTATATCTTCCTGGTGATAAAAAATAAACAAATATAGAAACAAACAGAAACTCAGATATGGCATTTGGGTGCTTAGGAAAGTTAATTTAAAGACTTGGAAATAATATGATATATTGGGAAAATCTTAAAATAAAATGATATTCACTTATATCCTTCTAGTACTCTTCCTCATCAAGTTATTGTGACAAGTAGACTATCACAGACCTCCTTTCCAATTTAATAAAAAAAATTTCCAGATTTTAAACTTTACAGCAACTATGAGAAAACATACAACTAGTCAATTGTACTAAGGTAACTATCATCACATAAATAATATAAATGATTCCTTCTTTTCTTCTGTTTTTTCTTCCTTTCCAAGCAATTATTAAGAACTTCAAATGAGGACATATAATAAACCTGATGATGTGGACAAGGCATGAAGAGCCTTCAGATAGGCTTCTGTGGGAGATTCCAGGGCTCTATGACTTTATTATAAACTTCCTTTTTAGGTAGAATGAGGATCTGCACTGACTGGTGTGGCTCAGTGGATTGAGCACTACCTGTAAATCGATAGGTCACCAGATTGATACCCAGTCAGGGCACATGCCTGGGGTTGTGGGCCAGGTCCCTGGTTTGTGGTGTGCAAGAAGCAACCAACTGACGCTTCTCTCACACATCAATGTTTCTCTCCCACCCTCCCCCCTCTCTGAAAATAAATAAACAAAATCTTTAAAAAAATAAATAAATAAAATAGAATGAGGAATTAGTGCTGGCTTTCCATTTGCCACAATATCCTCCCTGAGGAAGCAATCAAGTTGGTGGGAACGAATCCCTCCGTTGACTGGTAGCCCAGTTCAGGCTAGCAGGCACATTGTTGCAGGCAGCAATCACTGTAGCAACCACCTTTCTATCCTCTGCCATGAAAGTTTCCAGGGAACTCATTGGTTTTGGGTAATTGAAGGCTTCAAACTTCCAATAGAAATAGGGAGCATGGGGAATAATTGGTCATGGCTTGACATTGGATACCATAAAGAATAAAGGGAATTTAAAAAATCAGCATGAAAGAGAGAATGAAGAGAGAATTAGTGAGAGGTATTTTTAACCTTGGGAAGATTAAAGCATTTGAATATGAGCACATTTTATCAGAAACAGGTAATGAAAATTAAAAACTGGCTTGATATCACCCTCCTACAGAAACATAAGAAAGCAATGAACTCCAGTGATCATGGGACACACTTGTGACTTAGTTGTGCTTGGTGGCTTAAAAGTGTGGCTTGTGTTGACCAAGGGAAAGAACCAAGAGAATAAGAAACGTGATAACACTGGGCTTGAAGGGTTCAGCAACAGATCAGAAAACACAGGAGCCAAACTTGGTTATTTTGTTCATTACTCTGCCTGTATGTCCTGAAATTTAATTCCATGGAATTAAGTTGAGAGAAAAGTCTCACCTAAATAAGGTTGTTAGGACAAATTTCAGTACATCCTAAAACAGAATTTGGAAAGAAGAATAAAAGCAGTTGGATAATTTTGGAGGAGTAAGTTACTAACAAATGGTTAATAATCAAATAGCTAAAGCAATCCCTTTTATAAGGGGAATAAACAAATAAATATCTTTTTTAAAGATTTTATTTATTTATTTTTAGAGAGGGAAGGGAAGGAGAAAGAGAGAGAGAAAGAAACATCAATGTGCAATTGCTGGGGGCTGTGGCCTGAAATTCAGGCATGTGCCCTGACTGGGAATCGAACCTGCGATGCTTTGGTTCGCAGCCTGCGCTCAATCCACTGAGCTATACCAGCCAGGGCACAAATAAATATCTTTGTGTATATATGTGTTTATATGTATATATATACATAAACATATATGTATACTATATTTATTTGTGAAAGAGGCAATGTATAGTAGATTCACATAAAGACCAGTTAACACCAATAAAATTAGAGCTGGATTTAAAAGGAGAAGCATGAAGGCCATTCCACCTTTTTTCACAAGTTTTAGACCCTTCTAGCAACAGGATATACTGGTATTGAACAACATATGAGTAGGGCCTTATCTTATGCGAGAAGAGAAAAACTCTAAAAGAGATCAGGGCTTTATTTGAATCCTGAGGAGACCGAGTGTTGTTTGCAAAGTGAAATGGCTGGTTATAAGCATTTAATGAAGTTTGGAAGCAAATAGTTTGTAACCCTGGAAATATTTAATTTAGGGAGGTTTATGTTAAGATAATAAAATAATTAGCTTTTCCTCATTAAAGGCATGCAGAGCAGCAGGGTTATGTGTTCTGGAAAATTACATTTCTTCTCTTTTACTGACATAACACGTGTGGATTGATTCAGATCAGATAGCTAACTGACAGGTGCTTTCACATATTTACCTTGTTTTAACTACTTGCCTGTTCAGAGTCACTGGAGGTTCCGTTTTAAATTAATGACTTCGAGGTAATAAATGCAAGCATGTATCTACTGAGAAATTAGAAATGAATAAAAAACTCCAGGTTGTTTTTCATCTGTGCTCTAAGTTGTGGGTTGCCTGACGCATTAAAGAAGCAGTGGTTTCCTGTCAGATCTGGCCCACTGCCTCTTTTTGTAAATAAAGTTTTATTGGAACATAGCCATGTCCATTCCTTAGTGTTATTTGTTGCTACTTTCCCATGACAAAGGCAGAGCTGTGTTTCAACAGATACCATAAACCCACCAAGCCTAAATTATTTACTGTCTAGCTTTTCCAGGAACATATTTGCAAACTCTTGTCTTAGAGGATACCCACCTCACTACTGTATTCTGGAGTAGTTCTTGGCCAAACGTTGTTTTGGCTCTGTTTCAATGAGCATATGAAAAAGGTCTATTTTCATATGTTCATTGATTACCAATGGGAAGTACACATGTTTAGAAAATGCAATGCAAATGTGGTGTTTTATTTCAGTTTTTAATTTTAGTCTGTATGACTCCCAGCACATTTGTTTGGATACAGTCTGCATGAGTTGATGAAATTGGGGACTAATTTTGGTGACTGATGAAACATAGCTTAATTTGGCTTTTCTAAGTTTCACAATGAATGTTTCTTTATCTCCTTGGTTGTTGGAGTTCCATGCAGTTTGATTTTCTAGCAGTTCTGGTTGTTTTTCTTTTTTAAATTGGATGTTATCCTTCTTTTGCTTGTGTGAGAAAGTGAAGCATTTCTATCTATGTCTCCATCTTGGCAGCAACTCCTCTGCCCATTTTTTAATTGGATTGTTTGGGTTTGCTTTTTTTCTGTTCAGTTGTATCAATGTAGTTAAAAATGGCCATATTACCTAAAGCAATATACAGATTTAATGCAATCCCCATGAAAATCCCAATGGTATTTTTTAAAGAAATGGAACAAAAAAATCATCAATTTTGTATGAAACCATAGAAGACTTGAGTAGCCTGAGTATTACTAAGAAAAAAACACAAAGCCAGAGGTATTGTACTACCTGATTTCAAATTATACTACAAATCAGCAGTTATCTAAACAGCATGGTATTGGCAGCAAAACAAGCAGACAAGTGGAACAGAATTGAGAGCCCAGAGATAAACCCACAAGTATAAGGGCAAATAATTTTGGACAAAGGAGCCAAACACACACAAGGGACAGAAGAAATCCTCTTCAATAATTACTGCTGGAAAAGCTGGAAAGCCACTGCAAAATAATAAAATTAGACTACTGTTTGTCCCCATATACAAAAATTAACTCAAAATGGATCAAAGACCTAAATATGAGATCTGAAAGGATGAATTACATAGATGACAACATAGATGCTAAACATATGGACCTTGGTCTTAGAGAGGATTTTATGAATTTGGGTAAGGGAAGTAAAAAAAAATAAATGAATGGGACTATATTGAAATAAAAAAGCTTATTCACAGCAAAAGAAACCACCAACAAAACAAAAAGGCAGGCAAATGAATGGGAGAAGATATTTGCAGACAACAGTTCTGAAAATGGGTCAATATATAAAAAACTCAGTTTTAAAACATCTGAGTTCTTAGCCACAGATTCTCCTTTCATTATTTTAAAAATTGCTAAGTCCTTATACAACAAACTCTTCTACTAAAAACTAAAATTTATCATTGTAGTAAATACACAAAAAGCCCATTTCATTTTATAATATTCTAGATTTTCAGTGTAAAAGTAAAGAACACTTACTCTTTAAATCAACTTCATATCTGACTTTTGACTACAAACAGGAACTGATTAAAGTAGAGGTGATTTGTATCCAGGGAGAAAGTAGGCTTGTCCTAAGAGTTCTTTAGAATTACTATTAATTTATTTCATTCTTTAAAAAGTATGGTGAGCATTAGCATGCCAGAGACCATGCTTAATGTTGAAAGTAAGAGGAGAAATACATTGCATCTGTTCTTAGTGAGCTCAGTCTCATGGGGAGACCTCTTTTCCCCATGAGAAACTGACCAAGGTGATGTCACAGATGTGTTCAGAGAATGCATGTGGGGCAGAAAGAGAGGAGGCCTGGAGGAGTAGGCGGGGGCTAGATCTTGCAGGAACTTATAGACTAATTAAAACAATCTGTTGCATGTAGAAAATGGTGGGTTTTGAGAGGTATAGATCATATTGAGAGTGAACAGTCAGGAAGGCAACATTCAAATAGAGAGAGAGAAAAACCTGAAGTCAACACATTTTGTTTGCCTTAAATGTTTATGGTGCCTGAATAACCAGTACAATTTGTATAAAGTTGTCTTCATCACCATGAGGATGGCACAACACAGGAGAAATATGGACACCTTTTGTATATTTATTTGCAGGCTGTATTTACCAGAGTCTAGATCTCCCTGTGAGAGTCCAAGACCTTCCTTTCATGGCTTTGCTTGATTGATTTTGTCTTCCTTTCTCCATAGAGACATTTTTGGTATTACAACTGGGAGAATGGGTATTTCTACTGTCAGCTACTGAGTAGAAGTAAGAAGTGCTGCTTAGCATCCCACAATGTACAGGACAGCCCCAAAACTAAGAGCTAGTCTATCCAAATGTTAATAGCAATAAGGTTGAGAAACCCTGATTGAGAATTATATTTTCTGAGTCCATTCTGCTCACTGTTCTATGTGTGTGACCTAGGAAATACTAACAAGATTGAAGGCTTATGAAAGATACACAGGACAAGCTACAAGATTAAAAGGAATTGAAGCCCTCTAAATGTATAAGCCTAATTTAGAGTTTGTGGTTTAACTTTTCAGTCCCCAGTGGTCAAAGGAAGTGAACCCTTGTCCATTTCTTGAATTTACCTTTTATTTCATTATGATTAGGCATAGCAGTTGTAGGGCTTTTGTTGCAGAGAATCACCTTCATAATTCAACTGAGCTCCCTTTCATTAAAAAATACAGTTCTTCAGTGACCAGAGGAGAGTGGGGAGAGGGATAACAGGGGAAGGAAAGGGAAGGGGCAAGTCAAGGAACATGTATAGAGGACCCATGGTCACAGACAATGAGGTGGGGATTGACTGTGGGAGCTGGGGTGGGGCTAGGGGAGAGCAGCAGGGAAAGATGTAGGACAACTGTAATTGAATAGCAATAAATAAAATAAAATAAAATAAAAATAAAAGGCAAAAACAGGAAAAAAATATAGCTCTTTGGGGAAGACCCCACTTAACCCAGTACCCATCTGTGTTTGCTTGTGATGTACTTCCCTAATGAAAAAAATTCACAGGGTCTCTTCCATGCTGCATGGTGTGTTTCCCAAGTTACTCCTGTATCCTTGTGTTCATGGTTTTGTTATGAATAGATTTCCCTGAATTTTCTTGCTACAATGGAAAGTTGCTTTGTGTTTTTATCCCTCTCTAAAAAGAAATGTTTTTCAGAGTATATAGAAATTGAAGAATTGTATTTTAATACCCAGGAAAGGAAGGACTGGTGGTGTTCTGTTTACACATATATCCCGTGTAATTTATTGTATTTCTGATTTACCTCAAGCTAGAATGGAGAAATGCTGAGCAATTAGGAACAATAGAGCAATAAAGGCACAAGGTAATCTTTCATACAGAACTCTTAGGGGAAGTGGTGTGAATTAGTTTTGCAGAGTTAGATAAATGGCAATGGTGGAGCTGTGTTCTACCTTACAAAAATAAATTAAAAAAGAAAAACCAAAAAATTGCCCACAAAACTTCTTGTGCTAAAATACATACAGAATTCCATCCCTAAATAAATGCAAACATGTCTTTAAAAGCATTTTGTTTTTACATCTCTGGATATTTTATCTTCTTATAAATGCATTAAAATCATTTTTCCTCACAAAAGAGGCCGGTTTTTAATTTTGGAAACTTACGGATGGAACAAATGGTAACCTCCAAGGGGAACAGCAGGAGACTTTCTGAGAAGCACCCCAGGGCACACACCCTTATCTGGGAGACAGCATGTCCTGGCCTCATCATCTGTCTGATTTGCTGTTCCTCATTTCTTCTTGGAGAGGATGATAATAACTTCTTAATTTATTTCTCTGCCTCACAGGACATTTACAAACAATGACATCATACTTTTTTTTCTCATGTAGTCCAGACTGTTAGAGATTATTAGAATCTAGAAATGTACAGAAAAAGGGATCCTGAACGTTCAACTGATCCAGCTCTTTTCTATTTGCAAACGAAGAAACTGAGTTTCAGTGGGGCGAGGCAACTTACTCAGGGCAGCAGAACCACAGGCAGACACATGTGTTTGATACTGCAACGTTCTCCCAGTGCAGCTGTGCTTCTTGGGGATAGACCTTAGGGACAGGCTTGCCAGATAGATTTGGCAAAACAAACACAGAATGTTTGGGACATATTTATCTACATCTACATCTACATCTGTATCTATATCTACATCTGTATCTATATATCTATATCTATGTATATGTATATGTATATCTATCTATATCTAACCTATATCATCTATATCTATATCTATCATCTATCTATCTATATCTATATCATCTATATCTACATCATCTATCATCAACTTTTTCCCATAAAATTCAGATTTAACTGAGCATCCTGCAAAACAGGCTGAGACTGTGGGTCTTGTGCCCTTAGTTAATTGGAACATTTAAATATATATATAAACCATTGACTATGTCCCAAACTCAGAATTTCCTCTCAGAATTTCCTCTTATTGGCTATGTGGGGTTTTGTTTCTGTTTTTATTTTGTTTTGGTTCCATGGCTTGAACACTGAGATAGAGCAAAAGTTGTAAAAATAATTGAGGGTGCACAAGGATACATTTTCAGTTAGATGCATTGGATGCATTGGGTGAATCCTACCAATGAATCGCCATTGCATGCATTCCCCAGTCTCATACAATGGTGGGGGAAGCAAGCAGTGAGGTATATCCTGATATGCATTCTTAAGAAATTCTGAATTCTTTCAGGAATTGTATAATTGTTATTTATTTTGCTTCATTAAAAGATTCCTAATTCTTCTACAAAGAACATCAGTAATCACTTAAGAAAGTAGAAATTTGAAAAGAAAACTTAGTTAAACTTTAGTCATTTATAATTTACTCATTTATTCATGTATTCTACAATCATTATCTCCATGCTTTACCAAGATAGCATAGTACTTGGCCTCTCCTATAGAAAAACTTGCTTCTTAATGTTGCTAGAACTAGGATAATATAAATGTGGCTTTTGTTAATCTCCAGTTCTTCTAGAGTAATAAGGTGTCTTTCCAGGAATGAATGATTTAATTACCACGTAGACAAGTTGCTACCAATGCTCCATAAATGAAAACCTGGTTTATGTTCTGCTGCCTTAGGCAATCTCTCCATGTGTAATATTGTCCAGTCCCTAGATATGAGAAATTAATCCATTTGCTTCATTTCACTTTGTTAGTGGCATCATGTGGGTAACAGCACACATTTGGAGCTAGGTTGATGGCTGCAATCTTGGTTAAGTCACTTAGATTTTGCATCTTATTCCTGTTTTCTCATTTGTAAAGTAGGGATAATGAAAGTGCCTCCCTTGTAGCCTTCTTGTGAGGGTTAAATGAGTGGCAACTAAACTTGTTACATTTAGAAGAGAGCAAGGCTCACACAGCCTGGTGTAATTATTAGCTATTACTATTTTTTTGTCTCTTTCCTTCTGTCTGCACATCATGTCACCTAGGACCTTTGGAATTTTTTTTCCTTGCTTATTTTCAAGGTTTTCTCACAACATTCCCTTTGCATTGCATGCTGACTTTGGGATATCTGTGAGTCTCACTCCACAGCCATGAGCCTGACCTTAGCCCACTTTTACAGCAGGCCATAGCCCATGGAACAAAAGAGCAGACCTACCCCCTAAGAAACTTGCTTACGTAAGAAGCAGACTAGCAAGGTGAACTTTTGTCTACACTGTTCACCACTCTATCCTCAGCCCCTAGGTTTGGGTGATTAGGATGTAACACATATTTGCTGAATGAAGAAAGAAAGAAACACTTTTGAGTACTTAAAATTGAGGCAGTATTTTTCCTAGACCAGGAGAAACTATTACAGTTAATTGGATACATATTGTTATAGAAAACTCTTAGAGCAGATGATCAACCTCCTTCAGATCTGGAATGTGGCATGTACACATGGAAAGACTATCTGACCATTTCATTTCTCACTTCATAAATTGTACGATATCACCCAAGTGATGGATTTTCCCAAAGTCATTATGATTCTCATTTTCCTTTACTAAAAGAAACACTAACATTGAAAACAAAGTTTTCTTGTGTAGGTATTATTGCTTTTTTTGTTTTTATTTTTAAGTATATTTTATGATTATGCTATTACAGTTGTCCCATTATTTTCTCCCCTTTATACCTCTCTGCCCAGTACACCCCTCCTCCAGCATTTCCCCCTACACTGTTCATGTCCAGGCATCATACATGTAAGTTCTTTGGCTTCTCCATTTCCTATACTATTTTTAACATGCCCCTATCTATTTTGTACCTTCCATTTATGCATCTTATCCCTGCACCTTTTCCCCCATTCTTCCCCTTCCCACTCCCCACAGATAAACCTCCATATGATTGTCATATCTATAATTCTGTTCCTGTTCTAGTTGTTTGCTTAGTTTATTTTTATTTTTGTTTTTTAGATTCAGTTGTTGATAGGTGTGAGTGTGTTGTCATTTTATTGTTCATAGTTTTGATCTTCTTTTTCTTAGATAAGTCCCTTTAAAATTTTATACAATAAGGGCTTGGTGAGGATGAACTCCTTTAGTTTTACCTTGTCTGGGAAGCACTTTATCTGCCCTTCAATTCTAAATGAAAGCTTTTTTGGATAGTGTAATCTTGGTTGTAGGTCCTTGCTTTTCATCAGTTTAAATACTTCTTGCCTGTCTTTTTGTCTGCAAAGTTTCTTCTGAGAAATCAGCTGATAGTCCTGTGGGAACTTCTTTTTATGGAAGAATGGATTGCATCTTGACTTTTTCCTCTCTCTCTGATCTCATCAGAGGCTACCCTCCTTTCTTGGGCAAGATCTTCTCTTAGAACTCCTCTTTTCTATTAGGTCATTCTATTTCTTATTACTTTCATTATTTCTTTCAATCTTCTTAAGACTAATTTTTAAATTAGAATTATAGAGCTTAAACATCTTTTAAAGATTTTATTTATTTTTTAGAAAGAAGGAAGGGAAGGAGAAAAAGGGAGAGAAACATGGATATATGAGAGAAACATGGATTGGTTGCCTCTTGCATGCCCCCAACTGGGGTCCTGGTCTCTAACCTAGGCATGTACCTCAACTGGGAATGGAACTGGTGACCTTTTGTTTTGCAGGCTTGTGCTCAACCCACTGTGCCACAATAGCCAGAGCCAGATATTAAACATTTCTGGCTAGAGTTTCAGAAAAGGTTTTTTTTTTTAAATCATAAAATATGAAAGATCTATGACAATGTATTCTGATATCCAAATGAGTTTCTGAAATCATAGTATCATTGGTGGTTTCAAGATAAATTTAGAGTTTGTCTCTTCTTTGTGTTGATCTTATCTCTCCTATTAGCTCTTGAGTAAGCAGACTACTTGTAAGTTCTAAAGGAATACCAGTCAGGTATTTGAGTTTATTGTTTAGCCATACAACTAAAGGTAAAACATTTTTATGATCTAATCCTAGCTCCATATATTTCCTCCACTCTAGTTGGTCCTACTGTTATAAACTTTGTGATGTAACTATTATTATGCTAATTAAGGATGTAAGAGTTCAGTGAGCACCTGAAACTCAGGGTACACATTATGGTTGTTTGTTGGTTATTTTTTTGAAAGATTTATGATGGCTCTTCACAAAAAGTATAGCTCTCTTTTTCCATGAATACAATGGCATTAAAATTTTCCCTTCCCTTAAAGTTACATGAGACCTAGTAACTTGCTTTTGATCTATCAAAAGTGACGTGAGACTATGAAAGTGAGAACAAACTTTCTTCAGTTCTCTTCTTCTTCCAGTCTCATTGGCTATGCTTCCAAAGTGGCTGTTCTGTCAATCTGGGTTCTGGAGTGACCTCAAAGATGACAAAGAATGGAACTCCCAACTGCCAATGATGGAAGGTTAACAAGAAATAAGCATTTGTTGTTTTAGGCTAAGATCTGGCAATCATTTATTACCACAAAAAATCTACCCTATTCTGACTAATATAGTTCTGCAACATGTATTCCCCTTTTTTCTTCTTACTAGCCTCTGATTTTTATTTGTGGCTTCATGTAGTTTCCGGGAAATTTGCTTCTTCCATACTTCAAGACTGGAGTATATGATTGGGCTAAAACAATTGGCATGTTCCATCTCCTGGAGACAAAAATCAATTCAGGATTTAGCACATAATATAAGATTGTCTAATCAGAATATATCTCAGGAGAATTTAGAAGATCATTGGGATGATGCAACTTTTTTTTTTTAATTCAGTGTGAAAGAGGAGCCATGTATTTCTAGGTGTTTATGTTTTCCTTCTTGGGATATTGAAATGACAGGATTTGGGATTAAATTGACACCGTAGGTAAAGAAGAAAGAGAAAACCAGATCTCAGAGATATCATTGATCTGGAAGAGTCAAAGTTTATTGAAAGTCAATCATTACAATAATTTCATGTGCCAATTAATTGCCTTCTTTATTTGATCTACTTTGAGCTTATTTTTCTGATACCTGGGACTACAAAGACTTCAGCTGATATAGTGTTTGAGTATTAGCTCTCTGACAGATTATGCTTGCAAGGTGTATAACCATCACCACTGACCTGCAAAACCAGATTATTTCCTATTATGGCAGCTAGGGAGAAGTGATCAGTAAGGTAGGGTGAATATGGATGGAATGAGTAGCTATCACACCAGAGGTAACATGATGTACCAGAAAGAAGTATGCTTAAATCCTGTATTGTCCACTACAAATCAAGCTTGTGTTCTTGCAAAAGTGATTTGGACTTGCTGGGCCTCAGCTATCTCATCTATAAATAGTGATGATTTGCTACAGTTATAAATGAGATAGCACATAAAGTTCTAAGTATGCAGAATAGGTTATTTTTACTCATGAACTTTAGGAATCTTCCGGTCCCAGTAGATACTGTTAACTCCAAAAGAGCCGCTCTGCCTTTTCTATGGCAATAGAATAAAGATACTTTATCACTTGTACCTCAGGGAATATTTGTGGAACCCTTATTACTTTGTACCTTAGAATAAGTTGTTTCACCTAAATGAAAGTCTTCTTTTAGTTATTTAGGATATGATGTGTGTGTGTGTGTGTGTGTGTGTGTGTGCTTGCAGACAATTACAAATGCTGGAGAGACAACTGGAGTATAGTTTAAATACAATATTTTAAAGCAAAAGTTCTATTTATGTGGCCAATCTCTTGTACATCAAAATCAGGATGTTACCTTTGCTGCTTTCTTTACTTTATTACAAATAGTGACTTGTCTAAGCTAATGCCATAGGTCTAAATATAAGGTAGAGAATTCCTGTAGCAACTGTGATTCCAAGTATTTCATGACCATTTCTTTCCAATTCTTTTATACCGTTATATGTTAGGTGGTGATCTCCAAGAAATTCCAAGCTAGCAAAATTTAGGTTCTGTTAAATGTATACTTAGAAAAGAGCAAAACTTATTTCACTCAAAAGCAAAGCTGAAAATAATTTATTTTTCTCATTTTGACCTTTATTGTCGTCTTTATGGAGGGAACAACAAAAAGGAAAGTAGAGTATAATTGTGCCATAATAGAGTGTAGCAATCCTCTGCTCATTTTAATTAACTTTGCTGTCCCATGGGAGCCATTAAACTCCTCAGAGTCATCAAAAAATCCTGTAATATTTTATTTCTGTTTCATAGTAACATGGAGATTGGTTTGCTTATCCCATGGGAACTGAGGCATTATACACTAAGGATATTAAGGACCATTAAAATTAATCATTTAAAAATATCAAAAATTACTGGAAGCAGTGCTGTTGTTCTGAAGATTTATTAACTGGTTGGTACATAGTCATTACATGCAGAGTCACACTGGGTTTTTATATTTCATACTAAACACTTCTTATTATTTTCTCATAGTTTTATTAGAGCATGGCTAGAGCTCAATGAATGTTAAATTAAAGTGATGTGATGAGGTATATTTGCTTTACAGCATTGGTTTCCCAAAGATGCATACATTGTATAAATTAAGGAATGAATACACTGGTGAGGAGACTCAAGCGTCTAATAGTAAAGAAAAAATGTTAAATTTTGGGCTTAGAGGTCAGAGAGATTGGAATCAGAAGCCCTTGGGCAAGCCTCTAACTTCTCTAAGCTTTGGGTCAGAATATGTTCCCCAGTGTCCTTTGAGGAAACTCTAGAGCTGGGGTCAGCAAACTTTTTCTGTTAAGCTACTGTTTGAGTCAGCTTGGGCTGGCATAAGAAAATTGGTCTGGGTGTCTTAAATAGACATTTATATCTCTCACAAGATGGAAGTCTGAGATCAGGGTGTCAGCATGTTAGCTTCTTGGTGAGGGCCCTCTTCCTGGCTGCAATTGGTTGCCCTTCTTATGTTTTCATACAGCTGGGAGAGGGGGTGGGGGTGGAGGGAGAGTGCCAGTGAGCTCTGTTTTTTTTTCCCCTATAAAGACTAATCCCATCATGGTAGTCCTACCCTCATGACTTCGTTCCATTTAGATGTAATTTCTCCCAAGGTCCCACCTACAAATACCATCACATTGGGTGTTAGGGCTTCAACACATGGACAGTACCTTTGGGAGTGCACATTCAGTTCATAACAGCCAGATAAATATTTTTGGCTTTGTGAGTCATACAATTTCTGTAGCAACTCCTCAGTTCTGCCTTTGTAGTGCAAAAGCAGCCACTGACAATGAAACAGATGAGAAGCTGAGTTCCAACAAGGCTTTATGTAGGAACCCTCAAATATAAATTTTAATTTTTATTTCACAAAATATTAAGTTTCTTATTTGTTTCTACTACTTAAAATGTAAAGCACATTCATAGCTCATGTCATTAAAATCAGTTGGATGCCAGGTTTAGCCCACAGGTTAGAGATGACTGATCCTGGCCGTGGATGATTCTGGACTCTCCAGATGGAAGGAGTCTTGGTCTCCAAATCACCGAATAGGGGAAAACTGCCAATAAACTAGGAACATCTACCTGATTTTTTCGGTGAGAAATAAATCTCTATTATATGATACTCTGAAACTATGAATTTTATTTGTGAGAGCTGCTAGCATTGCCTTAACTAACATAATACATCAATAGAATATGTGAGGATACAATGAAAAAATGGATAAAAACAGCACAGTGCTAGCACATAGAGAGGATTGTTTGTTCTTGCACATGCACAGGCTGAGTTCGCATGAAGGCAATAAACCCATCAATTCTGAGATAACATGACAAGTTTGAGAAGTTTATGCCAGGGTAGTAGCAGATACCCATTAGAGGGCCTTCCAATCTTGACTTAAGGCTGTTGTAAAGTCTGTACATTCTGGTTTAAAATAAACTTTCATCAAAGGTAACTTCATATTCCTAAAATTCTAAAATGCAATGTAGCCAACAGGTCAAGCTGTCCTTATCATACCTAGCACACTTAACCATTTTTGTAGCATTTTCAATACAAGTCATGACTTACTGTAAAATTATATTTAAAAACCATTTATATGTGAACATTATGTTGAACATTTTATAATTATTTGTTTCATACATATTCTTATATTTATCATATTCTAACAATTATAATCCAATGTTATGCAAAATCATAGGGTGTTTGATACCTTACTGCTGCATTTCCTTATAGGCAGAATTTAACGTCTTCACTATTTTCCCAAACCAATCCAATTGGCACCTAAGCAAATTCCAGTCTTACTATTATTATAGCTTTATTATTTTATTTACTAAGATAGAGAAACTAGTTATCTTCAAAATATATTTATAAAACAATAATCTAAAAATTGGTAGAACACCTTTGCATATTATATACATTTGTGCCTTTCTGCTCTGCTTGCCAGTTTGATGATATAAATATCTCAGTAATTAATATGAGAAAAAAACACTAAACATAGAGTCAGGAGACCTGATGTTTTGGTCTGCTTGATGACAATTTAAGGAAATTTGTGAATGTCTTCGAACCTAATTTTTTTAAATCTGTAATTTGGAGGCTATAGTACCTAATCATTAGTGTGTAGTTATGATGAAATGAAATTATGCTTTTGAAAGTGCTTTATAAGCTACAAATAATTGTAGTGATGTGAGTAGCTGTTTTAGAGTAAACACCTTACTAGTTTATAAGGCCAGCTTCCTTCCTTCCTTCCTTCCTTCCTTCCTTCCTTCCTTCCTTCCTTCCTTCCTTCCTCCTTTCTTTCTTCCCCTTTTTATTCTCATCTAAGGACATTTTTTTTCATCGCTTTTAGATGAGAGAGGAAGGGAGAGAGAGAAACATCTATGTGAGAGAGAAACATTGATTGGTTGCCTCTCCTGCATGCACTGATCCAGCCAGGACTGGAGAAGATGCATCAGACTGCAACCTAGGTATGTGCCCTGACCAGAACCAAGCCTTCAACCTTGCAACCCTTTGGTTATGGGATGACACTCCTACCAACTGAGCCACATGTCTTAATCAGATACTATAACAATGGATGGTTTGTTTTGCTGAGAAGATAGAGAGGAGAGAGTGAGAAGGGAGACATAGTGAAGAGAGAGGAGAGAAAGAGAAAAGAGAAAGAACATAAGTGCACACTGATGGTACTTTGGGAGAAACATTTTGTCCAAAGCAACTTCTGACAATATTTTCTCTTTCTGTATGGATGGAGTAGTAAGAAATATCTGGATAAGGATACTGAAAAACAAGAACAGCTGACTGAATGTGGGTATGCATTCACTGAAGTTTTATTCCTTCTGTGCAAGTCTGGAGAAATTGGTTTGCTAACAGGCAAAATTCAGTTTCTCCAAGGTTTTTGGGAGTTAACAGTTTGAAACAATATATCTGTATTGGAAGATGCAATAAGAAGTAGATAGGCCATCAATTCTAGAGCTTTTTTGAGAATTAGATGTTGACAAAATGACTCTTTTCCTATATTTTTTCTATATCCTTATCTTCTCCACAATTCTTCCAGTCACTAACTTTAATATATCTCCTATACAAATTGTCATTTGGTAATTTTGAAATTAGTAAACCATGTAACCTTTACTTACTCTTTGTGAATAAATGATTTCTCATGGTTTTGTGTAATGTGAAGAAAACTTACCAAATTAAACCCTGTGGAAGCTGGGCCATGACCTGTTTTTAGCTCTAAATCAACCATTCAAACACCTGACTAGTCCAGGCAAAGAAGTGATCTGCAAGATGGCCCTGATACTGAGGTTGAATGAAGGGACAGCCCTCATGTGTTGATTTTAAATAGGAGTACTTTATTTGACAGGCCTATCTCCAGCTATCTGAGATCGAAGTTCTCACATGTGAGTCAGTTCATTGAAGGAAAGGCCTGCTTGAATCACTTTGGGAACTGGATGCTCCCATGGTGCCTGTGTGGCACTGGACTTTTACTGAGTTAGGAATCTAATCCTTTTAAGATATCATCAAAAGCCTCCTGAAGCTAGGGGAAGGGAAGAGAAGATGCTGTGACAGTTCTAGTCTGATGTCAGTAGCTCAAAGTACTTAGTGCTTCCTGCTAGATTTTCCTTTTCTGGGTGTCACAATAGCTGGGGTAGGAAAGCATTTAATGGATAGAGACCAAGGATGCCAGATGTTCTAGAATGGAAGGAACAACCAGAAACAAAAACAAACAAACAAATAAACAAACAAAAAACATTGTCTTCCACCTTAATGACTTTTTAATATCACCTGAACTACTCTGTTTATAATCATCTGAACCAGAACCTTAGGTAATCATGCATATAAACAGAAAGCAGCTTGGCCTGGTTTCAAAATATACTGAATTTTCTAAGAATGAACTACTCTGTCAACTGTGGTGAGATTGTCTTCTGTTTTGCTTGGGAACATTAGCAAGAGCTGTTCTTTGTTACAAAAATCATGTTACCAATGGTAATGCTATTTGTGGGTTTTGAATCCCTGAATCAAAACTCTGGAATCAGTCTGCATGTGTTACTGTCACATGTATGATGATTCTACATGCAGGACACACATCTGACTGCTTCTGTGTGTCTCTAGTGTAGTTGTACCCATTGATTTACATATTCAAATGCATATTATTTTTTTATTAATTGGTGTTATTTTTCTCCCTTGAGTACAGTTATGACATTTTTCATTTGTTTTGAGATTGTATATATAGGTAGGGTGTGTTATCTCTGAATCTAATTTTAGGATAGTGAAAGAACATTACAAGAAATTTATTATCAAAAGGAAGCATTAAATCCAAAAGACTGAGACCCATTGGGATTCACTGTCCTGAATATGATGCTCACATTTCCGGGGAGATTCGATGGGACCCAAAAGATGGAACCAAAACTTGAATCCAGGAATGCAGTCATCTTAAAAACCTCCAAACCAGCACTGTATGGGTGGTTGAGTAGGTTGGAGCATTGTCACGTACAGCCAAAGGTTGCAGGTTCAATTCTCAGTCAGGACACATACTTAGGTTGCAGGTTCAATCCCTGGTTAGGGCACGTACGGGAGGCAACCAATCTATATTTCTGTATCTCTCTCTGTCTCTCTCTGTCTCAGTCCTCTTTCTCCCTCTTCCCCTCTTTCTCTAAAATCAATGGACTTATTCTAGAGTGGTGATTAAAAAAAATTCTCCAAACCAAATAATATCATTTTATTTGTCATTGGTAAATACAGACTGGGTTTATGGTACAGTGGCTGCAGAGGTGTCTCAGAGAAACTGTATTTTCTCTCTTTGGCAACCAATAACTTTTGCAATAAATTGCTTAATAATAGACTCTTGTCTCAGCTTCTCAAAGGTGTAATGAGCCACAGAAGATGTAGAAAACAACCTTTCTCACAGAAGAGACTCTTAAGTAGCGTTACCTATAAGTCCAAAAGCTGTTGCTTTAATGTTTCCAGGGATGGAAGAGTTACTATCATACAAGATAATTTGTTTTCAATGTTGAATGCTTCTTTTTAGAAAGGTCAAGCTAAAGTGTCTCTACTTAAAATTCTACCCTTAGTACAAGTTCTCATTAGTAATACAGAACCAGTTGTTTTTACTCCCCTACAGAGCAGCTCATCTAGTGATGGAAGGAAGCCAGTGCTGCAGCCAAGGCACCTTGTGAAGCTGTGAGCACTATGCTGGTAGAGGTGGGGAATGAAGGCTCCCCAGTATGAGTCTGAGTTGAGGCCACCAGCCAAAGGAAAGAGGACAATGTTCTTAAAACCCAGCGTCAATTGCTTTAGCAACTTCTCCCTTAGAGTTGCCATAATTAACTCTACCTCCTTAAGGGTTAATAGGAAATTTCAAAAAGAGACAGTTTAGTGAGAAGAAGGAGCACATGGGGAAAGCATATAGGTAGAAACTTTGAACTTCATATGGCTCTAGTGTCTTGTATATCAGTTCACTGTGTTTTCCGTGAAAGCCAAAAGGCACAGGCTCTATCTGTGTTGGATATCTGTGGGAGCTCATAAACTCCACTATAGAAGGAAAAGAAGAAATTTCCTCTCCTTTTTTGCTCGTCTTTCCTAATATCCAAGAACCCAAACTTTACCCAAGCAAATAGAATTTTTTCTTAAATTATCCAGCCCATCCCTTCTCAGCACTGTTGTACTAGCTGGGCTTCTTGACCGGAAATGCTTTACTTTCCCATCCAATCCTTGCATGTCAGGATGTGTCTTCTCATGCTGGTGTCAGTTTAAATGTTGCCCCCTCAGTAAGACCTTCCTTGGCAACCTTTATATAAAGCAGGTTCCTTTTGTATTTGATTAGCTGTTTACACCCTTTATAGCACTTAAGAAGGTATGAAGTTTATTTAATGGTCTGTTTTGTCGACTAATTTTGTTTTCTCACTAAAACTTAAGTTTCATGAAAGATTGAAGCCCATTTGTCTTGTTCACTGCTTGTAAACAGTACCTGGTACATGGCACATGTTCAGTAAATATTTGCTGGGTAAATAAATAAGTAAAGAGAGAGAATAGAAGTCTTTGTTTTGCACTTTGTGACATTTTATTGAATTTTAGATTGGGGTCCATTGTTTCTTTAATTATGCCGATCTTTTAGTCTTTTCTCCAGGTTGTATACTCTCAGTTCCTTGCACGAGACACGTTTACTCTCCTATCTCTAAAAATGCTCCACTTGTTTTTCACTCTTGTTCTTAAAAGAGGACTCATAGCAGGGGGCACAGTATGTTTCAGCTTAGAATATGTAGATGCTGTGCTTCAGATGTAGGTTCAAAAGGGTTAGTGAGGATGTGGAACTTGCCAGTTTTATCCCTAGAATATTTAAACTCTGGAAACAATTGATTAAATCTAGCCTCGTGCTTTGTTATGTTTTTTATATGGATTGATTTTCAATGATTTGAGTGTTTTTTTGGTCTGGACTCCGTCCCTTTCTGTATTCCAATTATTAGCTATGAGTTCACTTAAGTAAAACAGTATCATTTATAGTAGTAGCACTATGTGTCTTTGACACCAACAAAGGCACTGTATTTTGACTCATTAGGAGAGAAAACAGACAGGAGACTTAAAATTTTACACTGATATTAACAGTTCCATTTTTGAGGTTCACATGACAATGGCAATTATCAGATCATTCTTCATATGCTTTGTAGCAAGACTTCTGATTTGCTATTGTCTATACCTATATTATGTCTCTGCAATTTCCTGTGTTTCCCATTGTCCCTGACAACTGACTTTTGGTTTTGTGTATCTTCCAGGCCGTGGTATGGATCACAGCATATCTGACTGCTGATTAAATGGTCAGTCAGCAGAGCAGCAGTGCCAAACCTTATTCCAGCACCACCCAAATCAGAAAACACAAGCCACTTGGTCTGATGTCTCATTATCAAGTGCCCTGCATGCTGCAAGTGAAAGGAAAGTATTAATTATGTTGTATCAGAAAAGATTCAGGTAAGATAAGTTGTGTTGTGCTGTTGATCTTTCAGATTTAGCCACATGTTAGGTCGAGAGCTTTGCTTTCTCTCTGTTCCTGTACCCAGACAAGTCCTGGCAGAAGCTGGAAGTATAGAGGAGTCCATCAAAGCCATCTAGGCTTGTTTTATTTCAACTCAAAATAATATTACTTTGTTATAAAATTAATAATCCTGAAAAATGCTGGGACAATAAATTCTGGGCAAACTGAGATATATGACTGATCCACTTAGCTACACTAAAATAGAGAAATAAAAGCTCTTTCTGCCCTTGCCTGCCAACCACATCAACGATGAAAACTGAAGCATCATCCTTTGCATTCAGTCACATGATAATTTCCCCTTTATTACTTCTTTTGGATGCTCTTCTAAGAAGGCTTTATTGGACCTAGAGACTGAAAGTCAGTCATAATAAGTATAGATTTACCATATAGCAATTTCAGGGACTTTTAAGAGTTCATCAAATAAGCAGCATACACATCACTATTTCCTGCTCCTACAGGTATGACAGACACCCCTAATTGATCCCTAATATATCTTAGGGTTTCAAGGCCCTGTCTGATGTTTGTTTCTTTGATACATATTGACTAGTTTGGTAATGTGTCTCTAAAAAAGTTGTGTGTAGATTAATTTTATTAAATCAAATCATACTGTAATTATATAAACATTTCACTATTGAAGAGAATTCCACTGTGAACATGTTTGTAAATAGTCACCAATTAATTTTATTCTTATGTAAATTTTTCTTAAAATGAATTCACTCTCCTAAGACATAATTATAAGCTGTGTGCCTTATTATTAATCAGCCAGATAGAGGAGGACCAAGAACATTCTAAAATGACCAGAAATTCAAACTGTGCTTCTACTAACACTTCTGTCTGTAGCTTTGTCCTTGCAAAATTCAAGCATTGACTAATATATCTCTTACCTGTGAGCAAGGCAGTATATTCTTTCTACAATAATTCTTTCATTTGAAGATTCCAGTTTATTAAAATGGTATTTTTTATTTCACTTAGCATAATAAATACCATATGAGCTTACTTAGATGTGGAATCTAATGAACAAAATAAACTGACAAACAAAATAGAAACAGAGGGATGGACACACAGAATAGACCGACAACTTTCAGAGAGAAGAGAACAGGAATGGGGGATTAAATGAAAGGAGGTGAAGAGATTAGCCAAAGAACATATATGCATAACACTTAGATATAGACAACAGTGTGGTGATGGCCAGAGGAAAGGAGGGGCAGGGGGTGGGGGAAATGGGGACATCTGTATTAGTGTCATCAATAAAAACAAAAGTAAAAAATAAAAATAATATTTGTTGAAGTTAGTAGATATTAGTAATTGTATTTATTTCTTTAATACTTATTTCCTTTATAGACCCATCCCATTTAATGAATTATTGGAACCTACAGGTCCTTTGTGAACAACAATTTGGAATAAAAACAAGTGTCTGTACCAACACATTCTCCTGATTTGTTGAGTGTGGATTTAGAAACCAACTGATACGCTCCTCTTTAAGCTTGATGTAATCCAGAGTCAACACTAGGAGTTTCCATCTATGTACTCTATCACAAACTTCATTTTATAATAGAACAAGTTGCCTAACATTTAAAAATATTCAGGGCTAAGAATTCCTTCAGCATCATTTCTGTATAATCATCTGGATACATCCTACAGATTGTTCTGTCCAATTCCACACATGGAAAACCTTTCTATGTACGTCTTCCCTTGCTATGATCAACCACGTTTCATGAGTTCGACCTTACTTCTAACTTCATTGACCTGGAAAAATGCCTTCCTGTTTAGTTCAACAATTTTTTCTCACCAACCTTCCCCTACCTGGCAGTTTAGGCACATTTAGAAGGATTTTATTAGAGGACTTAGCCAGATATTTCCTAAAATCATGATTTCTTCCCTGTTCTGGAAGAAATAGTTTATTATTGATCACCTAACATGTGCTCATTAGTATGTTAAATTTTTAAAATTGATTTTTCTCAATTAATATCCCTAACCCTATAGAGAAGCAGAAATTGAATATGTAAGAAATATGCTCAATGTCATATAGCTAATTTATAGCAAGTCTTGGGTTAACACACAGGCAGTATGATTCATTGGCACTGATCATGTTAATCAAATTAAAGCTGTTAAAGTTCCTACAAGCAGGCAGTAAGTAGTAAGTGGATGTATAAACACAGATATGGGTGATTCTTATCCTTCAGTTAGGACAATGCCAGTTATGATGTGACTGATGACAGTGACTTGATTGAACTCTGTCTTGGCTGATATTGGAATCCCATTTTAAGAGCAATAATGACCAACTCAGACTTACAGCATCTTCAAAAGATTTCTGAATAATCTACCCTGTTAAAATTTCAGTCAAGAGTTCTCAGATCAAACGGTGGCGGTGAGGTAGGAGGGAGGTGAACCCACTAGATCGTGCACCCGACTGGGACGCCGAGCCGATCTTCAGGTGAACAGAGTGAGCAGCCAACAGAATCCCAGCTCATGCGAAACTGGGAAGCCAGAGGGCAGAAGGCACTTAAAAATGAGTAAGACAATAATACCTGGAGCTGTGAGAAAACCAGAGACAGATCCAGAAAAAAGCCAGGGGGCAAACACCAACAGCTGAGACAAATTTCACTTTGCTCTCCTTCAGAACTTGTATTTTTTTAAAATTTCTCTTCTTTTCATTTATTAAGGTTTTGTTTGTTTGTTTTTATTGTTTGATTTTTTAAATCTGCCTTTCATGTTGCATTTTATTTTTCTCCCTTCACTCATATACCAAATAACATAGTATTCTTGGTCTTTTATTTTTTCATTCTTTTTATTCAGATTATATGTCTCTTATACTATTGTTATTCCAAATCCCACACAGCACCATTCCCTGGTCTTAATCCATTTCGCCATCTTCCTGAGCTTCCTTACTGTTGTGGTTAACTTTATTTTCTTTTGTACTACGCCAAGTTTCTGTCCTTTACTCTCATTATTTCTCCTCCATCTAACCTTGAATAAGTCCTCTTTCTTAAGTCATTTTATATTCCTTTTCCTTTCTAATAAGAGTCTTATTTTTTTTCACCTTTCATAAACACTGGCTAATTGAGTAAAATATCAGTTATTGCTGCACTTCTCCAAAGGATCTCCTATTTGTTCACTACCTGTTTATACTTTAAATCCCATAGAATACTCTCCTGCTGTCTTACTCCATTTCACCTTTGCCCTTCCCCTGTTCAGTTGAGTAAGGAATTTTATTTCATTCTTTTCTCTCTCCCTTTTTTTTTTTTACTTTTTTCTTTTTCTTTCTGCCCCACCCTCTCAACCTGGGCTTTATTCCTTACATATTAGCTTGCTTCCCCCGCCCTCTCAAAATTATTTTTCTTTACTGTAGACATCTCATATTCACTTTTGCTTTTCTATAATCTTATTCTTATATTCTTAATCTTATATTATTATTCCTGTTCCACCCTTATTAAACATCATTCAACTGTCATTGATATCATCCCTGCTGTGGTTTTTCTGCAATTTTGCTCCTGTTGGCCCAGTACCTTTTCAATTTTACTTCAAACCTCATAGTGTACTCTTCCCTCTTCTTACCCCACTGTTCCCATCACTGTTTTGTGTCTTGCTTACATTGTAAATTTTGCTCTCTCCCTTTCTTCACCTCAATTCCATCCCAACTTTTATCAATTCTCCTCCCTCTTACCATACAACAACATTTTCCCCTTTTTTACTCATCACATATTCCCTTTGTCATATCTTATAATATCTGCAATCTTTCTTGACCTATTTTAATCTTAGTTCAGTTGCAGTTCAGATGGCTGATGTGGTAGGGGTGTTCTTTTTGTTGGCATAGGTTTGGCTGTCTGGTAATACCACTTTGTTAACCAATACCTGTACAATAGCATACAAGACAAGGTGAGAGTTGAGAATACCAGTAAACCTGCTGGAGGGGAGAACCTACCAGAAACAGAGCCACCAACAGGGAAAGCCCAAGTATAACAAGAGAGCCCACACAAACAGAAGAAAGGGCAACTCTAGAGAATCCAGACAAGGAGATCAAAGAGACCACACCACTGAGTCCCACAGAATCCATACTACAGAAGTTCACCCCACCAAGACAACTAGCAAAGCAGAGCATCTGTAATCACAGAAACAAACAAAAGAGTCACCTAAAATGGGTAGACAAAGAAAGAACCTGCAATTGAAAGAAATGGAAGATTTCCCAGTAAAAGTGCTAAATGAAATGGAGGAAAGCAAACTATCAGATATAGAATCCAAAAGAAAGTTTATAAGGATGCTCAAGGAACTCACTGACAACTACAAGGAACTGAGTGGAAACTACAACAGCATGAAAAAGAAAATGGAAAATAAACAAGAACCAGGAAGAAATGAAGAAGATAGTATCTGAAATAAAAATACACTGTAAGGAATTACAAGCTGGCTGGATGAAGCAGAGGGCCGAATTAGTGAGCTGGAAGACTAGTTAGAAAGAAATACCCAAATAGAGCAGCTGAATGACAAAAGACTAAAAAAAATTAAGATAGCTTAGGGAAACTTCAAGACAACATGAGACACAACATTCAAATTATAGGAATACCAGAAGGAGAAGAAAAAGAGGAAGAGATAGAAAACCTGTTTGAAAAAAAAAATGACAACTTCCATAACCTGGAGAGGGGGAAAGCCAAGCAAATCAAAGAAGCACAGAGGGTCCCAATCAAGAGGAAACCAAAGAAGCCTACTCCAAGACACATCATAATTAAAATGCCAAATTTTAAAGACCAATAGAGAATCTTAAAGACACAAAGTGAGAAACAGGATGTAACATACAAGGGAGCTTGGATAAGGCTAGCAGTTCATTTCTCAACAGAAACACTATAAGTCAGAAAGGAATGGCAAGAAATATTCCAAGTAATGAAGAGCAAAGGGCTGCAACCAATATTACTCTATCTATCAAGGCTCTCAGTGAAAATCGAAAGTGAAATAAAGAGTTTCCCAGACAAAAGAAGGCTAAAAGAATATACCTCCACCAAACCAGCTTATGAAGACATGCTAAAAGGACTGCTTTAAGAAGATGAAGGAAAATAGTGACAGAGAGAGGAACACAGGCACAAAGGGAAAAAATGGCAATGAATAAGTACCTATCAATAATAATCCTAAGTGTAGATAGACTAAATGCTCCAATCAAAAGACATGGGGTAGCTGAATGGATAGGAAAACATGGCTTGCACATGCTACCTACAAGAAACCCATCTCAAAGCCAAAGACCTACACAGACTGAAAGTGAAGGAAGGAAAAAAATATTCCAAGCAAATGGACAGGAAAAAAAGCCCAGTTAGTAATACTTATATCAGACAAACTAGACTTCAGAACAAAAGTTGTAAAAGAGACCCAGAAAGACACTTCATAATACTTAAGGGAATAATCCAATAAGAACACGTAAAAATTGTAAACTTATATGCATGTAACATGGGAGCACCCAAATACATAAGGAAAACCTTGGAGGACTTCAAGAAAGATATTGACAGCACAACAATTATAGTAGGGGATTTTAACACCCCACTGTCAAAAATGGATAGATCTTCAGAACAAAATATCAACAAAGATATTGTGACATTGAACAATGCCCGAGATCAAATGGACTTAATTGATATATATAGAGCCTTTCATCCTAAAGAAGCAAAATACACATTCTTTTCCAATGCACATGGAACATTTTCAAAGATAGACCACATGATAGGACACAAAACAAGCCTCAACAAATTCAAGAAAATTGAAATCATATCAAGCATTTTCTCTGACCACAAGGGAACAAAACTGGAAACCAACCTCAAAGAAAAAATTCAAAAACACCCAAATTCATGGAGATTGAATAGTATGCTGTTCAACAATGAATGGGTTTAAAATGAGACCAAGGAAGAAATCAAAAAGTTTCTGGAAACAAATGGAAATGAACTCACATCAACCCAAAACTTATTTGACATAGCAAAGGAAGTCCTGAGAGTGAAGTCCTTAGCACTAGAGGCCTACCTAAAAAAGACAGAAACATTTCAAATAAACAACCTAACCCTGCATCTACAAGAACTGGAGGAACAACAACAAAGCCCAGAGTGAGTAAAAGAAAGGAAATAACCAAGATCAGAACAGATTTAACAACATAAAGACTAAAAAACCCAAACAATTCATAGGATAAATAAATCCAGGAGATGATTCTTTGAAAAGATAAACATTGACAAGTCTTTAGCAGACTCATTAAGAAATAAAGAGAAAGTACCCAAATGAATAAAATCAGAAATGAAAGAGCAGAGATTACAACTGATACCACAGAAATACAAAGGGTTGTCAGAAATTACTATGAACAACTATATGCCAACAAATTTGAAAACCTGGGTGAAATGGAAAAATTTCTAGAAAAATATAATCTTCCAAAACTGAATGAAGAAGAAGCAGAAAGCCTGAACAGACCAATAACAGCTGGTGAAATCAAAGCATTAATCAAAAAGCTTCCAACACACAGAAGCCCTGGACCAGATGGTTTCACAGGAGAATTTTACAAAACATTTAAGGAAGAGTGAACCCCTGTCCTTCTTAGACTATTCTAAAAAATCTAAGAAGATGGAAGACTCCCAAACTCTTTTTACAAAGCGATCATCATCCTAAACCCAAAAGTAGAAACAGACACAACAGAGAAAGAAAACTATAGGCCAATATTACCGATGAACATAGACACTAAAATCCTTAACAAAATATTAGCAAACCACATCCAACAATACATTAAAAACATCATACACCATGATCAAATGGGATTCATTTCAGGGATGCAAGGATGGTACAATATTCACAAACCAATAAACATATATTACAATATATGGGTACTCCATACATGCTTCTGCACCCTCTGTCAAATATTAATTGTCCATAGAGACTTGGGTTTATTTCTGGGCTCTCCATTCTGTTGCATTGATCTATGTGTCTGTTCTTATGCCAGTACCAGACTGTTTTGACTACCATGGACTTGTAGCATTGTTTGATATCAAGTAAACAATATCCTGATATCACATAAACAAAACAAAAGACAAAGATCACCTGATCATATCAATAGATGCAGAAAAACCATTTGATAAGGTACAGCACCCATTTATGATAAAAAAAACAACACTTCACCCAGTGGGAGTAGAGGGATTGTATCACAACATAATAAAGGCTATATATGAGAAGCCTACAGCCAACATCATACTCAACAGGCAAAAACTAAAAACTTTCCCACTAAGATCATGAACAAGATAAGGATGTGTGCTTTTACCACTTCTGTTCAACAAAGTATTGAATGTCCTTGCCACAGAAATCAGACAAGAAAAAGAAATTAAAAGCATCCAAATTGAAAAGGAGGAAGTAAACTGTCACTATTTGCAGAATGCATGATAGTGTACATAGAAAACCTGATAGACTCCACCAAAAAAATGCTCAACATAATAAGTGAATTCATCCAAACAGCAGGATACAAAGTCAATATTCATAAATCAAAGGCAGTTTTGTACACCAACAACAAAATATCAGAAACAAAAATCAGGAAAAAATCCCATTTGCTATAGCAACAAAAAAAGAATAAAGTACCTAGCAAAAAACCTAACCAAAGAGGTAAAAGTCCTGTACCCAGAAAACTAAACAACACTGAAGAAAGAAATTAAGGAAGACACAAACAAATGGAAGCATATGCTGTGTTCATGAATTGGAGGAATTAACATCATTAAAATGTCCATACTACCCAAAGCAATTTACTTATTCAGTGCAATCCCTATTAAAATACCAGCGACACATCACAGACATAGAACTAACATTCCAAAAATTTATATGGAATCAGAAATGACCACAAATAGTCTCAGCAATTTTAAGAAGAACAAAGTAGGAGGGATCACAATACCTGATATCAAACAATACGACAAGTCAATGGTAGTCAAAACAGTCTGGTACAGGCATAAGAACAGACACATAGATTAATGGAACAGAGTGGAGAGCTCAGAAATAAACCCAAGTCTCTATGGTCAATTAATATTCAACAAAGGGGGCAGAAGCATAGAATGGAGTAAAAATAGCCTCTTTAAAAAATCATGTTGAGAGATCTAGATGATTACATGCAAACAAACAAACAAATAAACAAAAAACTCAACCACCATCTTACACCATACACAAAAATAAACTTAAGGTGGATAAAAGATTAAATATAAGTCTTGGCACCATAAAAGTCCTAGAGAAGAATGTAGGCAGGAAAATCTCAATATTCCTCACAGCAATATTTTCACTGCTACTTCCTCTAGAGCAAGGGACATACAGGAAAGATAAACAAATGGGACTTCATCCAAATAAAAAGTTTCTGCACTGCTAAAGAAAACATCAGCAAAATGAAAAGGGAACCAACCATATGGGCAAACATATTTGCAAATGATACCTTAGACAGGGTTTGATCTCCAAAATATATAATTAACTCACATGACTCCACTACAGGAAGACAAACAACCCAATTAAAAAATGGGCAAAGGACCTCAACAGACACTTCTCCAAGGAGGTATACTAAGGACCCACAGGCATATGAAAGGATGCTCAGTATCACTAGCCATCAGAGAGATGCAAATTAAAACCACAATGAGATACCACTTCACACCAGTTAGAATGGCCATCATAAACAAATCAACAAACAACAAGTGCTGGTGAGGTTGTGGAGAAAAGGGAACCCTAGTGCACTATTGGTGGGAATGCAGACTGGTGCAGCCACTTGGAAAACAGTATGGAATTTCCACAGAAAACTAAAGATGGAACTGCCTTTTGACCTGGCAATTCCACTGCTGGGACTATACCCTAAAAATCCTCAAACACCAATTCAGAAGGACCCATGCACCCTAATGTTCATAGCAGCACAATTTACAATAGCCAAGTACTCAAAGCAACCTAAGTGCCCATCAGTAAATGAGTGGATCAAAAAGCTATGGTACATTTACTCAACATAATACTATGCAGTAGAAAGAAAGAAGGAGCTCCTACCCTTCATGACAGCATGGATGGAACTGGAGAGCATTATGCTAAGTGAAATAAGCCAGATGGTAAACAACAAATACCATATGATCTTACCTATTAGTGGAACCTAATCAACAAAACAAACAAGCAAGCAAAATATATCTGGAGACATTGAAATAAAGAATAAACTGACAGTAACCAGAGGGGAGAGAGAGGAATATAATGGGGAAAGAAAGAGAAGGGTCCTCAAAGAACATGTATAAAGGGCCCATGGACAAAGTGAAGGGGGGTTAGGATTGAGGGTTAGAGGTAGGGGTATGTGGGGTGGAGGATAGTGATGTAGAGAAAATGGAGACAACTGTACTTGAACAACAATAAAAAATAATTAAAAAAGTTTTAATCATCAAACATTTATTGAAAACCTACCAGACATTCAACATTGTATCCAACACCAAAGTTGGGGAATAGGATCAGTGTCTAGAGGATCCCACAGTCTAACTTAGGAAAATACAAAGTATGTAGGCAACTGCAGGAATATAAATTGGCAAACTATTTCAGAAAACAATTAGATAATATTTCATGAAGACCTATTAGGTTCCAGGCTCTTGAGATACTTCAACATGTTTAATTTTTATAAACATGCTGAAATGCAGATAATTTCCCCATTTTAAGGTGTAAGATCACTAAGATTAGTGGCATTTAAGCATCTTTTCCAAAGCCATTCTGCTGAGGGATACAAAAGTGGTAGTGGTGTGGAGTCAAGATTTGAATCAAAACTCACTTCATAAAAATTGAATGGATTTTCTCAACCTGATAAACTAAAGTCTAGCTGATATTATAAAGATGCAGGATTTATCAACATGAACATTCTGTTCCAGAGGAGTTTATCAGATCCTTCTAAAAACACTGGCCCCTTTGGGAATCAGATAAACAATGAGAAATGAAGTTGAGGAAGTTGAGAATGGTGGAGCTGAGCCACCTTTTTAGGAAGGTCAGTTGGGGTGGGTTAGCAGGGGCCCTAGACATCTTCATACTGCTGTAAGATCATCTGGAAGGAAGGGCCAAGTAGGTGTCAAAAATAGAAGAGAAAGTCTATTAACAGAATGCCTGCCTCTTTTTTTTTCCTTTTTGCTAGTAACTCTAAGAAAGGAAAGGAAACAAACAAAAAGAAAGGAAATACAATTCAGTTACCTAACTTTTTTTACCTATATATTTTCTCTGGTTTCTTTATGTCTTTGTTATGTTAGCTCTTGCTGTGTAACAAAGTAACCCAAGTTAGTTTTGGTGGCTTAAATCAGCATTCTTGCTTGTTTGTTTTGTTGATTAGGTTCCACTTATAGTTGAACAACAATAAAAAAAGAAAAAGAAAAGAATAGCATTCATTGTTTCTCACAATTCTTTAGGTTATCTGAGCATGTCTTTTGATCTGGAATAGCTTATTTTAGAATGGGTGGTTTTAGTTTTGCACATTCACATGTTGGGACTTCAGCTGGGACCTCTGTGTCTCTCATTAGATAGTCTATTATCTTCAAAGATGCTAAACCAGCCTTACTTACATGTCAACTGTGTTCCAAGAGAGCAAAGGAAGAAATTTCAAAGTATCT
Source organism: Tonatia bakeri (assembly GCA_004024845.1). NCBI lineage: Eukaryota > Metazoa > Chordata > Mammalia > Chiroptera > Phyllostomidae > Tonatia > Tonatia bakeri. Next base: position 138,806 of record PVIA01001703.1, on the reverse strand, counting down.
TGAAGCTTAGGTTAGAACTCACACAAAATCGCTTCTGCTTCATTTTGTTAGTCAAAGGAAGTCACAAGGCCAGCCCATTCATATTGAGTGTGTGGTTAGGAAATAATATCCACTACTTAATGGGAGGAACTACAGAGAATCTTTGGCTTCTGGCAATATACAACACTTTGGGTGGAGAAGTGAAGATTCCTGGTCCATATCAGTAACTGCCAAAGGCAATTGTCTCCTTGACTGCCAGCTAAGCTATTTCAGTTATCACTTCCAATAAGTCTGTCACTAAAAAACCTCAGAAAGCAATGTTTCTTGTGCACAACCATGAAAAATTTTCTACAAAAGGAAAAACATTTGCAGCAATAATCTTTTGGAATAGACACATTATTGTTAAAAGTTCAAAGATAGTTTTACATTTTAACTAAGTTTTTAAAGTGTTTGGCATTAAGGAAATGTTACTTTTCTATAACAATGTTCTTTCAGTTATAGAACTGAGGCATCTGTGCTAAATTGACATGAGATTTTCAAACATTTCACCTTAATGTGAACATTATCTCTTGGAAATTCTGAAAAAAAAAATCCAAAAAACATAGAGCTACAAAGTGAGAATTGAAAACAAGCACAAATTTACTTTCTTAGGTCATTGGAAATTCAAGAATGAACATTAGGAGATACTAAAATTCCAGAAATAAGTAGATGTGATTACAAACTTGGTCATTATTTTTTCAGATCAATTTTTGTGAAATTAATTAAGCCACCAATCATCCTATCACAAATTTATTGCCAAAGTAGCTTCCTAAGAATGTCTTGTAGTTTTTTAGGTGATTGAGTCCAAGAATGATTACCCACATGCCCAAACACCAGTGTGCCCTGTGTTTTGACTTATGTCCCACTTCATGTTCCACGTTGCCAAGTATTTTAGAGAGAACTTATCACTTGCACTGATAATAACAAGAATGCCAACATCTCCACTAAGAATACCATCTCCAGAGGGTCTACAAACTTTCAGGTTCATAGATTTCAAAAAAGTAATGGGTTCTATTTAGAGGCATAGAGATTGGACTCTGACAACTATGTGACATACTGTGCTACTGGGCTTCAGAGTAGCTCTGCTTGTGGACCCAGAGTTCCTTTTAAGCAGTTCCTTCAGCTTTCTGGTCTCTCTAACTCTCCTATGTTATGGATTAATAGTCCAACAAACAATTTGATTGAGCAGCAGCTGCATGGCAAGTAGGCAATGTCCAAGGTGGTGGAGATAGAAATGAACAAAAGAGGTAAGGCCCTGCCCTCCTGGATGTTACACTAATTTATGTGCCCTCTTCTCCGCCCCACCCTAAGCTTGACTAAAACTTCCCTCTCCTTCCCTAGATACCAATGAAAATCTTCCATAGACATGAATGGATATAAAAGAATGCAAGGGAAAATGATGTGCATGGTTTGCAGTAGCAGTCTCTGGCTGTGCCTTGCAAAAATGCCATGTTACATTTATAGGACCACAACTTAACCAATTTAGACAGGATGTATTTAAATAATGTCAAAGGCATTGGTTGGACATTGAAATATCTAGCTTGTTTTATTTAAAAGACTGCAAGTTCTCAGTTTAAATGCATTTCCTGCATCCCCCACTTAATTTGGATAAATGCATGGAACATCAAGTAACCAAAGGTTTGGTAATTTGATTGAGTTAAAGCAGAGCACATAATGAAATACCAAACAAATGGGTAGACTGCATTTCTCACTTCCCATTTGGGCATCTTGAAATTTTATTGTAAGAATCTGGGAATAAGACTAACATAACTTCAATACAACTGAACTGCTTTATGTCTCAAAGCAAGTTACATTCATTGAGTTATGTAGTATTTGGAGGACAGCTTAACAGTTTGGATGAATTTATATGAAGTTGCCCAACATAGTGGTACCTATAAATATTTTAATGTAAGATACATGGGAAGGTAGAGAATCTGACTTGAGATTAGCAAGGGAACAGGATTTTGTCCAAGATAATTACTTCTTTTTTTAGGGTATATTTTATTGTTTATGCTATTACAGTTTTCCCAAAGTTCCCCCCCCCTTTATCCCCCCTCCACCCTGCACCCCCTAACCCTCTAGCATTCTCCCCACCCCTTAATTTAAGCCCATGGGTTGTACATATAAGTTCTTTGAATTCTCTGTTTCCTATACCATTTTTTACCTCTCCCCATCTATTTTATGTCTACCAATTATGCTTCTTCTTTCCTGTACTTTTTCTGCCCTATTCTTCCCCTACCCCTCCACTGAAAACCCTCCATGCGATGTCCACTTCTTTCATTCTGTTCCTGTTTTAGTTGTTTGCTTAGTTTTTTTTTGTTTGTTTGTTTTTAGGTTTGGTTGTTGCTAGTTGTGAGTTTATCATTTTACTGTGTATATTTTTGATCTTCTTCAATTTCTTAGATAAGTCCTTTTAACATTCCATATAATAAGGGCTCGGTAATGATGAACTTCTTTAACTTGATCTTATCTGGGAAGCACTTTATCTGCCCTTCCAGTCTTAATGAAAGCTTAGCTGGATAGAGCAATCTTGGATGTAGGTCCTTGCCTTTCATGACTTCAAATACTTCTTTCCAGCCCCTTCTTGCCTGCAAAGTTTCTTTTGAGAAACCAGCTGATAGTCTTATGGGAACTCCTTTGTAGGTAACTGTCTCTTTTCCTCTTGCAGCTTTTACGATTATTTATCTTTAATCTTGTGTAACTTAACGATGATGTGCCTTTGTGTGTTCCTCTTTGGGTACAATTTCTTTGGGACTCTCTGGGCTTCCTGAACTTCCTGGAAGTCTATTTCCTTCTCCAGATTGGGGAAGTTTTCCTTCATTATTTGTTCAAATAAGTTTTCAATTTCTTCCTGTTGTTCTCCTTCTGGAACCCCTATAATTTGGATATTGGAACATTTAAAGTTGTCCCAGAGGTTCCTCAGCCTCTCTTTATTTTTTTAAATTCATGTTTCTTCATTCTCTTCCAGTTGAATGTTTATTTCTTCCTTTTATTCTAAATCATTGATTTGAGGTCTGGTTTCTTTCCTGTCACTGTTGGCTCTCCAAATATTTTGCTTTATTTCACTTTGGATATCTTTCATTTGTTCTTTCATTTTGTGACCAAGCTCAATCAGTTCTATGAGCATTTTGATTACCAGGGCTTTAAATTCTCCATCAGATATGTTGGCTATTTCCTCATTGCTTAACTCTCTTTCTGGAGTTTTGCTCTTCCATTTGGGCCATATTTCTTTGTCTCGGTGCACCTGTTAAGTTGAAAGGGAGTGGGACCTTAGGTATTCACCTGCACAGGGCAACCCTCTTGCTGCATTGTTGCACTGCATGTGGGGGAGGGGCCAATGAGGAAACAATGCAGCTTGCCTGCTTGGCTCTAGCTTCACTTTCCAATGGACTCACATGTGAGACTGGGAGTTTCTCCCACTGCTGCAACTCCCACCATAGTCCCCAGTCAGTCTGAGTATCAGTTTCCTGTTCTGTTAGCCCCGCCCACATGGTCGGGCACCTTACTGCAGGTTCTTTCCAATTGCCCGTCTTACCAGTCTGGTTGATCTGGTTGACTGTTTCTTTAATTCTTTGGTTGCTGGGGTTCCATGCAGTTTGATTTTCTGATACCTCTGATTGTTTATTGATTTTAGATTGGTTGTAATCCTCCTTTTGGTTGTGCGAGGAAGTGGAGGATTTCTACCTATGCTTCCATCTTAGCCAGAACCCAAGATAATTATTTCTGAAATAATAAAAAAAAGAAAGTAAATTTATTTGCCATGTATTCACATACATAATCTCAATAGAAGAGGATAGGTTTTTAATTTTTATTTTTATTCCTTTTACTTACCATATTGCATACTTGCCATACTAACATTTAATGTATGAAGGTGCATTATAATCTTGTTATATCTCCACAGCAAATGAAGACGTAGATACTAGTATTTCTGTTTAACACATGAGGAAACTGAGGCACAGAAGTTAAGTGACTTGACAAATATTATACAGTCTACAAGTGATAGGTCTTTAATTAAAAAAGAGAACACTTAGGTTTCTAAGCCATTATTTTTTTTATCACTGGCCAATACTTTACTCTGAAATGTGAATTTTTAAAGCTGCAGGTAGCATCTTCTGCTTTATAAAGGTGGATTGGATTTCAAACTTCGTATCCTTGAGCTATGGTTCCCTCAGCTGTAAAATGGGGACAATAATGCCTATTTTGAGAATAAAATGAAACAATGTATATGGAAGAACAAATTCATTTTTCCAATACTATTCACAAGACCTGAAAAAACAGCATGTAATTCAAAAATATTTATGGACTTGAATATGACATAGAGGGACCATTCCACACCATTTTTTTAGTCAAGTTTCAAAGGGATGTGGGGATAAAATCATAGACATAGTGACCTCACATAGTGACTTCAACTTGAACACTTACACCTATGCCAAATCTAAAGTGAACATAGTGAACCCAGGGATCAAGAATCTTAAGAAGTGCCAAAGATAACCCACCGATCCAAATTCAATGGAATTCAGAAGGGCTGCTTGGTAAAAAAGATGAAATTATATAATGGCTATGACTCAGCTTGTTCATAGGGTAAGATCTCTCTTATAACAGATATTTGTTTTGTAAATTGGAGCGCAGTATATTTGACTTCATTCATAACTATGTCTCATGAAGGATGATACAAGGCACCAGTGACCTTTTGCCTGGGAAAGAGAAGTCTTAGGGGATACAAGAGTTTTGTACAGAAACTTGAAACACTGTCATATTACAGACAGAATCCAGTTTTATGTGACCCTAAGAAGAAAAACTAGGACCTGGACAGAAGCCACAGGATGACAGATTTGAATTGAGCGCAAGGAAGAATTTTCTAACAGTTTCACATGTCCAAAAATGCGTCAAGAAGTAGCCAGTTACTGATCTCTAGTATCTGGATGTGTTTAAGCAGAAGGGATTCTGGCAGCTAAGGGGACGTTTTTCCCTTGTGCTTCAGGACTTCTGAAGAACTTATGCCACAGCCAGAAGCTTCTCCACTTTGCCCACTGTGGAAACATAGTAACTCGCCTAAGAGATTGCTGGTGTTTGGTCTTGGCTAATAAATCTTTTGTCTTAGAATATAAACCATTTACTGGCCAAACTTTTCCAGCTTGTTTGGATGGCTTTCCTGATCTACTTGACTTTACATTTTATTGTTGCTTACAGCTTATCTTTGTGACTCTTCCCATTCTACCTTTTTAACCTTAGTGAGTTTATATACACCATCACAACTTTAAATACTACCTATACCTTGAAGACTTCAAATTTGTGTCATCTGAGTTTGAAACTCATATATCCAATTATCCATTTGACATTAATATTTGGATATTTTAGAAACATTTTAAAGATTATACACTACAAATCTAATTTCTCATTGTCCTCCAGTAATATTGTTTCTCTTCTAATTGATTCCTGTCAGGAAATGGTACTATTTAAATATTCATGTGGGAAACATGGGGGTCCCTTTTTTTTTAAGATTTTATTTATTTATTTTTAGAGAGGGAAGGGAGGGAGAAAGAGAGAGAAAGAGAAACATCAATGTGCGGTTGCTGGGGGCCATTGGCCTGCAACCCAGGCATGTGCCCTGACTGGGAAGCGAACCTGCGATGCTTTGGTTCACAGCCCGCGCTCAATCCACTGAGCTACGCCAGCCAGGGGGGGTCCCTTTTGATAGACCTTTCTTACTTGTCCTCCTCACAAAGGTTCTACTTCCAGCATACATCTCAAATACACCCCCTTCTTTCCACCTGTACCTCTCACACCTTCACCAAGCCACCATTATCTCTAACCTGGACCACTAGGATAGCATCTTAACTGCTTCCCATGATTCCATTTTTACATACCCCCCAATTTGAATTCATTTATTTTGATTCAGTAAAAGGAATGTCTTCCATTTCTTTGCACCTCATTTAAAAAGAAAAGAAAAATTTTTTACTGGAGATAATTACAAACCCACAAGAAACTGCAAAAATAATTCCGGAAAGATCCCATTAAAAGTAATATTTTTAAAATGCATTACTTGTCACTATCTTGCTTGAAGTCTTTTAGAAATTTTTCTAATTGTTTTAGGAAAGTAAACTTGCTATTTTAGCCTGTAAATCTCAGCATGATCTTTGCTTTTTGTGTGTTTCTAAAAATTCCATTTGATCTGCTTTCTGTCTCACTCATGGTGCTATATTTATTTTGGTTTCTGTTTCTTGTCTATCAGAAATTTTCTTCAGCTTAATATCCTCTCTCCATACCTTGTAAACTAACTGCTTCTAACATCAGTATAAATACCACACAATCAACTCATTGCTAACTAACTCTACAACCTAAATTAGATCCCTCTGTTATGGCCTTTCATTTAAGTCTCACTTTCTTACATAGTACTTATTAACATTATTTGCATAATTACTTGTTTAACATCTGTTTCTTTAATCATCTTGTTCATTGTTCTAAGATTACTACCTTGAAAATAGTAACAGATTTACCATTTTCAAGTAAGTGAAGTGTAGTGTATCCGAAAGAAAGAGGTCTGGTTGATTGGTACTTAGAATGTCTTCTTGAGCACTGAGAGTTCTGTGAGGAAAACTGAGTTAGACTTGAATTCAGATATCAGTTCCATCAATTATTTAATGTATATCTTTGATCTGCTTATTTAAATATATATATATATATAATCACCAGTTTAGTCATCCATATTAACATTACCTTTAATTGGTTCTAGCAATGATTAAATGAGCAAAGGGAGAAAAGTGTCTGTCATGGTACCACTGGTTCTGCCAAATCTTGGCAGTGATTATTAATCACTTGACACAGTGATTATTAAACTCTGCATCTTAGGAAAAGTGGCAAATGCAGGACCACACACATATAAAAACTCAACAACACAGTGTCTAAATATTCTCCAGAATATAGTATATACTTTCTTTGATCTCCAAGTGATGTCATCCAGATTTGTGATTCTAGATGGTTTGTCACATACTTTGTATTGTTCTTGTTCTACTTTTTTTGGTATAAATTATTATGAATTTTATTTTATTTTATTGTGTATGCTATTACAATTGTCCCAATTTTCCCCTCTTGCTCCATCCACCCAGACTATCCCTTACTCCCTCAGGCAATACCCACACTATTGTCCATGTCCATGGGTCATGCATATATGTTCTTTGGCTACTATGTTCCCTATGCTGTACTTTGCATCCCCATGACTATTCTGTAACTATCAATTTGTTCTTCTTAGTCCCTTCACCTTTTTGTGCCCATCCCCCTGATCCTCCTCCCATCTGGTGACCATCAAAACATTCTCTGTATCTATGATTCTGTTTCTGTTCTGCTTGTTCATTTATTTTCTTTTTTAGATTCAATTGTTGATAGATATGTACTTATTGCTATTTATTGTTCATCTTTTTAATCTTCTTTCTCTTCTTAAGTAAGGCCCTTTAACATTTCATATAATACTGGTTTGGTGGTGATGAACTCCTTTAGGTTTTCCCTTGTCTGAGCATCTTTTTGTCTGTCCTTCAATTCTAAATGATAGCTTTGCTGGGTAGAGTAATCTCAGTTGTAAGTCCTTGCTTTTCAATGCTTTGAATATTTCTTGCCAATCCCTTCTAGTATGCAAAGTTTCTTATGAGAAATCAGTTGACAGTTTTATGAGATCTCCCTTGTAGGTAACTAGGTACTTTTTTCTTGTTGCTTTTAAGATTTATTCTTTAGCTTTTGGCATTTTAATTATGTGTCTTGGTGTGGGTCTCTTTGGGTTCATCTTTTTTGGAGCTCTATGTGCTGGACTCGTATGTCCATTTCCTTCACCAAGTCAGTGAAGTTTTCTCTTATCATTTTTTAAAATAGGTTTCTAATTTCTTGCTCTCTCTCTTCTCATTTCAGCACTTCCATGATGTGAATGTTGGTGCACTTGACGTTGTCCTAAGGCTTCTTACACTATCCTATTTTTTTTTTTTTGATTCTTTTTTCTTCTTGCTGTTCTTATCTTATTGGGTGTTTTTTGCTTCCTCATATTCCAAATTGCTGATTTGATTCTCAGGTTCATCCGCTCTACTGTTGATTACTTGTAAATTGTTCTTTAGTTCAATTAATATATCTTTCATTGCTGGATTTTTTTTATGCTGTTGAGGTTCTCACTAAGTTCATTGAGCATTCTCATAATCATTGTTTTGAACTCTCCATCTAGTAGATTGCAAGTCTCCATTTTTTAAAGTTCTGTCATTGGAGCTTTATTTTGTTCTTTCATTTGGGCCATGTTTCTCTGTCTCCTCATTTTGGCAGTCTCCTTGTGTTTGTTTCTATGTATCAGGTAGAGCTGCTACATCTCTCATAATAGGTCTAATATAATAGGTGTCCTATAGAGTCCAGTGGGAGCCTCCCCTCTCACCAAAGCTGCACCCACCATATGAACTCTGTATACCCTCTTCTTGTATTTGAACCTTGATTGTTATTGGCATGTCAATGGGAGGGATTTACCTAGGCTGATCAGCTGCAAGGGCTGCCTATGACCACTGACAACCATCCTCCCACCACTGTGGAGGATTGGCTGTGCAGGGGCCCATTCTACCAAGCAGGACTTGCTTCAGCAGGGCTGTGGTGCCCACTGAGTCCATTCCTTGAATGTGTCATGTGTGGAGGTTATTGGGTGGTGGTGCTCCAGTGTGGTATGAAGCTGTCCACTGGGTGTGAAGACTCTGGGGCCTCCAGGGAGGTGCAGGCCAAAGTCAGCTACCACCTGTCTTCTGTCCAAGGTCACACAGCATAAGCTACAAAGCAACCTGCAGATGACCGCTACTTGTTCTGGGCTTGGAGGTGCTCAGGCAGTGCCAAGCTGTAAACCAAGTCCAGTTGCTACTAGCGCTGGGCCTAGGGATACTTAGTAAGAGGTATAGGGCATGCTGAAGCCAGATGCTGCTTGTTTGAGAAAATTTAGGAAAATCTGAAGTATGAGGTAAGACAAGACATTTGTATGGAAAAGCCATTGGAAACAGCTTTGGTGGACCCAAAAGTTGGGTGAGACAGGGCCTCAGGGAATCATCAGGGTGGAGAGAATGGTGTGAGCCAGGTTGATGGAGTCTCAGATATGGCACCTCTCTGCTGGTTCTATGGGGGGGAAGGCTCAAAGAAAGAACAATGGCCTATGCTAGCACTTCCATCTGGGACAAAGCTGTCCCTTCAAGCTCTCGCTCTGATGGTAGAATACTCACTTCCTCCTTGTATATCTGTGGTGCCTTTTAATCTGCTGTTCTAGGGCTGGAGCTCAGAGGAATAAGTCCAAGTAAGTAAATGTATGGGCCCTTTAAGAGGAACTGCCTGGGACTCCAAAAGTTTCTGTCTTCTGCAGCCTGAATCCCCACTGGTTTTTATAGCCAGAAGTTATGGGGACTTATCTTCCTGACTGGAACCCTCAGCTGGGAGGTCTGCAGTGGGGCTGGGAGCCCTTGCTCCTGAGATATCCCTCCCAGTTTTTATCCACCATGTATGGATATAGGGCCAGCCTATTGGCATCTCCATCCCTCCTACCAGTTTTGATCTGGTTTTCCCTTTAATTCTTTAGTTGTAGGACTTCCATTAAGTTTAATTTCTGGCAGTTATGAATAATGGCTGTTCTGTAGTTTAGTTGTAATTTTGATATTGTTGTGTGATGAGGAGAGCGGTGTTTACCTATGCTGCCATCTTGACCACAAGTCTTCCTTCTACACTTTTAAAGGTTGGTTTTAATACATAAACTACAGCTTTGGGCTTCTTTTCCTTGTGCCCTCAACTGATTGTAAAATGTATAATAAACAAAAATAAAATCTGCTGGGTAAGACTCTTGCCTATATTTCCAACTTAAACAAGACTGTTTCCTTTAAAGAACCTTGAAAATCAGGATTTGTAGAAATCCAATGTTAACCCTTACAGAGAGACAATGAAACACCTTAAGGAATGGAACATATGGCTATTATATAGAAGCCAGTTTTTATCCTTATCATTGGATTAGAGGCTTTTTTTTCAAAAATGTTTGGGGTGATAGCAACAAAAATGGCAGAGAAGTGAGTTCTGAAAATTCTGTCCTCTATAAAGGCAATGAAAATGCTGATTTAAAAAAAACTCAGAACCAGATTTTTCATAAGTAGAAATTAACCAAAAGTTTTCAGCAATCTAAGGAGTGTTAATTCAAGAAAAATAGCTTTTCTGAATAACTACAGTAAGAAAGTAAGGTTTTATGGCATTTAACTTTCCTATTCTTATTCCTTCTCAGTTCTGCAGGAGTCTTGGAAACCAATAACCCACAATCATGATGAAAACCAGCATTCTGGAAGCCACTGGAGGTAGCAGAACAAAGTGTGTTCTCTGACCACAATGGAGTCAAATTTGAAATCAGTAGGAGGAAGTTAGGGAAATTTGAAAATATATGGAAATTAAATACATATCCCCAATTTGCCACTTATAGAAATTAATAAGTAATTAACTATAAACTATTAGAGCTAATAAATAACTTCAGCAAGGATGCAAGACACAAGAATAATATACTAACATCAATTATAGTATAGCAATGAGCAATCCAAAAATAAAATTTAGAAAATAATTACTTTATATCAAATAAAGAAAATAAAATACCCAAGAATAAATTTAACAAAGGAAGTACGATACACTTAAAAATACACATAACTTATTAAAATGAGTTAAAGAAGACCTAAATAAATAGAAAGACATTCTATGTTCATGAGTTGAAAGACTTGATAATTTTAAGATGACAGTAGTCCCTAAATTTATCCAAAGATTCAATGTAATTTCTATCAAAATCTCAAGTGCCTTATATAGAAATTAAGACTAGTTATTAAGACTAGGGGCCCGGAATAGTTTAAACAATTTGTAAAAAGCAAATAAACTTAGATGTCTCGATTTACCTTATCTTTAAAATTTACTACAAAGATACAGTAATTAAGACAGTGTATCAGTGGCATAGGATAAACATATAAATCAACTAAATATAATAGTAAGTATGGAAATAAACCCATATATATGGACAATTAGTTGATTTTCACCAAAGTTGTCAGAAAAGAATCATCTTTTTGTCAAATGGTTCTGGTACAACTTGATATCTACATGGCAATGGATAAAGCTAGACCCCTACATCACATCATATACTAAAATCCACTCAAAATGGGTCAGAGACTGAAGTAAAAAAGCTAAAACTATAAAATACATAAGAGAAAGCACAGATGTAAATTTTCATGATCTTGGATTAGGCAATTGTTTTTTACACAGAACACCAAAACCATGGTGAAAAATTAAAGAAAAATTAGATAAATTAAACTTCATCAAAATTGAAAACTTTTGAATATAAAAACAACTCTTAAAACTTAGCAATTCAAATACAAATAATTTAGTCATAGAAATGGATAACACTAGGGGTGTCCCCAGTAGGGGACACATGACAGGCAACCACACATTGATGTTTCTCTCTCTCTCTTTCTCCCTCCCTTCCCTTTTCTCTAAAAATAAATAAATAAAATCTTTTTAAAAATTCCCATATTACCTAAAACAATATGCAGATTCAATGCAGTGTCTCAAAATTCCAATGACATTCTTCTGAGAAATAGAAAAAAGTAATCCTAAAATTTGTTTTTAAACCACAAAAGACCTCAGATAGCAAAAGCAACCTGAGAAAGAAGAATAAAGATGGAGGCATCATTCCCCTGATTTCAAACTATCTTATAAACCTAGAGTAATTAAAACGATATGGCATTGGCATAAAAACAGATATATAGATCAGTGGAACAAAATAGAGAGCCCAAAAATAAACCAATATTTATATGGCTAGTTAACTTATGACAAAGGAAGCAAGAATATACAGCAGGGGAAAGACAGTCTGTTCAATAAATGGGGCTAAGAAAATTGGACAGCCACATGGAAAAGAATAAAAGTGGACTATTATCTTATACTATATAGAAAAGTTAACTTAATATGGATTAAAGACTTGAACATATGACCTGAAACCATAACAGTCCTAGAAGAACACATGGGCAGTAAACATCAAATTGTCATTGGTCTTGATGATAATTTTTTGAATTTGACACCAAAACAAAAATAAACAAGTGGCACTACATCCAACTAAAAACCTTTTCCAAAACAAAGAAAATCATTAATAAAATGAAAAGTTGACCTACTGAATGGGTAAAAATATTTGAAAATCATATATCTAATGAGGGGGTAATATCTAAAATGTATAAAGAACTTTTATGATTCAATAGTAAAAAAAGAAAACAATTTGCTTAAAAATTAGCAGAAGATTTGAATAGACATTTTTCCAAAGACATACAGATAGAGGAAAGGTACATGAAAATATGCTCAACATCATAAATCATTAGGGAAATACAAGTCAAAACCACAATGGGATACCATCTCACACCTGTTAAATTGGCTGTTATCAAAAGATAAGAAAAAAGTGTTGGCAAGGATGTGGATAAAAGGGAACCCTTGGACACTGTCAGTAGATGAAGAAATTGTGATATATGTGTATGTGTATGCACACACACACACACATATATACATCTATAATGAAATATTTATTCAGTCACACAAAAAATGAAAGAATGAAATTTTGCCATTTGTGACAACATGGATGGCCCTTCAGCAATTTTATTGGGAGATTGGATTTTTCACTTAATAGAGAGGTTCCAAGAATGAAAGGGGAAAAGCGTTAGTGGTTGGAGTGGGGAGAAGAGACATTTTTCTTTTCTCTTTCAATGGTTATTGATGTATTAGGGGTAAAAATCTTACAAAGGTGATAGAATGTTGTATTCCCCCAGGTCTCCTTTATTTCTGTTGAATTTATCATTCATCAGTAGAAACATATTGGCCTATCACGTTGCACAATCCAACAGGGATTGATTTAAACAGAAAAATGACCAAATGCAGATAATGACTTTCTATCAACAAATGTCACTTTCAAAAGAAAATATGTGAGAAGACTATTGGTGGATGGCCTGTAAATACCAAGCCAGCATTTTGCAAAACCCCTTAGCTAATATTGAACTCTGAAAGTGTTATGATTTCTTAGATAATTTTAGTTTCATATTTTGCTTGGAAGATATTACCTCAGGTGAGTGAGTCTCTTGAGGGCCACCCTGGACCGTTATTTAGGTACTGTCTCTGAATAACCAATTTCCTTTCATTTTGATCTCTTCTCTGGAACCAGAAACTTGGAATTTGCTTGTTTGATATTTTGGCTATTTCCTTGCTCAGCTAAATTTTGTGCAATGTGTTCCCAAATACTCTTTGAAGAGTCAGATAGTGGAAAAATTTCTGTATAAGCTTCAACATCCCCCATAAGGTAATAAATGATTTAGCCAATATAATAAATGACTACATTTGCTAAAAATAACACTGGTATATGATGGATTAGTCAGAATGTTTTAGGGTGCAAGTAAAAACCATAATTGACTCAAACCGACCTAATGATAAAAGCAAGTTATATTCCAAAACAGGATTTTCAGAGGTAAGGCAAGTTCTAGGCATGGTACCAATACTGGCTTAATGATGCCAGCAAGACCCGGCTGTTCATCTGTTGTCAGCTCTGGCCTCAGTCTAAGGCTGGATCCTCTCATAGTTATTTTATTCCCTGTATTCTCATTGAGCTGATTTAGAATACATATTACACTCCCACCCTCACCCCACCAATCAATCACAATTGCCAGAGAAATTCATGTACTAATTGATTTTATCCAATCTGGCTTTATTTATGGGCCTGAGGCAACCTTTCCTTGAGTTACTAATTTTATTTTATTCATTTATTTTGAAATTTAATCTCTACTGAATTTTTTCTATTACCAGTTAGTCCCATTAACACCCCTCCCCCAGCAATCACCACACTGTGGTCCATGTCCATGAGTTCTTTTTCCTTTTTGCTCAATCCCTCCATGCCCTAAGCTCCCCCACCCCCAATACTGTCAACTGCTCTCCAAATATGAGTGTGTCTCTGTTTTGCTTGTTAGACCATTTGTTCATTAGAGTTACTAATTTTAATACCTCAAAGAAGATATTTGAATTGGTGATCAAAAGCCTTTGCCACATATAGTTTAATTCTTCATTTGAAAACAGGAATTTCAAGTTTGAACTAATTGAGATATAATGTCTGCATGTGTATGTGTAAGAAAGAAACTATTCAGTTTAAGCTTAACTAAATTCAAGTTTAGGTTTAATCCTGAATTTTGAATCTAAGAAAAATCAGATTGAACCCATAGAGACATTTCCTTTTATAGTTTGAGAGGCAGTACTCTGTGATAATTTGGCTTGTTTTGAAATATTAATTTTTAAATGTGTTTGCATTCCTTACCATCTGTATAGCTGTGGGTGAATTTACTTCAAACCTCAGTGTTCACATCTGTAAAATGGAGAAATGTACCTAACTCATTTTTTGATATTTGACAATTGTCAAGTTGCTGGCATATAAAAAGTTTTCCCACTTTCCATATCTAAGGACTGAACCAAAAACTATCTTTAGTGTTAGGAATCCTCTGTTAAGTGCATTTGACAGGTAGAGGAGACTTCTGGCCTTTATGTAATTAACTTCACAGGAAACTCACATGGCTCCCTTACCAGAGCAGGAACAGATTTGTCTCTTATCACAAGGACTCTGTCATGTGAACTATATCCAGTCTCTCCAGCATTCTCTACAGAGATTTCAGGGGAGAGGACAAGGAAAGCAGAGCTCCAACTGACAGGTATGTGTCATATTGACCTACCTGGATAGTTTTGTGCCTCAGATATCAGTGAAAAGCAAACAAGAATGACTGGGCTTCAAATTATATATTTAAATGACAATGCTTGCAACATGGATCTAGGGATATGGACAACAGTTTTTTTTCTTTTTTTCATTCAATTAAAAATAACAAAGAATATGTTTTACTTTATGGGTCATAGAATAAAAATTTTGTGTTTTGCAAATTATGTTAATTTTAAATTTTACCTATTTAAAAAAATTTTTACCCACCAACCAGTATCTAGCGGATAGGGGGAGATTGACTTTTACATGGTAGCTTATCATTTCTTTATTTGGGAAGCAGCCATGTGAGTGAAGTCTAATAAAACTAGGTATAATTTAGTAATTACTTAAAACTGGCTTAAGCCTCAGTCAGTATAATAATTTGAAAGTCTCTCTAATCTACCACATCGAAGCTATTTTGCATAAGTGATTTGCTTTTACACACTGAAAACATTCAGCTAGAGATGAGACCCCAGAAAGAAAGTATCTTATAATTTAATGGAAGGAGATGCTCATTCAGGTGTTGAATAGCACAATTTTCTGTTTCTCAAATTGTACCTTCTGCACAACTAATTAGGGTTACAAGGATCCACGCAGAGCTAAAGTCATTGGCACTTGCTGCTTTTCATTCCATTTTGCACATGAATTTTTTTACATAGAGTTATCCCATTATTTCCACCAGCACCACCTGTTTTTGGTAGTAAAATATTTATATTCCCCTGACCTTGTTCTTTGCCTAATAATACATGTAACAATATTAAAAATTAACTGATTGTTTAATTTTGTATCTGCATAAATTAGCTAAAAATGATGTCCCATAATTGAAACATTGAAATACATGTACATATTATAGTTGTATACATGTCATATATATAATATATCTATACACACAAACTCTCAGGAATATTTGAGGGGAAGTGGAATATATAAGAGAAAACTGAAAACAGAGTGTCTACTGGTCTACTGACACATGCTAAAACATGAGTGAACCTTTAAAACATTATGTTAAGCAAAGAAATTCATCACAGAGAACTGTGTATTGTATGATTCCATTTACACAAAATACCCAGAATAGGCAAATCTATAGAAACAGAAGGTATATTAGTGTTAGCGTTGGCCTAGCAGAAAGGCCAGATTGAGGGATGATGGCTAAAGGGTGTGAGGTTTCTTCCTGAGATGATGCAGATGTTCTAAATTTGATTGTGGTGAAGATTGTTTAAGTCTCTGAGAATACTAAAAGTCATTGACTTGTGTGGTATTATAATGTAGAAAATAAATCTTTAAAATTTTAATAAGACATTAGTTAAAGCATAATATTATTGAAAACTCAAAAAGTTAAATCATTTAAAAATTCTTAAATTTTGAGAAAACAAAAAAAATCGTGTCTGTGAGTGAGAGTAACCTCACTGGATCAAAATTGCAACCTCTCCCCTAAAGGCATCATTGATTTCTTCAGAAAATGGACACTGGTTTGGTTATTTGGGGGCTTCAATGAGATATCCTCAAACAACTTCAGAAATGTAAAATTCTGACTCTATTTGGTACACAAGGTAGGAGAGGAGACATATCCAAAGTAACAAAAATCTGGCAGGAAAAAAAATGAAAGCAATTGAATCATTGCTACGGACTCTCAAAAAAAAAATACCAAAAGCAAAATATGATCTCTGGACTCTGCATGAGCATATTGAGGAAAAGTTAGGATAATGTAATCTAAAATTTCACATACACACACACACATACATGTATATATACATATATGTATTTCTACATATAAATATATATATATAGCACAGTGGATGAGAAAGTTATATATATCTATAAATATATATAAAAGATAACACAGTGGATGAGAAAGTTTATATATCTATAAATATATATAAAAGATAACACAGTGGATGAGAAAGTTTATATATCTATAAATATATATAAAAGATAACACAGTGGATGAGAAAGTTTATATATATATAAATATATATAAAAGATAACAGTGGATGAGAAAGTTGAAACATGGCTCAAGTGATAAGGCTAATGAGTAGAAAAACTAGGATTCAAACCGGGGATTTCTGACTCCAGATCTCCTTTCTTCTCGTCCTAAAACCTCACCCATGATCCCTGAATGTAAGCAGTGTTGGAACAGCATGTATAGATTTGGGTTCTGATTCTATGTTCTTGTGTGATCTTAATCTCTCAGAGGCATACTCTTCTGCAAAAGCTAACCGTTTGCATAAATTTCTCCCAGGTTTGATAAGTGAAGTTTTATTCAGAATACTGATACACAAGAGTTAAATTTCAGAATGACTAGTGCTTTTCGTCACCACTGTTTAAATTGCCCTAAAGACTTAAGAAACACTTTTAAGAAACACAGCCATTTAGATAGTTTAAACTTGTTTGACAGCTATGAGCTTTTTTTCTACTTAGGATACACTTTGTGTGGGAAATGGAACAAAAATTCCTAAAGGGAGATCTTATCTAAGTTTATCTGACCCAGACTTGAAAGTGACATGACAAGGGAAAGCTGAATAATAATGTTTTGCTCTTGAGAAATGAAGTATCACAATTAGAGACAGATTTGTAATGTAAGCCACAGAGGTTGTACAAAAAGAAAATTTGCAAGGTCAGTACCCGGAACACAAGAAATTTGCTGTACATCTGAAACTGGTGTGGAATGGTACTGAATGCAAACTGTCATTGAAAAATAAATGAATTAATTGGTTAATTAAAAGAAGACTAATGAATCATTAAATGATGTGCTACTTAGATTTGGGAAATAACTGGGTTAACATATTTCTTTAATTAAGTACTTTTCAGAACCTTTAATATTCTCACAGTCATAGTAATCTTCACAAAGGAGTTATTGTATGAAGGGTTTCTCAAATTTATTTTACGCCTATATGTAGCTAACCTTTGTTGAGCATTTAATTCATGTCTAGCACTGTTCTGAGACCTGTGCATGTATTGTCTTATTTAATCCTTGCAACAATCCTCTGAGGTAGATATTCTTGTTATCCACATTTCACAGTGGGAAATTCAGGCACAAGGAGGTTAAGTCATATGCCTGAGGATGTATGGTTTAAAGTATAATACATGCTGGTCTCAGACTCAGAGGGGTTGACTCCAGAAATAATGCTCTTAACTAGCATATTACGTTTTGCTGAGTTTCTATTAATCAGAGAACGATTTCAGGGAACTTTTTTTGGTAGGAGTGCTCTAAAGAGAGCATATTGGGAAGTATCTATAAGATGCTTGGTCATTATTGTCAAGAGTTTTGTTTATAAAACTCTTGTGTCAGTGAGAGTCTACTGAGCAAATCACTGTAGTCAGGTTCCTCTTAAGAGGGTGGTTTCCATTGATCAGTCACACATTGATCAGTGTGACTCATTTGGTTGGACATCATTCCACAAAGCAAAAGGCTATCCCAGTCAGGGCACACACGTGGGTTACGGGTTTGGTCCCCAGTCAGGGTATGTGCAATGTTTCTCTCCCTCCCTTCCCCCTCTCTAAAAAGTAAATAAAATCTGTTTGTTCTTTTTTAAAGTGGGTGGTTTGTAACTTTTGGATCCTTCAGTCCAACAAAATTCCATCTTACTTAGTCCTTGCTATATATGGGAAAGGACAATTTCTCCCATTTCTTAATAGAATCCCAGACCCAAAGCATGCACACAGTGTCAATAGATACCCTGCCACTACCCTGTGGCAATAGATGGCAGCCTAGGGACAATTACTGGGCACATTCTGATAATGACAAAATGTGATCTCAACATCTTTAGCAGTTTGGATCAATTCATTTCTTTTTTCCTAGGGTCTTTCCTAGGTAAATTTTCCAAAGCTTAAATTGCCCAAAGACAATTCAGTCTTAGCTCTTCCTTTAGCAAATATATGTTTTACATTATGAATTCCAAAAAATATGCCACTCTATCTCAGTCATAAGGCAGCTTCAATGTGTGGGATGTAGCATGACACACAGGTGCCATAAACTTTATGTGATAAACATATCTCTGTGATTGGTGATAAAAGAGATTGGAAGAGTCCAAATGGGAAGCATCTCTTGTATCTTTGTCTTTCTTAATTGTTTGTGAACTATAATAATGTCACTTTCAGGATAAGTTTTTAACATGTATTAATTCTATTTCTTTATCTTATGAAAAATTATCCAATGCATTTACTTACTTATTTTATAAATCAAACTCAATTTAAATTTCATTTAGAGACTTAACTAGGTGTGATTTGTTCAGTGCTTTGAGTAAGTTTAAGACAGATTTGCACCACTGATAAATTAAACTTCTTGGCTCTAACATATATTTAAAAAATTACTTCTCTGAACATAAAATCCCCCAGGACAAATTTGTTGTTGTTGTTGCAATAGTGACTAATGTATTACAAACTTATAAGCAGCTAATGGTAAATGCTAGCTAACATCTTCAGTATTGAGTGTAAGCTGAAAAGCATAATTATTCCTCTTAGATTTATTACATTATATGCTTATGAATTCATATCAGCCTCAGGAACATAGACCAATTTTATTCTGGAAACATTATCTATAAAAGGATACAAGATTTTGTCACTCAATAGGATGGTGAAATAAATATTTAATTCAAAATGATGTAGTTATTAACTTAGTATGAACAGGCATGTAGAATAGACATATCTCATTATCTTAGAAATTCTATTTTATTAAAAACAATACAGTTATTAAATAACAAAATATAATTTCTTTTAAAGAAATTTTATTTTCTAATATTGGAAAATATGCATATTTATAGTCCATCTTTGAAATTCCTCCACAATATAGTCCCAGTATACATAAATCTGTATGCATGTATGTATTTTACTGAGATTTAATTGATGTAACATTGTAAATTTAAGCTGTACAACTGTTGGGGACCACCCTGCCTGGTATCAGAAGCTGTAACTCCCCATGACTTACGCTGAGTGAGAGACCTCTGGACCAGAGCCACTAAGGAGACAAAAACTTATTTCCCTGGCATGAACGCTGACTGTTCAAATGCCTGGCTCCCTTTTGCATAATTGGCAGTCAATGATGGGTAACAATTCTCTAGGAAAGAGAATGAACCTAAGACAGATGCGATCATGTGGGAATGCCACAGGGAAGAGACTCACAGGGCTGTGGAAATGAAGGGGTGATCGACATCAACCCCTGCCCCCTCGACTTTGTCAAAGGCTGAGTCTTTGTTCTTAGATGTGAGAAATCCAGGTCTCCTGGCTGCCTCTGTCTCCTGACCAGCTCAGGCCTGCGGAAATAGCTAAGGGGGCAGCCCAGACCAGAGACAGCGGACTCCCTGGGTAATCAGGCCTGGGACAAAGAATATGCAAGATCCTGTGAGATCTGTTTGCTGGAGGATGTTATTAACTTGAAATTTGAAGGCACAGACAGGAAACCTTTGGAACCTGTAGTCCTTTCATATGATAAAACTCCAATCTCTGCCCAGAATCACAGCAGGAGTTCTGTTAGCATCTTTGTAAGTCATCTGTTCACCTTTGATCCTTTCTGCCAGACTGTGAATCTACAAACTGAGTCTGCTTTCTTAAGAAAAACCTACTTGGGTGGAGAGACAGGGCACTTTCCACTAGAGAAAGTGGCTATGCTGTTTGTATTCCCCCACAGAATCATGGTTGTTTCTGTGTATGTCTTTCTCGTGTTTCGATGAGCATTTGCAGCAGGGATGGATACTGCTGGACGGTATCCACTACATACACCATGCTCATTTCCTACATTTATTTGTTGCAAGCAAAATGGTTATCACTATAGTTTTAACTAACACCTCTATCATGTCACATAACTATCATTTCATTTTTTGTGGTGAGAACACTTAAGATCTAGTCTCTTAGTAATTTTGAAGTATATAATGCAGGATTATTTACTATAATCACTGTGTAGTACACTAGGTTGGCAGGGTTTATTCACTTCATAGTTGCAAGTTTGTATCCTCTAACAGCATCTCCCCAATTCTTCAACCTTTGGTAACAACCTTTCTATTCTGTTTCCACCTGCTTGGCCTTTTTAGATTCCATATGTAAGTGATATAATACAGTGCTTGTCTTTCTGGGTCTGGTTTGTCTCACATGCCCTCAAGGCCCACCCATGTGGTAGCAAATGGCAGGATTTCCCTTTTTCCTCATAGTTGAATAATATACATGGCATCTTTTTTATGTTGACAGATTCTTAGGTTGTTTCCATTTCTTGGCTGCCATAAATAATGCTACAGTGTGCATGAGAGTGCATATCTCTTGGACATTCTGTTCTTGTTTCCTTTGTTTAGGTACCCAGAAGTGGGATTGGATTGCTGGATCACATGGCATAGGTATTTTTAATTTTTTCAGGAACCTCTATACTGTTTCCCAAGTGGCTGTACCAATTTACCTTTACAGCATTCTCTCCAGCAGTTGTTGTCTCTTGTTCTCTTGATGACAGCCATCCTGACAGGTCTGAGGTCATATCTCATCGCTGCTTTGATTTGTATTTCTCTGCCAATCAGTAATGTTGAATGTCTTTTCAGGTTGGCCATTTGGATGTCTTTTTTGGAAAGATGCCTATTCACTTCATCTGTCCATGTTTTTAATCTGATTGCTTGAGTTTTGTTGTTGTTGTTATTGTTGTTGCTGTAATGAGTTGTATGATTTACTTCTATATCAAAAATTTTTATTGTTATTTTTTCATTAGCTGGAGAATTTGTTCATTGTTCAGGTGGAAGGCTTGGCTGAAATCTTGTGAGCATTAGTTCTTTGATAAATTATAATTATAGCACCTTTAGAAAAAAAACAAGACAATTTTCCTTTGTTCAGTCTCTATTGAACATCCAATTACTGGTAGTGGTTTGAGTTTGACTCTAAGAGAGATATAAAGCCATGTATTAAAGAACAGTAAGGAACACAAAGTTCAGGGAGAGAGATAATATCTGAACATTAATCATCATAATTCAAAGTATAAATAATGTAAATGCCACTAGAAGGACAGAGATGAATGTTATAAGAATCTATAAAAGAGAACAATTATTTCAAATTGGAAGGAGACAAGAGGTATTTGAACTTTTCTTAACATGAATATTCAATTGTCAATTGGTAAAACTTGTGATTAAAGCCAAGGTTGGTGACATGAAAATTTAGATATTATATGAAAAGTGTCCTTGTTTTGAGATGCAATAATTTATTTCAAACACAGTGAGATCCTTAGAGTTCATTATTTATCTGGGTTGAGAGTACACTGACTTATAAAGCAGTATTGTGTGTAGGTTTGTAGTACGATTCCTTAAACTAGGATGAAATCAGAAAATTTAATCCTAATGTGAAGTCACTCGATTATTATTGCCATGAATGAAAATCAAGGATTGTGCCATTTATTTGGGTGACATTTCAGAGGGTACCCTCCTGTCATTTTCAGTACTATTTTCTACTCTCCAATAGTTTTTGAAAGCACTACAGAATGAACTCATCTGACATTATATAATACTTATAAGATATTACCACCCCAAACTAGATCCTTTTTTTCTTATATCATGTACATCTAAGCTTATCCTGGTAATACTGAGGAGGCCAATGAAGCTTTAAATTGTGAGAACATTACAGCAGTTTCATTCATTGCTAAGTCATTTTCATATTTTATTTATTACATGACTGGTATAGTTCAATCCGATTTCTACTTTCCAGAATTTAAAATATTAGCTATTTTCTTTTCTATAACCCCCTCAGAAGCATCAATTATCTGAAAAATTTTCAAGATTCCTTTAGCACCATAGTTTTTGTCATCAGTCAGCTAGTCTGGAACATTGCCAGTAGATGTCTATGTCATGGAAATGGTTTAATGTCGAAAATAGACGAAAAGGTTAAATTATGGATGAGGATTTCCTTATATTTCAAAGTGCTCTAACAAAATGAGCATGGAAAAAGCATCACATGTTCAAAGGCAGTGAGGAACAAAGTGAGAACAATCACTTCAAAAATCGGAGAAACTTTCATAAGCAATAACCACCACATATTCAATGCTTACTAGGTGCAAAGTACCCTGCTAAATTCTTTATGCACGTTTTCTCATTTCAATAGATGCACTGTTGCAGCTGAAACACCACCAAGAGCGCTCATCCTCCTCCTCCAGCCTGCGTGGAGCTGGTTCACACATTCATGCCCTCCCACTCACTGAATCCCTGATATGCGTGAGATATTATGTGAGCATGCAATGTGTGCAGACGTGACCACCTTTTCTGTGCTCAAATTAGAAGAGCTGAGGTATTTACTACTTAAAATTAGGTAGATTTCATGCTTTCATAAGAAAAACATAGGAAGTCCTTATTTTGTGTAGTACATCCACTGAAGGCCACCTGGGTTGTTTCCATTTGGGGCTGTTATGTATGAAGCTGCTATATACATTTTTCTTCCTTTTTAAATTTTTTTTTTCCTTTTTATTGTGGTTCAGTTATAGTTATCCCTATTTTTCCCCATTAAACTCCCCCACCCTACCCATCTCCACCTCCCACATTCAATCCTACCCCCACCTTGTCTTTGTCCATTACATGTTCCTTGATGATATACATTTGTATATAGGTTTTGTGTGAACCTAAGTCTTCATTTGTCTTGGATAAATGCACAAAGGTTCAATCGCTGTGTAATGATTGTCAATGGTATGGTGTTTTTAATTTCAGGGTCCATGTGTTCCTTCCTGTATATAGAAATGAAATTAATTTTTAGATATTTATTTTATGTACTGTGACTTTGTTGAATGTGTTTCTTAGTTCTAGGGTTGTTTTTTTTTTTTTGTAGATTATTTGGGATCTTCCATGTAAACAATAATCTCATGTGCCAATAGGAACAGTCTTATTTCTTCATTTCTGACCTATGTGCCTTTTATTTTTGTTACTTAATTTTTTACACTAGCTAGAATATTTAGTATTGCATTGAATAAGAAATGTGAGACAGACATCCTTATCTTGCTCCCAGTCTTAGGTGGGAAAGCATTCAGTCTTTCATCATTGAGTATAATGAGCTGTAGTTTTTATATATGTTCTTTATCAAGTTGCAAATAATTTTCCCCTTTGCTATTTTACTGAGAGGTATGATCATGAATGAGTATTTTGTCAAATGCTTTTTTGTAACAATTTATATTATCATGTGGTTCTGTTAATATGACAGATGACACTGATTGATTTTTTTAAATTATTAAACCTGCCATGTAACCCTGTAATAAACTCTACTTGGTTATAGTTTATAATTAATTTTATATACTTCATATGACAAATTAAATTTGTTGATATTTTATTAATGATTTTTATGTTTAAATTCATGAAGTATATTGGTCTGCTATTTTATTTTTTGTACTATCTTTGCTTAGCTTTGGCATCGGGACCAAATAAAACAAATTGAAATGTATTTCTTCTCTCCTATTTTCTGGAAGAGATTGTATAGAGTTGGTGTTAATTCTTCAAGTATTTGGTGGAATTTTCCAGTGAAATCATCTTAGTCTAGATATTTATTTTAAGGGAAATTTTAAATTAATATAAGCCAGTCAAAGAAAGACAAATACCATATGATTTTATATCATATGTGGAATCTAATGAGCAAACTACCAAGCAAAAGAGAGACAGACTTAGAGAGCAGGCTGACAGCTCAAAAGCAGAGGGATTGGGGGGTGGAGGGATCAAGCCAAAAAGACAAATAACTCATGGACATGGACAATAGTGTGGTGATTATAGGGGAAGGGGCATGGGCAGAGTTGGAAGAGGTTATTAGGGGGTAAATGGTAATGCGAAAAATACACTACTGAAATATGTATTTAAATATTTTGAGATGCATTTTTAGTTTTAATTGCCCTTACCATTATCCTTCTTTCCACAAACATGTACTATGTATTGGGGACACTGCAGTGCACCAGGGACAGAGGGGACTAAAGTGCATCGTTACCTTCATAGAGCTTATGGTCAAGTGGGAAACATGGGCTCTTTTTTGTAGAAAAATATTAAAGATTTGGTGTTCATTTATTTTTCTTCAATATTACTTAAGCATGTACAAACATAAACCATGATACAAAACTGTAAATATTATAAGGCTATGTAGCAATAAAACAAAAACACAATATAAATTCAGTGTAGCTTCAAAAATGCATAAAAATATAAAAAATGCCTAAGGAAACAAATGAATAATAACAGTGGTATTCATGACATGACATTGATTGAGCACTTACCATGTTGCCTACTTGCATTGTCTTCTTTAGTCCCCTGAACAGCCTATGAAGTAGTTGCCATTATTAACCCTTTTGAAAATGAGGACATTCTTAAATTTGGAAGTTGAATCTCACTCTAGGAATGTGGAGCATCTTGCTCCATAAAAAACGTTC
Organism: Tonatia bakeri; assembly: GCA_004024845.1. Taxonomy (NCBI): domain Eukaryota; kingdom Metazoa; phylum Chordata; class Mammalia; order Chiroptera; family Phyllostomidae; genus Tonatia; species Tonatia bakeri. The sequence continues at coordinate 113,682 of PVIA01001703.1, read as the reverse complement.
CTTGTGTGCTTCTGGGATCTGAAGGAGAGTCAGAATGTTTTTTGACAAGTTGGTATGTAGTTAGGATTTATTTGCTAAATACTTATGCTTTATGTATATAATTCTGTGACTTCTCACTGAGGCTGGCCCCGCTTGCCTCTGTCTCTACAGATGCTAACCATACACCCCCATCACCATTCCCACCAATAGGTCAGAAAACCTTCAAATTTTCTTCCACCTCAAAACCTCTCAAGAAATGAGGATCCTTCTTTAACTGTATTTAGTATGTTTTTTTTTCTCTAAGATGGATGATTTGTAAACCTTGCTTATTTGTTATAGGTTTTTTTTAATCTTCACCTCAGGGCATGCTTTTTTTTTTTTTTTTTTTGAGTGGAGGGAAGGAGGGAGGAAGAAGGAAAGAAAGATCAATGTGTGAGAGGAACATTAATTGGTTGCTTTTTCATATGTACCCCTACTGGCGACTGAACAGGAAACCTGGGCGTGTGCCCTTGTGTCCTGATTGGGCATTGATTCTGTGACATTTTGCCCAACCAACTGAGCCACACTGACCAAAACTAAATGGTTTTACAGTGGTACCTCAGTACTCATCCTTGATTCATTCCAGAACTCCTGATGAGTACTGAAACCGACGAGTACTGAGTGATGAACCATTTTCTCTTTCAGGGTGGCCTCGTAACTCATACAAGTTCTAGCAAGTGCAATGAGTCTTGAGCAAGAGCTGAGTGGTGAAACATTTTTTCCTCATCAAAATGTGATGAACACAGTGTTTCACAAGTTCTGAAGCCAAAGAGTATCAAAGTATGACTGTATTTCTTTAGTAAAACAATGTGAAATACACTGAAGGAACTACATACATCCTATGTCTACTATTTAAGTACCCATGCAATTTAGCCTTGACCTGCATCACTAGACTCCCCTTCTTCCATATGAATCCCCATTGCACCCTTGTTTCTAACTGCATTAGACAACAGATTGCTCTGTAAATACACCTGGTGTTCCCGCATCTCTGAGCTGTTGTTGCCATTGTTTACTCTGTTAAGAATTTTGTTTCTCATTTTGTCTTTCACATCCTGGTTCAAATATCACCACTTTTATGAAGTCTCAAACTTGTCAAATTGAATTCACTTGATTAATGACAATAGTTTGTTCTATTATCACAGTATGATTTGTTTTATGTGCTTGGAAACCAATTAGATGCCAGAACTTTGTATTCCAAACTTCAAGCATAGTGCTTGGCAGTTAGTAGTTGCTCAAGAAATGCTTGTGGAATTAAATTGAGGAATATTTTTCGGTGACAGCTGGGATGCTTCTCCCAGATGTATTTTTCCCCACTGTATTGTTATCCTCTTTACTTTAGGCCTATGTGCATTTCAGTTATTGAACAGAATCCAAAGGTGACTTTTAAATAACATGTTCACGATTTTTTTCAGCAAAGGTATATTATTTTCATTTAATAAAGAAGAACTTCTTTGCTGATGTAAACTTGTTCTAGGGTATTTCTCCCAATGTACCTGCCTTTTATCAAATTAACTTTTGGAAGAATGGAAAAAGTGAAACTATTAAATTGTAAATTCAACAACTCAGTATTAAATGTGTTTGTAATACTTAGTTGTACCTAAACCCATAAACTGAAGAAAGAAAATATTTATTTATATGCTAAACTAACTCAGATTCAGAGATTTCTCAGTACCTGTTGAGATATTATCATCAGCAGATGCTGGATACTTTGGTGAAAGTAAGCCCAAGAAAAAGTGCTTTAGGCATCACATATTTATTTACATATTTTCATTTTCTGAGAAAAAAATGCTGACATTTGAGACTTCTAATGGCCCAAGATAAATGTCATTCGAAAACATTGGTGTCCCACTGGGAAGGCTGAAGTTAAAAACATCTGAGATAACATGACCCCGTCCTACTTATGATTAGACACACCTAACTACAGATAAACACTTGTTTGTTAAACTCTCAGATCACAATGCAGTTTGAGTATCTTCGATGTTTCCTTCAGGAGCAGTAGCATGCGCTTTCAAAGGAGAATTTCTATTAAAACTCAAACAGCGCTCAACAAATTTCTATTTTCTTTATATTCCCAGTTCATCCTTCGGTAGAGTGGCTTATTAAGAGTGAATTGGTTCCTGAGACAAGAATTAGCCTCGTTTGACTTAAATAGATGTTCACAAATATTTTAAAAAACACACACAATAATGACTTAGAAGGCCTGACTTAGTACCTAGGACATCTCATACTGAGTCTGGACAATGTTGCTTAACTTCTTTCAGAATTCTATTTCCCTCATCTAGTGAATAATACTAATAATACTCTCACTTGCTACATCACACCATTGCTAGAAAAATCACATGAGATGATGGCTTTAAGACTTATTTAATGAGATAGGTCAAAATATTTTCTGCTCACTAAGTAGGGTCTGTTTATGTATAATTATTGTTATGTGGAGAATTTTTGCAAACTCTGAAGTCTATAAACGTGAGGTAACATTATTGTCTTAGCTTTTTTCAATGCATTACTCCATACCCTGGTCTATCCTACACCACTGCCTGATCAGGAATTCCACATGCAGTGGATATTCAATAAGTGCTATCAGACTAAGTTCTGTTGTAGGCTCTCCTACCTATACTAACGGTCTTCCATTCTTCACACGACCTACATTTCAGTGCCTTTCCTTTCTTGTTCCTTGTGCTCTGTCATAATGATGAGCTGATCCTTCTGTAGGACTCCCTAGTTATTTTATTATTTATACTATATAAATGTAAGTTCTACTAGGGAGAGACATTGTCTTTCTTGTTTACTATGAAATCTCAGTGCGATCTCAGTGCTGGTCACAGTAACCAGAACCAAATAAATATTGTGTTAAATGATGGATGGATGGGTGGATGGAAGGAAGAAAGGGAGGGAGGGAGGGAGGAAGGAAGGAAGGAAAGAAGGGAGGGGGGGAGGAAGGAAGGAAAAGTTTCTTACTAAAGCTATGAACTAATCTAGAGCAGACCTGACCTTAGTTAATCTTTATTCAAGTCACCCACAAAAGAACAAGTGTTATGATAGTTAACCTCCCTTGGTGATATGAGTTCATGTCTAATTAAGCAAATTAATACCTTAACCCAAAAGTAATATTTAAGAGGGAGAAAATTGAAAGCAGGTCTTGGGGCACCTGGTAGATTTTGTCATGTAAATGTTTTCTATTTTCACAAAGGATCAGGGGCCACTTAAAATTTTTAGCCTGGAGTAGAACTTAGAAAAGTCACAAAAACTATAGCTATTTTTAAAAATGCAATGAAATATCATGAGCAAAAGGTCATATTTATTCTGCATGGCCTTATCTGAAGAAACTATCTGGTAGAAAATTGTTTAATTTGAACATAAACCTTGTAATAATTGTAACTCAAACAATTATCCTGAAGTTAGTGAGTTAAACATTAAGTACTCAAGTAGAAACTGCTTGACCATCCAGCAGTCTTTAGTGTTATGTTGTAGGCGGCTGGCAGAGGATGAGTCCAGTTGGTCTCCAATTGTATTCCTAGTTAGAAATAACTCACCACAGTTAAAGCATCAGAAAAACAGAATTAAAAATTGATAAGCTCTATGTTTGCTGATGTAATAATAATGAAAAACTTTGTTTCCATGACTTTGACTACAATGAAATATTTATTGGGATTTCTCAAATTTTATTAGCATTATACATATTCCATTAGCTTGATCATTAAATTTGGCAACTGCAGAGACACAGCCACTGATAATTATGCATTATATAAACAGCTGAAGAGATATGAAGAACTACAAAGAGCTGTCTTCCAAATATAGGCATTCCTCAGAGATATCGTGGGTTTGGTTCTAGATCCAAATGTACCACTCATTGTATTATTTACTTTACTGCAATAAAGTGAGTCATAATCTTTATGCTGGTTGAGGGGATTGCCTTCAATTTGTTAAAAACCCAACATCTGTGAAGCACAATAAAGCAAAGCACAAGCAAATGAGGAATGCCTGTACCATTCTTGATTAAATTCAGGTGAAAATACCATCATGCCTTTATTTTCCTCTCACAGTGTGGAAAAGTTGTGTCTCTGCTATATAAATTTTCAATTAAGAAGAAATAATAGTCTGAGTATTTCTCAGCTGATTCTGATGTATGGTGTAACAGAAAGCAGTCTAGAACCACTGCAATGAGAAGTCCATAAAGGATAAATTCTTTCTTTCTAAATATATATAGCAGCCAAAGCAGTATCTGGAACATAGTAGATGCCCAATAAGTATTCATTATTTGAGAACTATGAGCATAGTAAATTAAGTAGGTGACAGCTTTAACAAAAGTACCAGGAGCTTCTATAGCATTTTTCTTTAGCCACTTTCCTCTTCCCCAGATGATGGCCGTTAAAGGAGTGTTGGTTATAGCAGAGAAACACATCCACTGTCCTGAACACACAAACTAGCTTCAGGTGAGTGGGGAGGCAGACTAGGAAGCCATGACATTATGATTGCTTCTTGGATGGTATGTTCCTTGAACAACGGTACCAGGTGGATTCAAGAGGACACTGAGTTGGTTACCAACTGACTTGGGAAGAGAGCAAGGAAGGAATTTCTCATCAGATGAAGTCACGCTAGATCCAGGCTAATAGGTATGGTCAAGGTGGCTGTCACACTTTGATTGGGGCTGGTTTACTTTTTTATTGTCTAATTCTAGGTGTGAGATTGGTCAGATGGGCAGGCAGCCTTGTTTCTAGCTTTAGGCCTTTCAGGTATAACCCAATAAATTCATGCATATTATAGACTATTAATACCAATACATTTCAAATATTTAATTATATAAATAATTATCAGAAGGATCACTTTTTACATTGGAAACTCAATATCTTTTTGGATTTTATATACACAATCACTATTTACAGTTAAATTCATTATATTTGAGTAATATTCAAAAACTCTTGCTACTATGAAGTTTAATTCTGTTGATCAAAGCAATGTGTTTACAGTTTCGAAGCTTATTGGTGATCCTTGAAAAACCTCTCTGGGGAGTGTTACACATTTTTCTGCTCAGGAGTAAAACAGTGAGTCTGTGAATTGTCTAGAATTGCCCTGATGTGAGCAAAACCATGGCTTCTTCTCCAAGCTTTGCCTCGCACTGTTTGACCTCACATAAACCATTTAACCTCACAAGGACTCTTCCCTTATTTTTAAAAGAGATTGGAGAATATAGGCCTCCAAAGCTGTGATTCTGACTTACATCACTCAAAATGGTGATCAGATGGCACTCTCATGGGTTCGAAGAGGAGTGAGCAAGTGTGAGCATTCACTGGAGGAGTGCCTAAGAGAATATTAATAAGCTGATGCTAATATTCCTTCTGCAGTGCACGTTCAAATGGCTCATGAAGACATACTTCAGTCTAACAGAGTTTCAACCTGTTGTTATTTTTAACACTGGCATTAGTGGGGTCATTAGCATAGGTTTTTCTGTGCTGTCAGGATTATGGCAGGAGTTGTTGAGCTGAGCAAAGGAAAAAATGACTGACTGGTACATTTAATTTATTACCTTTATTGACTTCCGTAGCTCCAGTGCAGTTGTACTCAGAAGGCCCATACTAGCTAATAAAATAGGACTTTAGAATTGATGTAGCAAATAAAATGCAAAATAAGAATTCCATTGTTATTAAAATGTAGTGACACTATTGATTGAAAATAAATATATTAGCCAGTGTGCTGTGCATTTAGGACTGGACCCAGCCGTTGAAGGCACCATTTAGGTTATGTTTTTACGTGACAAATGAAAGACCTCTTACCAGGAGGAGTAATGCAGTTTTATGTAACAATTGCCATGGAAACAGAAATAAATCCTGAAGCTAAATAGGGTCGTGAATATCCTGTCTTCTGTGTTCAGCTCCTCATGTTCCATAGAAAATATTCACAGGGAGCTTACCATAGTTTCCCTTTTAAATGAAAAATTATAGACCTGGTATTTCTCAACTCATATCATTATTGAACGTTTTCTCTTCACTGTAATTGATGTGAGGATGGCAGGCTTAGACAAAGCAGATTCTGCTCTGCCTCTCGCACCTCTGCCCCACTTTCCTCTTGCACACCCTCACGCCTTTGCAGTTCCAGGTAGTGTGCAGTCGAGCATTTTTCTGTACAAGTTATAATACTGGCATGGTCCTGAGTAGTTCTGAGAAATATACGGCTTCTTAAATGCCAGAGTGATGTGTTGATATGTTAATCATGGTCCATATATAGCTACCAGGGACCATCTTCACATGAGAACAGTAAATTTCCCTGCAGTTAAGTGTGTCCTTGATAGAAATGTGTATGTCTGTCTGTCTATGTGTACCATTTTCTGAAAATGGCAAAATAAACAAATTAGTAAATTCTTGGTATTATACTCTTTTTAATTCTACTAGTTAAGAAAGCCTGACAGTTGGTTTGTTTTTCCCTCTTTCTTTGGTTCTGAATAATCTTGGCCTGGCATGTCTTCTGTAAATAAATGCCCACCAACTTTGATTATCAGCCCAAGACGTCTTTTCAGGAGCAGCCAGTAAAATCTCTTAGGACAGATGTTTACCCTCCCATAGTAGCTCAGAGCAGGAACAAGCAGCCTACGAACAGGCCATTCCCGTCAGGCCTTTCTAACCCTCCTCCAGTGCTAGAGGTGACGGAGGTCTCCTTTGCCTCCATGAAGGAAGAATCACATCCACCCTGTTGGTCACTGAGGCAACGGCACCTGATGTACAATGACTATTTCTGGCATGAATGCATTGAGCCAAACAAGTAGTTTTAGCAGTCGAGTTGCTCTTCTAACAACTTCAGTATTCACAGAAATAAAGTGGAATACTGAGATAGTCTGTAAGCAAAGATTGCCTGGGGCACTTGCTATGGACTGAATGTTAGTGCCCCGCCCCTGCCCCCAAATTCCTGCATTAAAACCCTAATCTCTATGTGATGGTATTTGGAGGTGGGGACTTTGGGAGGCGCTCAAAGTCCAGAGGAAGCAGACTTCAGAAATGGGATTTGAGCCCTCGGAAGAAGAGGCAGAGTACTAGCTAGCTCTCGTTCTTTAAGTGAGGGCACAGCAAGAACTCAGCAATCTGCAACCTGGAAGAGGGTGGGCCTAACCCTGCTGAACTCAACCCTGCTGGCATCCTGATTTCGGACTTCCAGACTGTAAGAAACAAATTTCTGTTGTGTAAGCCTCCCAGTCTAAGGTACTTTGTTATATCAGCCTGAACTAAGTAAGATAAGTAGTCTTTATTTCTTTATTTCTCATTGCCTTTCAGAATGTGAGCACAACTGCAGACCTGAAGTAATTGTGGGTCTTAGTTCAGTTCCCAGCATGAATTCTGGAGTACAAGAAATCCTTTCCCTAGTCAACAATTGTTCGGTGGAGGCAAGGTCAAAGACAGCTCCCTCCCCATGAAGGATGTAGAGAAACTGATTCTCTAGCAGCTTCCAGCCTTGTACCTTTTATGTCTGTTATTTGTGTGTTTTTGGGTGTGAGGGTTAAGAAGAACCAGAAATTTCCAGCAACATTTTCCTATTTTCTAATTTGCTTTCAATGACTAGACATGGTTTTGAATATATATTTTGCTATTGTGTGGATCTAAACTCTACATCGGTTTTCAAAATAGATGAAAATCAGATTTGCTGTTCTTTGTCTACATTCCAATTTATAGCTAAAAAAAAATTGCACTGCAGTTTTATTCACAACTATATTCAGTGGGTATCTCAAGATAATTTTTGACCTTTAGTTGATGAATTATCTTGTTTCTTTTAAATAGTAATATTTTAAAAATCCAATTCAAAATATACTTTCTGAGTAAGGGTTTTTAAAGTTAATTGACATTTGTTTATTCTGTGTCAGATACTGAAGTAACTGAATAGAGAAATGCTTATGATGTAAAGCTCACCTAAGACATGTGAGCCCCTACATATACTGAGCACAATGATTTATGAGGAAAGTTTAAGAGCAGATAAGCACTGATAGTTACCCAGAGTGAGATAAAGCAGGAAGTGATGAAATCCATGGTTTTCTCTAATTCAGCTCTTAAACATCTTTTATAGCAGGATACTTGATGATACTGTGGTTAGAAATTCTAACAAGAGTGGCCCCCATATCCCTTCTAAAAGACATGCAGTTTTCACATATGTTGCAAATCAACTGAAGGTAAATTATTTTCAGCTTTATAAGAAATGAATTATGCTGGGTCTGGAACAAATAATGTCCCTTTTATTACAAAATCTTTTAGTACAAAATCATAAGCATGTAATTCTATAACATAACAATATCACACTCAAGCATACCATATGGCATTTTAGGTGAAATGTTCAAATTAAAACTATAAATTACTACATCCATATTATTACCCTATCAACCACACTCAAGCAGGTGTTATTTCTGTCAGACCCTGTATTTTATAGTTGGTTGTTTTCTTTAGAAACCTGTATTAGATGTTTTGTAAGAAGCTACTGGCAGAATGTTTGAAAAAGTCACAGAGCCTTGTCGAAACTCATTAGGAAGAGCATAGACACATCCTGAATTTCAGTTTTGTGAGCTAAATGTTATACATATCTGTCTTTGGGGACTTGGATCTGAGCCCAAGTATCTGTGGGCCTTAACTCAGTACCCAGAAGGAAGAGCTCCTCTGATTAAAGCCATAAGCAGGTAAGCCCAAATGACGGTGTCTACTCAGGGCACGTCAAAGAGGAAGGTAAGCTCACCAGTTAGGGATGTTTCTGCTTTGTAGGAAAGGTAGGGAAAGCAGTTTCAGAAAGGATCTGTGGAAGATGTCAGGTGAGGGGTAGGAAAATAGTAGAATAAAGTAAACACAGGACTAGGAATCAGGTGAGCTGAGTCAAGTGCCAACTCAACCAGTTTATGCTGAGAAGATATACAATGAAGGCACCAGATTCTCTGCTTTTGAAAGGTGATAAAATATCTGCCTTATGAAGTTGTTCTGAGTGCTAAACAGGAAAATGTGAGTGTATGTGTATGCACATAAATATACATGCATATACATATAAGCACGAACACTTGTCAGTTCACACACACACGCGCGAACATACTGCTGCCTTGCCAGTGGTCAATAATTTCTTCCCCTTTCTTCTTTGAACCACAGTTTGTTCATTTTTCAAGGAACCATACTTGACTTGCCTCCTTCACTAATAGAGCTGCAATGAATTTCATACACAAATATGACACTTACAAAGGTATTTGTTGTATTTATTTAAATTTATGCTTTTGAATCTCTATGTCTGGGGCACTAACTTAGAGATATAGAGACTATAGTTCACAGCAAAATCCCTATCCTAGTGGAGGTCATAATCATTTGAGTAGTAATCCCTGTGGAGTTAGACAGAAATATGAGAATAAAGTAACAATATAGGACTACCATATCCTTTACATTACATCTGCAAAATACTCCAGACCCTTCACAATCTTATCTTTAGCACCTTGTTCAGCCTTTTCTTGACTTAATGTTGAATACCTTGATCCATAAGGCTGGTCCAACAACCAAACCATATAGTTTTATTTCTTTTTCTAAAGTGTATTTTATTGATTATGCTGTTATAGTTGTCCCATTCTTTTCTCCCTTTTATTCCCCTTCACCCTGCATGCCCCTCCCACCAGCATTCTCCCTCCTTAGTTCATGTCCATGGGTTGTACATTTCCTATACTACTGGCTTCTCCATTTCTTATACTATTCTTAACCTCCCCTGTCCATTTTGTACCTACCATTTATGCTACTTATTCCCTGTACATTTTTCCCCATTCACTCCCTCGCCCTCCCCTCTGATAACTCTCCATATGACCTCCATTTCTGTGATTCTGTTCCTATTCCAGTTGTTTGCTTAGTTTGTTTTTGTTTTTAAGGTTCGTTTGTTGATAGTTGTGGGTTTGTTATCATTTAACTGCTCATATTTTTTATCTTTCTTAGATAAGTCCCCTTAACATTCCTTATTATAAGGGCTTGGTGATGATGAACTCCTTTACCTTGACCTTATCTGGGAAGCACTTTATCTGCCCTTCCATTCTAAATGAAAGTTTTACTGGATAGAGTCATCTAGGTTGTAGGTCCTTGCCTTTCATGACTTTGAATCTTCTTTCCAGCCCCTTCTTGTCTGTAAGGTCTCTTTTGAGAAATCAGCTGACAGTCTTATGAGAACTCCTTTATAGGTAACTGTCTCCTTTCCTCTTGCTGCTTTTAAGATTCTCTCCTTACCTGTAATCTTGGTTAATATAATTATGATGTGCCTTGGTGTGTGCTTCCTTGGGTCCAACTTCTTTGGGACTCTCTGAGCTTCCTGGACTTCCTGGAAGTCTGGTGGTTTTGTTTTTTTTTTTGCTAGATTGTGGAAGTTCTCCTGAATTACTTTTTCAAATAAATTTTCAATTTCTTGCTCTTCCTCTTCTCCTTCTAGTACCCCTGTGATTCAGATGTTGGAACATTTAAAGTTGTCCTGGAAGTTCCTAAGCCTCTCCTCATTTTTTTGAATTCTTCTTTCTTCATTCTGTTCTGGTTGAATGCTTATTTCTTCCTTCTGCTCCAGATCGTTGATTTAAGTACTGGTTTCCTTTCCTTCACTGTTGGTTTTCCTATACATTTTTTAAAATTTCACTTTACATAGCTTTCACTTTTTCCTCTATTTTGGGACCATACTCAACCATTTCTGTGAGCATCCTGATTACTAGTGCTTTGAAATCTGCATCTGACAGGTAGTTTTATTTCTTGTTTATCCTGACCTCTTGGCCTTGAAGCCTTTCCTTACATTGTATCCTCTGCCTCTGATTAAGATTGAGGAAATCCTGCCCTTCAAAAGAGTGTAATTTTGAATGCCTTCTTTGTCAGGAGTTTTCATCTACATTCTACATTATTTAGAAATACTCTTCTTTTTTTTAATATATTATGACTTTATATTTCCTAAGGGTTTCCTTTTCTATAAACTGTCTGCTCATGCCCATTTTCTTTTTGTAATTTTTTGTCCTGCAGACTCTGGCTATTGATTCAAGTTCCTCAAATGACCACCAAAAAAACCTGTTGATGAAGTGACACTAAATGTATTAGACATATTTTATAAAACAGAATACACATTGGCAGAGTGTTAGTTGGGTCTCAGAGGAGGGATACTACGGGTTACAGGGTTTTAGGATCTGCCCTGCACAACTCTAAGGCAGATCTTGCAAGGTGGGAAACTGTCATAACTAGTCTAAACTTATGAAATGATGATTGTTGACACCCTTGAAGTGAATGTTGACAAGAAAGCCATCAGTTTTAAACTGGAACATGTTTTATTTAGTTGAAGGTCTTCTCTTCCAGAAGCGTATTTTCTGGAGCCAAGAGCTAAGTTATTTTCTCTTGTCCTCAGTCATTTTTTACCCAGGGACAGCAAATAGGTATGATTAGTTTTGTATTTCAAAGTTAATGGCCCTATGGTTTGGACACTTTATAAAGTGCAACTTCTATTTTTTTCTTGTTGCTCCCTCCTCCAAGAGATGACTTAGGGGAAAAAGGAATAAATGGGCTGTTTATATAAAAGGTGATCCATTTGAGAGAATTCAAATCTCAAGCAAAACCTGGAATAACCTTAAGTACATCTGAGTGTGGTGTGATTTGGGGAAAAAAGTTTCCATCTCAGAAAAAGAAGACAGCAAAGGCCTTCAGGGAAGAATGGGTTGGTGGAAGGGGAAGCAGATGGGAGTTCACAACAGAGGGGACTTCAGTAAGGCACACTTGGCACTCATTAAAAGGCAACCCAGGCCCTGACTAGTGTGGATCAATTGGTTGGGCACATTGTTCTGCAAGATAAGTGGCTGCTGGTTCCATTCCTGGTCAGGGCATATGCCTAGGTTGGGGGTCCCAGCCAGGTGCATGCGAGAGGCAGTCGGTCGATGTTTCTCTCCCTCTCTTTGAAAATAAATACATCAAATATTTAAAATAAAAATAAATAAATAATAAGAAAGATAACCCAGGAATGGGGCAGAATGTGAATAGGTTAAGTTAACTTATCTATTGGCCTTCCAGTGATTTTCTGTTTGGCTATAAATAGGTTCTTTATGATGATGGCCAGCTTGCAGGGTTTCAGTCTTTTACAAATTAACCCTGATCTCTTATGAATAAAATTAATACCTTCTTGAAAGTGTGGTTATAATAAATGTATATGAATGTAAATGAGAACCATGACATAGCTCACTAGCTTGCAAATATTGTTTGGAATAAGCTATTGATTATTAGCAGTAGTTTTAATAAAGTATGTCTCTGATTGAAGTTCTGTTGAAACATACCTGGAATTATCTGAACCTTTCATTAAATTGGATTTTTAAGCAATTAAACATGTGCAATAATCATATAGCAACTTTTAAAATACTGGAGACCAACAATGCTTTAACTTGTGTGAGGCTGTGCAAGCTTCAAAATGAAACTGCTTCTGCCATCTTGAAGCATATTTTTGAGTTTTTACTTATTTTTAAGTTCATATATTGATTGGACAAGTTGTAGAAACTTTTTATTTTTATCTTTGTAATCTTTTTTATCTTTTGCATATAAACTCATTTCAAAATTACATACCCACTCACATAAAATTATACAGTTCATGGGAATTACATTTCTTAAAATATTATGCAAAACTCAGGCACATTATCTATGTTTTAGAAGTGCCTTGTCTGTACATGTCATATTGTATTCTGTGGAGTTTCAGCATTTGTGTTAAGTTTTAGTACTTCTCGTGTAACTTACATTTATGAAATTAAATGTGTTAGATGTTTTTAGTAGACATGTTTGAAACAATAACCCAAAATACTGCTCCCATTTCAGGGATCTAATTTAGTTAATTGAACAATATCCTATGATGGCAAATGAGTTGTTAAAAAACATAAGAAAGAAGATCCCATTACCATGGCCAAAGAGCACATCCCATGTAGTATACACAGAGAGTCCTATACTACACAAACAAATGGCAGTAATTGGAATACTGAGTCTAAAAGAAACTACAGTTTTTATCTAAATACCCAAATTTAAATTTTGTGTTTATTAAGTTTCCCAATTTTGTTAATGATGGAATGGTATAACCTATAAATGTTTTGTCCTAATAGAATAATTTTCTCCTATTAATACTTCAATGAGAAAAAATGTTTTTCCACAGAATATTTAAAGATCAATGGGCTCTGTGGATAGAGTAAAGAGATTCTCACTGATCCTAACTACACTGCAGGGGAATGAATTCAATCAAAGGGATGTGACAGAGCTGTGGAGAAATAACATTCCAAAAGGCCTGCCTCTGGCCTAGGTTGCATGATCTATAATACTTTAAAACAGTCATCCTCAACTTTGATTTATTTTCTAGGGAGCTTTAAAATATACTGATATCAAGGCCTCAACACCAGAAAATCTCATATATTTGATTTGGTACACAGACTACATACCAGGGCTTTTTAAATTTCCATGATTGATTCCAGTATGCAGACAAGGCCAAGAATCACTTTTTTAAGTAGATGGTTCTTAATTATCAGGCTATTCCACATGCCTCAGTTTCTCTTTGTGCAAAAAGCTCTACTGAAGCAGAATGTTGACCTTGCAATGATGATCAAAAAGTATAACATAATGGTTAAATTTCATTGAGGTTTCCAGTGTATCAAGCACAAGTACTATGGGCTGTACCTGTTTTATCTCAATTTATCCCTTTAGGAATCCTAGGAGGTAGTGATTATCTGCATGTTACTGACTTTTTAAAATTGAGGCTCAGAGAAATTAAATGACTTACACAAGATCAGGTGCTTGAGTTTCAGCCTGGATGTATGTATTCCATCTGAATTTCTGATCAGAAAATACTCTCTGGTCTGAAGTCTTATACAAGATAAAACATTATTGGACACTGCTTAACAAGAATAACAGGGAATGTTGGCAGGTAAAAAGAGAAGCCTCATCTTTCTGAAGAGAGACTAACTTGTCTCTCATGAGAAGCCACATGCTTGAGCAAGTCCTATTTCCCTTCAACTAATCCCCAGGATATTCCTGGGATGTCCATGTCAACTTGAGTGCTGATTTAGAAAGTAACCATGATAAACAATCAGCACTGACTATACTGCAGTAAATATTAATCAGTGCCTTTTATAATGTCTCCTGAGAGACTGTTACTAATTTTCTAAATACTTAGATTTCAGAAAAGTGGGCTAATCAATATTATAAAAAGACAATACAGCTAAGCAGATATGCATTAAATTCTGCCTCCTAATCTGGAAAATAATGTCCTTTGTATATTGTAGGGAAGGTTCTGGAGATGTTAGAAAAGGAATAGTTATATCAGAGTCCATTTTTTCCTGCCCTATTCTTTTGCCGTCTTTTCTTTCCACTTCCCCTGCTCCTATTGATTTTCCTCAAAAGTGTTATTTTAACTTTAGTTGCATCTTAAATCCTCTTACCTGTCTATGTTTGAAGCTTAATTTGGAGATCAATGGTGTATGTGTGAGAGGTGTTTTCTTCATTGTTAGACAACAGCATGTGTACCTGGACTTGAGCTATCCTTCAGTTTGAGACGTTTTGTAAACTTTCACCACTGTTGTGAGGTAGGGACAGAACTGAGTTTACCCTTTTAATGGCCAGTGATTCTGGAGAGAAGAAAATAAACGGATACTTTTCCTTCTCTCTGTGTTTTTTGGGTAATACTAGAACAGCAAGGTCAGCTATTCTGGCAGGATCTCAAGAGTAGGGGTGATAAATCCTTGAAGAAAATCCCCTGTTTTGAAGCTAAGCCATGGATTTCAGAGTCTTTGGTTGGTCAGGACATGGGTTGTTACTGTGTGATGATAGGTTGAACTGGCCAGGAATGATAAATTCAGAGAAGAGCACCTGATTTATAGGACAGTGATCTGATTGCCCCTGCTTCTTAGTCATGGATGAGAATGGAGGAACTTACAAGCCAATTACATGTTGTTATTTTTTATTGACTTTATTGGGATGAAATTGTTTAATAAAATTATATGTTTTAGGTGTACAATTCTATAATGTATCATCTATATATTGTATTGTACATTCACCACCCCAAGTTAAGTCTCCTTCCGTCACCATTTGTCTGACCTATACCCTCTTCTACTTCCCCTATCCCCTTTTCCTTTGGTAATTACCATACTGTGTCTGTGTCTGAGTTTTTTCTTTTTTCTTTTCTCCTCTCCTCTCCTCTCCTCTCCTCTCCTCTCCTCTCCTCTCCTCTCCTCTCCTTTCAATTTTTTGTTTAATTCCTTCACCTTTTCACCCAGCCCCACAAACACCCTCCCCTCTGACAACTGTCAGTCTATTCTCTATATCCTAAGTCTGTTTCTATTTGGTTTGTTGGTTTATTTTGTTTATTAGATTCTACATACGGGTGAAATCCTGTGGAATTTGTCTTTTCCTGACTGGCTTATTTCACTTAGCATAATACCCCCTATATACCTCCATGCTGTTGCAAAGTATAATATTTCTTTCTTTTTTACATGTCATTATTTCTAATCAGCTGGCCTTTGACTATCCAAACTCTGCCAGAAAAGGAAACACTGTTTACATAGTAGGGGATCTTTCAGTCAGACCAGCACAGTTGTTACTTTGCAAAAATCCTTGGATAATATAGAAAAAAAAACTGATTCAAGATGCATTACCATGTGAACCTTCGTAGAAAGGACTCATGTTTCAGATATTATTTAGTTAGGCATGTGACACAGGCTGCTAGTCAGAAGTTCAGTTGTCTTCAGAAACAGCTGTGTGAGAGTGTAAAAAGCTTTTTACCAGGAATGGTAGATCTACAGATACCAGTAGCTGTGGAGCCCAGATGGGACACTTAATTTCTCTGAACTCCAGTCATCTGAATTGAAGGGACTTCTCACAACCCGCTTGCAGTAGATTATTTTACAAAAAAAGCAAAAGACAAAAATGCTTTACAACCTTCCACAAATGTAAAACAGTATTTATCATTGATTACTAATGATACTCACTATGTGATAATTTTTCTAAGAAAAGCGATATCACTATCACAAGACAGATCAGTGTTAACCTAGTTAGCTAATCCAAGAAAGCCATGTATGAATGCAAAAGACTATCTATTACCTGAGAATTCTTGACCTCTCAAAAAAACAGGTGTCAACTTTCTTCTCTCTCCTCTTTGAGAAGTACTATAATATTGGGAAAAACTGACCGAGGAGGATGGAAGTCCTGGATTCCCTCTAACTCCGCCATTAATGTATTTTGTGTCTGTGGGTCCACCACCTCCCAATGTATAGAGCCCCCTGAGTCTGTACCTTTAAGGTCAAGATGCCAAGTGAGATTACCCCCACGCTTGTTCCAACCTCACAGGCTGAACTGAAAACACGGTACTTTCAGGTGGTAAACGTGCAAGGCAATGTGCACCAAACATGCACCCAACATCCCACTCCTCTTTTCACTCCTGTCTTCCTAAATATGTGAACAAAATGCCAGGGAAGTCCTGTTGGAATATTTTGACAGAGGCCCCCTTCAATTCTGCCCAAACACAGTGAAAATATTGTTAAACTTATAAGTTAAAAAGTTGCTTTGTGCCCTAGAAATTTGATATAGAAGCAGCATTCACTAAGTATATGGGAGAAAATATGAATATTTATTGAATGTTTGAGGCTATTATTTTCTTAAACAGCGCAGGCAGTCATTGTTACTGCGAAGCAGGTTAATTTACCCTCCTGTGCCAGTTCCACATGGACACGAAACGCTCTGCAGGAACGGGCGGTTTGGAATTACCGCTTTAGTCAGGCAAATGATGTGTATTTTTCACTGCAGCTTCTCTTGCCTCTAACATTAGACACATAGAGGGAATGATAATGCCCCGTTCACATATTTCCCAAAATATAAGCCATTTTTATTGATGGAATTTCCACTAATCATGTCCCAGATGGAGAGACGTCTTCTCAGGGGCCTCTACAGAACCTGTGGCCAGAGCAGTTTGGTTTTAAGCCTAAACACTTTACAAAATAGGATAATTGTAACCCGAGAGAATGAGGATTATGTTTCTTTGACTTGTTTCATACAAACGGGCTGGACTCAGTGTTTCTCTAAGGGAGCTCTACAGACCCCAGTATCAGAAACTGTAGGCATGGTTGTTAAAAAGTCACATTTCTGGGCTTTATTCAGATTCCAAATCAGAATATCTGATAATAATAATAGAAAATAGAATTTTAAACAACTCCTAGATAGTTTATAGAATAGTAATATTGAAAGAACAAGGATAAGAAGATCTGGGTGGATCAAATATGTGAATACAAAAAAAAACAAAACCCGCACAGGAAACCCTTGGCCAGCCCTGTGGCTGCTTCAATAAGCCTAGCTAAACACCCTCATCTTCCTCTGTGTGAGCAGCGAGGTCCAGAGATATGCTTCTTGCCTCTTAAACATTGCCTCTGTGGCTATCGGGCATTTTCCAGTGTGTCCTGGCTGCTCATCACCAAGATTCTTGGATCTGGCATGCGAAGAGAGGATTACTTTTACTCCTGCGTCACAAGTGAGGAAACAGAGGACGAGAGAAGCAAAGGTAAACTGATTTGCTAAGATTTGCAGCTGCTGGAACTAGAGCAGAAAGCAAACCATTATTCAGTGACTTCAAATCTCATTTTGTAGAATATAATAACGCTTTGGGATTAAATACAAGACTGTTTGTGGCTTACTGTTAAATACATATTTAAATTGTATTTTAATGCAGAATTTTAAATTAGTTTTGTTTATAGATTCTGCCCCCCAGCTACGGATTTGGGTTTTCAGATTACTGCTGGTGGACATATGATGAGGGGGAAAGAATGACCCTAAGAACCTGGTTTGGCAGCTCAAATATCTACAGTCCAGTATTTAGAAGGAGGTCTGAATTACATGCTTAGGCGCAAATGCAATCTGT
Organism: Tonatia bakeri; assembly: GCA_004024845.1. Taxonomy (NCBI): domain Eukaryota; kingdom Metazoa; phylum Chordata; class Mammalia; order Chiroptera; family Phyllostomidae; genus Tonatia; species Tonatia bakeri. Next base: position 95,805 of record PVIA01001703.1, on the reverse strand, counting down.
CTCACTGGAAATTATTTATGAGAATCTGGTAGAAATGTAAAATCCAGATGGTGATAAAGTTCTATGATTTCTGTGCTCATTCTCAATTGAAGGAAGTAGGGATGAACATTTTGATATTTATGTTCTAAGTGATAGAAACTGAGTTCAAAGAGACATAAGTAGAAAAGAGAGATTTATCGGTGCACAATACATAAATATGTCCGATTAAGTGGCTTCAGATATGGCTGGTTCCAGGAGCTCATGGGCTACAATTTGAAATCAACTTTATTTCTTGGTTACAGTTTCCTCTGCTTCATCTCCAGACAGGTTCTCCCTGTGATGTGAGGAGAGGCATGCCCACAAGTCAGGCAGGTAGCCTCCTACTTGCCAAATTGAAGGAAGAAATAAATTTCTTATTTGCATTATTTCTAGGAAAATCATCAGACCTTACTTGCCAGGAGGATAGAAATACGCACACTAACCAGGCCTAGATCAAATGTGCATGCTCCCTGTGGCGGGGACAACCTAGACTGCCGTCACTGAAAAGGCAGGGGAAAGGGTGATGTCAGAAGGGCAAACATCCCAGATGATGGTGGCTGGTTGCAATAGCCTCTGGCATGGAGTTAGTGCTTGTTCAGTATTAACTTACTATTATTTCTATTTTTAACATTATCCTATTATACTCAAATAGCAACTAGTGCTATTATAACTTCTTTAAGGGTTCTATTTATATATAAAAATAATTTTAAAAAACAATGGAAGGAAAAAAGGCTTGATTGTTAGGCTTTAAGTGAGGACTACACTTTGGACATAATAAGATCTGCCATCAGTTAGACATGTATTGTTAGATTTTAAGTCGACTTTGCCTTTTCAAACCTGGCCTGTCTCTCCAGACAGGACTGAAGTTTGACTTGACTTTACTTTGTGACTGGGTTCTCTACAGCCTTCCAACCCATGAAGAGGTTTTAAAAATGTTTTGTATAAAATAAACTCTCATAAATGTAGTGTTATGTGTATGCCAGGTTGATGGAGAATTGAAGGGAAATGCAAATGCTTGAACAACACCTGCACTCCTGGGACTTTTATTTTCTCATGTCGTTGCCCCTGGAATACAAACTTGGTATTATTATTCCTCACCTTTTTAGATGAGGAAACCTCAGTATTAAAGGACTCACCTCCATTCATTCATTTGCCTGTGATGTACTGAGTGTATTCCAGAATGCAACAGTAAGCGAGGACTGCTGGTGGGGCTTTCCACAAACACGCATCCCTGCTACACCAGGGAAGACGTAAGGTAAAAATGTGGGTATCTCAACACCCAGACTTCTGTTCGTTTTCCCAGGTCACACTGCCAACCATGGAGAATGAAATTTGGAGACCATCACATGTTAATGAAAATCACTTACACACTTACATTTCCTAGAGAGGCTAACTGTCCACAGCCCTCTCGGACAGCCTCCCATAGGTACAATTACTACCCTAATCTCCTTAAGAAATTAGTTTTAGTTGAATTCTGTGTTTATTTCTTTCATCAGAGAACTAACACAGAAAATTAGTCAACAAATGTATTGCTGTTGAGCTATTGATTCTCTGACTGCCAGATGGAGATCTTATCAGGCAGTACACCCAGTAGAAATTGGGTGGAAAGGAGGGCAGCTAAAAGGCCTTGGTTCTGGCAGAAACTTTCCTAAAGAACATCAGTTATGAAATATTTGTCTGAAAAATTAGTACATGCTACAAAATGGTTCATGACATATAAATATTGCTTGCACATTATCCTACACTTGGAATATTTATAATATCTAAATCCCTGTGCCTGGCTCTGTGCTGCATCTTCTCCATGGCTTAGCTCCATGGTCCCCAACGTTTTTGGCACCAGGGACTGGTTTTGTGGAAGGTATTTTTTCTCTGACCTGGAGGTGGAGGTATGGTTTCAGGATGATTCAAGCACATCACATTCAAGCTCACCTCCTACTGTGTGGCCTGGCTTCTAACAGGCCTGGACCAGTACTGGTCTGAGGCATGGAGGCTGGGGACACCTGCCTCATTTATGCTGACAGCAATCCTACGCACTAGATGCTACCTTCATCCTATGAGCTGAACACCACTTTGCAGCTGAGGAAATCAGTGCATGGAGGGGCTATAGGGTTTATGGAAGGTCTCCTTTATTAAGTACATAGTGGAGCTGGGGATCAAGCTGAGGGAATTTATGTCTACAATCTGAGCTCACAAATCATCTGCAGCCTGCCCCCCTGTACCACCCTCAACACGGGATATTTCTGTTTTAATATCAGTTTCTGCAGACTTGGTTACATGCAATGTTTTAAATTTTCTTCTAGTGTGTTTAAATGTCTCACCTTAACAAATGAGGAAAAAGGCAGAGTGTTAGATTCTTTCAATAGATTCAGTCTTAAAAGAAACATATTTGCCATGACAATACTTATCTTTAACAACTGTGTCTTCTCTGGGATGTTGTAGATTTTTCTGGGAAACTTTGGTTCAGGTTTAATTTAGGAAGAATTAATTTAGGAAGTGACTTCACAAAACTACTCAATCATCTCATTATTTTTTTCAGCAACTATCAGGGGCATCTACTATTTTATGTGTAAATCATGGTCATGGCAGATACATGAAAATTCATAAGTTCAGTGGCTGCTCTTAACAAGCTTAAGTCAATGAGAGCATGACAAGGGTGGTGTCTATACCTGTTAAAGGTATATACAAGTACACATTGGACCACGCATAATCTCCCTGGACATATCAGAGGGGTTTGTCATACCTTGAAATCTAAATAGGTTGCCCTAAAAGAAAAAAAAACATTACTGTATGAGGAAGAAATTAATACAACTGTGGAAAGGTGTTGGCTCATGGGTGACTATGGGGTTTATCTTCAATCAGAGAAGAACTGAGGGTAGCAGGAGACACAAATGGATTACCATCTCCTTTACCCCTTTTTAGTCTCCTAAAACTAGACAATGCAAAGTTAGAGACAAAGGTGAAATTGAGGCTAGCAGTGTGTGGTGTCTATGAATAGCCCATTCTAGAAAGCCTTTGTTGAGAGAAAATAAATGTTTACCCATGGAAGACAAAAATATGGAAAGTAAAGGCATGTGTAACTAATAGTGAGACAGTGCTGAGCAGGAATTCACCTATATTTTCCTTTCCCTGACTAAAGACACATGTGTTTGTAGTGTGCTCTGTGCTTTGATCTGAAGAGGGCATGTTGTCATTTGAGTGTTCAGGCCTTGGGTCACACAAAGTATATGTTATAAGAAACCCAAGGTGAGCACAGGGCATTTGAACACTGGAGTCAGGGAATAAGATACAGCATTAGACAACTGTATTTGATCAACAATAAACAAAAGTGGGGAAAAAAAAAGAAGAAATGTTCCTACACCCCTCTGTCATGTGATGCATTAGATTGGCCAAAAAGTCTATTTAGTTTTTTCCACAAAATAAAAGACACATTTTTCACTTTTACCATAAATTTATTGATTTGGATATTTTGAGTATGTTCGCTATCTCCTGTGTGGTATAATGTTGATTTTTCTCAGTTAAGGTCTCAATTTGATCCCTATTAACTTCAACTGGTCTGACTGTGGAGCATTGTCCGTTGAGAAATCTCCAGCATGAAACTTTGCAGACCACTTTGACACATCTGATCAGTCACACCACCTTCTCCATACACTGCATGAATCTTTTTTTGTATCAGTTGCATTTTTACCTTTCTTGAAATAATAGAGCACACTATGCCAAAAATGTTATGCATTTTCTTCCATCTTCAATATTAAAATGGCTATAGAAAAAATTCAGCAATTTTGATTTTTTTAAATGCATGCTGATATGACAGCTGTCACAACACAATCTAACAAAATTGTTTTGAATGAAGTTAAAGATAAGTAAGTGCTACTAGAGCCATTCTATGGGAAAAACCAAATAAAGTTTTTGGCAGGCCCAGTATTTGCCACTGGACACCTGCTCCTTCTCTGGTGTCCCACATTAATGAAGGGCCCCTGGCTATGGTAAAAATGGCAAGGGATCAAACTGACCATTATGTCTTCTTTTTAATTATTTTACCCTGCCCTCAATACCCTAACATTTTCTAGAATTCTGCAAATCTCTTCTGTCTATATTCTTATAAATCATGGCTACTCCTAAAAACAACTTAACTGACCACTGATTTATGGGGCTGGAACTTTAAGGTCAGCAGCTTACCCATTGCCTACTCTCTCATCTTATACTTGGTTCAGGTAATTGTCATGGGAAATAATTCATCTCCAGACAAGATGCTTATATGCTTTGGGGCTTGTTATAAATGAACAGGCACTTTCTATACATATGTTGCTCAGACCTCTAACTTAGATCTCATCTTCTAACCACCAAGACACATGACACTTGATTATTCATTTCCTCAAATAAGATCTCTGATTTCTAAAGCCTGAATTTCTAGATTTCACTTAGAATTATAGTAATCATACTACCACTGATGCTGTTACCAGACTTGACCTCTTGTATTATTCTTTGACATAATTGCTCTTCGTAGCTTTATGTCCCTACAACTCAACCTATGTCCTTGTTTAAAACCTTTCCTTACATATGACAACTTGAATACCTTGTAATGATCACAGGTGGAAACAGTGCGGCAATTTGTTGTAAATTTGCCACATGTAGTGGATAATTAATGGAAGTTTGTCTAATGAGTGAGGGGATTGATAAATGCATGGATGAATGGAAGGAACTAGTAGCAAAAAACTAAACCAAATCCAACAGTAAAGAACAAAAAAAAATGTTGAAAAAAGAGGAAAGAAAATGGAGAAAAGCAAACAAACAAAGAAGCCATAAATATCCTGTAGTAAAAAGTGACAGTTGTATTGTTAAACCTAGAAAGCTAAATTAATCTGGGTGTGAAAACTCAGTATTACATTTTCTAATGCAATTGTCTGATAATATTAGGTTTTGCATGATACTTTTAAACCTATTCCCCAGGAGGTTGGTCTGGACACCAAAGTTTGAGACTTTTTATTGAAGTTTAATTGACATATATAATTGACATATAACATATTAGTTTCAGGTATACAGCATAATGATTCCCTATTTGCACATATGACCACTGCTATAAGTTGAGCTAAAGTCTGCCACCATATATAGTTACAAATTATTTTTTTCTGCTGATGAAAACTTGTATGATCTACTCTTGTAGCAACTTTAAAATATGTAATATGTTATTAATTATTGTCAGCATGTTGTACATTATATGTCTGTGACTTATTTATGTTATAACTGGAACTTTGTAGCTTTTGAGCACCTTTCCCCACTTTCCCCTCCTTCACCTCCACCTCTGGCAACCACCAATCTGTTCTTTGTATCTGTGAACTTCATTTTTCTTTCATTTTAGATTCCACATATAAGTTGAACTATACATTATTTGTCTTTCTCTGACTTATTTCATTCAGTATACTGGCCTCAAGGTCCAGCCATGTTGACACACATGGCAATACTCATTCTTTTTTATGGGTGAGTAGTATCCTATTGTGTATATACAACACATTTTTAATCCATTTATTTACTGGTGGACACTTAGGTTGCTTCTATGTGTTGGCTATTGTAAATAATGCCGCAAGTAAACATTCATGGGTGACTATATCTTTTCAAGTTAGTGTTGCTCTTTTCATCAGATAAATACCCAGAAGTGGAATTACCAGATCATTTGGTAGTTCTATTTTTAATTTTTTGAGGAACCCCCATACAATTTTTTTGTAGTGGTTGCACCAATTTCCTTTCCCATCAATAATACACAAGGATTCTATTTTCTCCACATGACTGCCTACAGTTTTCTCTTGTCTTTTTAATAGTAGCCATTCTAACAGGTGGGAGGTAATATCTCTTGTAGTTTTGATTGGCATGTCCCTGGTGATTAGTGATGTTAAGCATCTTTGAAGGTACCTGATGTTTGTCTGTCTGTCCTTTTTGGAAAAATATCTATTCGGGTGCTTTTCCCATTTTTTAATAAAATTGTTTTTGCTATTGATATTAACTCCTTTTCAGATACATAATTGGCATATTTTCTCCCATTTAGTAGGTTGCCCTTTCATTTTGTTGATGGTTTCCTTTTCTCTGCAGAGCTTTTTAGTTGGATGTGGTCCCATTTGTGATAGCACTGATATACCTATGGGAGTAAATTCATCTGATTGTGAAAGCTTGGTGTTACATTTTCTAATGTTATCATTTGACTAGCATTAGATTCTGGGCAATTTTTTCCTTTATATTGAATTTATTGGGGTGACACTGGTTAACAAAGTTATACAGGTTTCAGGTACACAGTTCTATAACACATCATGTGTACACTGTATTGTGTGTTCACCACCCCAGGTCTACCGTATGGTTTCACTCATATGTAGAATCTAAGGAACAAAATGAACTAATAGGCAAAACGTGACAGACACATAAATAGAGAGCAGGTTGACTATTGAGGGGAGAGGGGTTTGGGGGTGAGGAAGGGCTGAGCAAAAAAGAAAAAACGTATGGACTCAGGCAGCAGTGTGGTGAATCCCAGGGGGAGGGGAGCTCAGGGGAGGTGGAGATGGATATAGGGGGGATAAATGGTGATGGACAGAGATTCTGGGTTATTTTTATTTTGCCTGCACTAGTGACTTTTAAAACAGTATACATATATTTCTGATGTTCAAAGAGTTGTATTTTACAGTGACTTAATGGGAATTTCCACAGCATAGTGATCCTTAGAGCTGTGACAATTCTTGGTGATAACATTGAAGTTGTGAAGACTCAGCAAGGAAGCAAATGAAAGGGACAGTAGCTGCCTAAATGTGTTTGGAACACAAGGAAAGAGGACACATTATTTGCAATGAGAAAAGAAGAAAGAAAAATCATTAGGGAATTTACATTTAGTTTTTAGCTTCTAAGGGGATTAGCATGTGATAATTACAGAAAGTTAGGAGTCTGTGTGAGTGATGTTTACTCCTTGGAAAATGTAAGCTACAATTCATTAATAGGTTAAACACTGGAATTAAGATATCAGTGTTTCACACAGATGTATCCCCATTTGAGATAGATATAAATGGTTGGCCAAAAAGTCCATTTAGTTTTCCTGTAAAATAAAGGGCATATTTGTAATTTTCACCAATAACTTTATTGATTTGGATATTTTCGGTAGGCCGGCTATTTCCCATGCAGTATCATATTGATTGTTCTCAATTACTGTCTTGATTTGATTACTCTCAACTTCAATAGATCTACCCAGCTGTGGAGCACCGTCTAGTGAGAAATCTCTAGCACAGAACTTTGCAAACCACTTTTGACATGTTCAGTCAATCATAGCACCTTCTCCACACACTGCATGGATCTTTTTTTATGTTTCAGTTTCATTTTTACCTTTCTTGAAATGATAAAGCATAATATGCTGAAAAGGTTGCATATTAAAATGGCTACACAAAAATTTACCAACTTTGATAAGATTTTTAAATGCTGTCGCAATATAATCCAACAAAATTGTTTTGAATGAAGGTAAAGACAACTAAGTGCTACTAGAGCTTTCTTATGGAAAAACAAACTTTTGGCTAACCCAATATAATGTCTACAACAAACATGTATCCTCTCATCTGGGAATCAGAAGTCCTGCACAGTCCTGTCAATATTCTGCTCCTAATCAGTGATCATGAACAAATCAATATGATGTATGAGGTGTGTATTACCTGGTTTATCTGACCATATAGAAATACATGTAGTTTCCAGGATGTACCATGCTCTTCTATGCTGCTGTGTGTTTTTAAATGTGATACGTGTGTGTTGTTTTGTTATTTCTTTGTTTACCTGAAATACTCTTTCTTTATATCCTCATCTGCCTCATTGACTTCTGCTTGCCTTTAAAGACAACATGGATATCACTGATTCTTTTTTTGTGCTATAGTTCTCAGCCTGTAGTTATAGTCTTTAAGGACTCTGAATTAATTGAGAAAAGATACAGGTTGGTCTCTTGGGAGACTTTATTGATACTGAAAAGCGTCCTTGCCTCACAAAAGGGCAAGCAATACCATATCCCAGGCCACCTCAAAGGACACAGAAAGAAAGAGGTTATAAATAATCTCTTGCCCATTATTTCTATGCCATGCCCATGCCTTCCATTACCATGACGACCTGCCTCCCAGGATCAGTAACTGATATTTAACCAAATAGACAGAGGGATAGCCTCTAGTGATTGCCTTTTTCTGTTATTTCTGACTGCCAATGGAGTCATACCTACCAATCTCAGTATTATTTTGACTCACTACGACCACTACTCACTCCAAAAATTCTATAATGTTTTTACAGTGAGGAGAAGGTTTAATTATTTTCTGTCTTAATCAATTGAGATTTTGTATCATTGCAACATAATCTAGCCTGAGCTGATTGATACAGCAGAGACCCCATGGGTGAGGTTCATAAATTTGTACTTTTAAAAGCTCACAACAAATTTACAGATAAGACAACCAAGTTTCTCAAGGGCTGAGGGGCTTGTGCACAGACAGACACCTACCTCCTCAAGGCACAGAGTGAAGGAAACATTTATTTTCCTGATTGTTTATATCTGTATTTGACATTGAGACAGAAAATCCTTAATAAATGGTGCAGCTTTTCTTTTTCCAACCAAAAACCCGCAAGTTGATGTGTGAAGAACAACTCCACCAGAACTTTAGGATAGGAAGGAAATGGATTTAAGAAAATTATCAGATCTTAATTTTGGTTGCTGGAAAGTTTAATCAAAATACCAATACTCTAATTGATTTGACCATCAATATGACACATTTCACAGTTATTATATTTATGCTATAGATCATAGAGAAGATTACTCAACCTCTCTGTGCCCTGGTTTCCAAATTGGTAAAATAATGATTAGGTTCAGAACATACTACAGTTTGGATTTAGTTTCATCGGTCAGATGAACATTAAGGTTTCTGAGAACAGGGAAAAGTGTTTACTCTCCGCTGTACCTCCAGTGCCTAGCCCAGCATGGACACTCAGTTAAATGTATCAAAGAGATGAACTAACAAACCAAGGTACATCTAGCATCACTGAACAGTTATTTAAAATAATATCATGATAGAATTTTAATAGAGCTATCATTTTTGGCTAGAGAGAAATGAATCTAACAATTAGAAAAAATTGAAACCAGTACATGTATAGTTAAAAAGTGCATTTCAGAACCTTGTTGGATATGTGCTCAAATAAGACCTACTTTGAATTTCATGACTTAGAAAGAGGTAGACGTTGAGAGAGCATCTCGAGAATGAATAAGATGGTGGTCCAAGTGTGTGTTAGAAGACAAAAACCCTGAGAAAATAGGTGGTATACCCCCAAATTAAATGAAAACAAAATTCAAACAATGGCTAATAGATATTTTACTAAAAATGATTGGGAGAGAACTAATATTTGGAACGTAGAAATCTGCCAATAGTGCCAGAAAAGACTTAAAAATGTGTAGGCTCTATAGTTTCATAATTTAGGGAAAGTAAACTGGTCAGATAAACAAAGACACACCTGCACACAAAAAGAATCTTATTTGTTGTACTTTTAAAAAGTAGGGAAAACATTTTTGATTTACCATTGTAGATAACTGATAGATAATGGAATGTGACATTGGAAAAAATGAAGAATGTAGATATTCATTAAGGATGATAAAGATTTGAATTTCTAGAAGAGCTGGGTTTAAATTTTAACTTTATCACAGAGTAATAATTCACTTCATTCCTAATTTTTAAAATGGGAGACCTAACAAATATTGATATATATTATCATATTTAATCATCATAATATGTTAAGTATCTATTTCAGTGCTTTAAATATTCTCAATATATAGTTGAGATATAAAATGCATAAATACAAAATACATTTAGTTCATTGCTTGAACTAAAACCTTTTAGTTGAATATAAAACACATGAATTTTTAACTATTATAAGATTTGCATGTATTTAATGTTTTTTCATAAAATATTTTTGACAATATAAAGAACATTTTTGAGATTAGAGCTACCTAAGAAATAAAGAGCCACTTAAGATTATATTAATGTCATACTTTTAACATTGGAAATAGTCAAACAAAGTTGCAATAAAAAGGATTCTTAATAATGGTAAACTTTATGATATTAGTAATGAACTTTGCAGTACTGATTTACAGACCATAAAAATATTTTCCATACTTTTTTATTATATGGCAAGTAGAGTGGAGGGGTCAGCTTAAGTGAATTATGAAATTGCTTCCCAAATATTATAATTCTCAATAATAAATTTTCAATATAGACTCCAATCACACTTAAATTCTTAATAACTAGATAACATTACACAAAGTATATAAATTAGTCTGTCTATAAAACAGGGACAAGCAAACTTTTTACATAAAGACTCACAGTAAATATGACTTTGTGGAACCATAATTCTACCATGGTAAGGTGTGAGCCATTGTAGCAAAAGGCCGTAGCTGTGTTTTAATAAACTTTATTCACAAAAACCAGCAGTCGACATGATTTGATTGCTGACCCTTGCTATAAACGCGTGTGTTCCCAACATCTAACTTAGTGTCTTTTTCAGATACAGAGGCCTAGGAAAAGGAGAGTTAAATTTGGCCTTGGGTGACTTGTCAAGACCTCAGGTCCTAAGTCACCTTATCCAGTAGATGTGTGTCATGGAGCAAGAGACACAACTTTTTGGAGCCTCAGTTTTCTTCATGTTAAAAATTGAAACAATGTTTTCTGTCTCAAAGTTGTCACAAAGATCAAAGGACAGTGCAAATGATAGAGAAAAAATTACAAAGTGCAAAGTGCTACTACATACATTTAGATTTCTTTGATGCCCAGGGCATCTATGGTAGTGATTTTAGGGGAGATAGAAATATGACAAAAATCTCTTATCTTCTTTTATGTGTGAAGGGAAAGGGGGAGGAAAGAACTTCATTCTGAGCTCATTTGCCTCTGTATCAATTGAGTCCTTAAGAGCAGGTAGCCTTTGAGGAAAGGGATTAACAAAACAAATCCTTCCTGCAAACAATCTAATGATTTCATACAATTCCTAAGTGTGTCAATCCATAACAGAACTTTAATATTTTTAAAAAAGGAAAGGGGATGTAGATAGTCAAGAAATCAGTAAGAAAAATAAAACTTTTATCATTGTAGAAATTATCAGTATTGAAAACAATCAGTCATTAATACTCAAAAACCCAGTTTTATGCACACTTACATCCAAAAAGAATAGTTTGTTCAATTTAATGAGGAATGTCTATGATTAATTTTTCTTCAGCATGTATTAGTTCAGCTATTAGACCTTTCTTAAAATTTCAAGGATCTATATCTATCTATATCTATATCTATATCATCTATATCTATATCTATCTATCGCCTATAATTTCTTATTTTCTCTTATTAAAGTTACTTTAAAAATAAAAAATAATTTTTCAATGACCCAAGGGCTGGTGAATGAGCCCATGAGCTATAAATTAAATCTCACTGAGTAATCAACTGAACTTTCTGTTGCTAAAGCCATTTGTTTACTTCTCTCTGAGGATATGTACCTGACTGCTTTCATGAGGGGTAATGGTTCCTATTTGCCCGAACAGAAGAGCCAAGTGTACCAATTATGAAGATATTCTAGGCACAGATGTTGAGATTCAATCTTGAAAAAGGAATAGAGGGAAGCCAGCCAAAAAAATAGGCCATGTGGAATCAAATATAACAGATAATTCACTATGGAACACTTGGAGAGCAAAAACACTCCAAATATTTGTTGTTTCTTAATCAAATCTAATTTAGCTTTGAGTCCCTAATTACCAGAGATGGCACAAACTTTAGTAGCAGATTTTTTTTTTACTAATGTCATTCAGCGGAGATTTATTTAGACCATTATGATATTGTTCCATAATATTCAAGTATTCATTTTATTCAATAAAATTATAAAAAAGAAATATAGCCTGTTATATTAAGAAAGTATTACAGTCATAACTATAGTAAGAAACCACACAGTGGTTAAGAGTTCAGAATTTGGTATTTGATTTCCAATCTTAACTTTCATACATTTACTGGCTTTGTGATGTTGGAAAGGCTTTTAACCTCTCCAGGACTCGGCCTTCTCTCTGTATAAACAATGTAAAGCACAGAAATTTGATGGTACCTGCTAATTTCTTATAACATATTAGATATTTTAATTTTTACCAGATCCTCATTTGACATTTCATCACAAATTACAAATATCAGCAAATGTAGGACAATTTTTCTATTGCTATTGCTTTATTTGGAAGGTGCTAACCCAAGGCAGTAAGAATGAGATAAAAAGGAAAGCAAACAAGGCAAGATGGGAGGCAATACCAAGTAATGTGCTATTTTCTGGACACTACATTTTAACAAACCATAAAAAAGTAATAATGAAGTTTACTGTTCAATTACACAGGCACAGCCTCATGTTATGTCTTAGGGGAAGTAGTAAAACGAGGCCGTAACTACAAGCAGTCCACTGGAGGAGGGAAAGGAGAAGAAAGTTATCTGGTCATTTCCCTTATATTTCCTATCATATGTCAGTCAAACTTTGCACCAGGGGAGGAAACTCCTTCTCTCATGGCCAATATTCCCTAAACATTCCCTCTCAAAATTATTTTCATAAAAATTTCAAATATCTTCTCTTAGTCTCAGTAAACATTTCAGTTACTTTGTATATTTCCAATTTGGCCATAAAAGAATATTTCATAAACAATAATTGCAAAGTCTGTACAAAATATATGAAGTAACTATTTAAAGCATTGGAAAATAACCAGTGGGAAGCAAAGGAAGTACATTATCAGCTATCTTCTCTTGTTCTTCACAAAGCCACATTAAATTTCACATGTCCAAAATCATACCAAGATCTTTGATCAAATTTTGGATCTTTTCTAGTGTAGTAGGATTTAAAAGGTAGCCATATTTGGTGGCCCAAAAAGATATGCTCATATCCTAATTTCTAGACCCTGTGAATTTGAACTTATTTAAGGAAGGGATCTTTGCAGATGTACTTATTTTAAGGATCAAGAGATCAGATCATCTAGGATTATCTAAATGGGACCTAAAACCAACGACAAGTAATTCATAAAAGCCGAAGAGGAGAAGGCGCAGGGGAAGACAGGAAGGTGGAGGCTGAGATGAGAGCTGTGCTACCATGAGTAGTGGGTCATCTGGAGATGCCGGAAGTAAAGAGGCGAGGAAACACTCTTCCCTAGAGACTTTGGAGGGAGCTGGGCCCTACTGATACCTTAATTTTGGAATTTTGGCCTCCAGACTGTGAAAAACTGAATTTCTGTTGGTTTAAGCTACTCATTTTTTTGTCTTCTGTTAACAACAACCCTAAGAAACTAATACATCTGGTCACTCCTATTTCACTAAATATCCCAGGGAGCCAAAATTTTACACTGCTTGCCTTTGTCCTACATTCCCTTACATGATACATCACTGAGTTCTCTGGATTTTACCTTCTTTTCTCTATCTCCATTCATGAACTCTCACCTCACACCTGGAATATTCTAATACTCATACGTGATTTCTCACTTCCATTGTCCACCCCTGGCAGGTTTTCTGCACACAGAGTCAGTGTTACTTCTTTGAAAGCCAAATGTGATCATACTTTTCTTGTTGCTCCTGTGAACCTTCATTAGTCTATTGTATTTGGGGATAAAACAAAATTCCTTCCCTAAAACTGAGGTGAGGTATCTGTTCAGATCTTTTACAAATAATTAAGCTGGGTTGTTTTCCCATTGTTGAATTTTAAGAATCCTTTGAAGATTCAGGATAAAAGTCTTCATCACGTATGTGCTTTACACATATTTTCTTCTAACCTGTGGTTTGACCTTTCAGGTTCTTACCAATGTCTTTCAGAGCCAAAGTTTTTAAAATCTAATAAAACCCAAAGTATAAAATTTTTCTGTCATGAATCACGCTTTGGTGTTCCATCTAAAAAGTAATCACCAAACTCGAGTTTACCTAGATTCTCTCCTTTGTTATCTTCTAGAAATGTTATTGTTTTTCATTTTACATTTTGGTTCATGATCCATTTGAGTACGTTTTTGTGAAAGGTGTAAGATCTGTGTATAGTTTAATTTTTTTTTTTTTTTTTTTTGGTATGTGAGTGTGCAATCGTTCCAGCACCATTTGTTGTTAAGACTATATATTTTTTTCTATTTAGTTGCCTTTGTTTCTTTGTCAAAGATTAGTTGATTTTCTTGTGTGTGTTTATTTCTGGGCTGTCTGTTTTATTCCATTGATCTATTTGTCTGTTATCTCACCAGTACCATTCTATCGTGTGGAATACTAAATCGAACACTGGAACACTTTATTGAGTGGAAAACTGTAACTGCATATATTGAGTCTGGAAATCTGACTTCATTCTTTCTTTACACTATTGTGTTACTTATTCTGTGTCTTTTGCTTCTTCATATAAACTTTAGAATCAATTTGCTGATATGCACAAAATAACTTGCTGCAGTTTTGGTTAGGGTTGTACTGAATCTATCGATTAAATTGAAAAGAATGACATCTTACCAGTAATGAATTTTCCTAATCATGAACATAGAATAATTCTTCATTTAGTTATGTTCTTCTTTGATTGTTTTTCATCAGTGTTGGACTTTTGCAAATGTAGATAATGCACATATTTTATTAAATATATACATAAGTATTTGATTTTGTGTGTGCTAATGTATACAGTGTTGGGTTTTTATTTCAATTTGAATTGTTCTTAGTATAAAAGAAAACCATTGTCTTTGTGTATTAACCTCATATCCTACTACCTTGCTTTAATTACTTTTTAGTTGTAGGTGTTCTTAGGGTAGAAACACTAGTTTCTCATTATTAATCATGTTTTAAAGTAGCTAACCAAGGAGGCCATCAGATGGAGGTGGATGGTGTGCTTTGTTAACCAATGTAAGCAATTCAAAACTTAAGCCAAAAGTTAATGCACTAGAATCCAAGTAAATGAAACTTAACAACAACCAATCACAAACAGCCAACTAGACTTTCTCAAATCAAGCAACTGATTAATCTATAACCAACCCAATAATTTCTTGCTTTATATCTGTGCTCTTTCTATAAAAACCTATCTCTGAGTTCCTGTTAGTAAAGTGTTCCTAACCACTACCAGTTTGGTACTACTCAATCAGAATCGATTTATACTCAAACTCTTAAAAAAATAAGGGACCTCTGTTTACCTTTTAACAGTTGCTTGCCTTGTCTCTTCAGACTGTGTTATTTGCCTTTTAGCGTGCTTTGAAATTTGTGTTGAAAGTCAGACCTGGTGTATTGGTAGAAGGTAAACAGGCCTTCAGTGTGATCTTGAAGCTCATCTGGACAGTAGTTTGGCTGTGTTTACTCTTTGTTAAACCACTAGGTGTCGGAGTATAAATTTTTTCTACACTTTTTGTCTCCCTCAATGTGTTTGTGTTTTTCTACATACTTCTGAACTACAGAGTCTGAGCCTCACCACTGCCTGTCCAACAGAGTATCTGTCACATGGTAGGCACAGTATAAATATTTGGCAAATGGGCTCTTTTTGGTTTCTTTATTTAAGTTAAAATTCTCAATGTCTAAATTTAAACTTATGTAATACTTAGCATCCCTATTAATGGTTACTCTATTTCAGTGCAAAAGAGCTTAACATATGCTCCCTGGGAAAGCTCCCCACATTGCCATGCCCACTGAACCTAAATTGAATGTACAGAGCTCCCAAATAAATCCACCACCTTAGGGTTGGGGTGCTAAGTAACTGGAATGATTTTTTTCCAAGTTGAATATATGTGCAGTTTGACTTCCCTTTTAAAGGTTAATGGAATTTTCCTTTCTTACTGAACCATCAATAATTTCGGGTATATTTTATTTGTAGAGTTAGTGTATTAAAATTGTCTTCTAATTACAATATGGATAGGCATGTATCTACCTGTGTGTGGGTTTGTTTTTCCTTGGGGCATTTTTCGAGATATATAAACATTTCCTACTCTTGACATGATAAAATCTTAATAGCAATGGTTGGATATTTATTAAGTAGAAAGAGGATTAACATCAGTCAGGCTTAATATATGCAGTAGAGTTACTCAGTCTCTTTTCTTTAATTGGCAGAGTATAAGGAAACATCTCAAAGTGAACTGGTTAGTATATAGGTAACTTCAGGAAATGTTCCTTCTCATTAGTATAGAAAAGAAATTTTCCAGCAAAAGTTAGTCACAGGTTTGCTTCCAAGATGCTGACTGTGTCTTCTAGCTCTTAAATAGGTGGTCCTGGAGGAACAAATGATGTTTTATATTACATATGAGTCAAATAATTTGTGACATTGTCTTGCTCTCTCTGTGGGAGGTGGACAGAGATTTATTTGGTGAAACCAAAATTAAGACTGATGAACTGTGAGCTCAAGAAACAGATTTTTAATTCCCTTACTCCATTTTGTTTCTCTTTCTTAGGCTATAAAACATTAGATATTCATTAATATGATATTATAATAAAACTACTTTCTGTTTAGATCATATTTCTTAACTTACTTTGGGTATTATACAATCAAGAGATTACATTTGTTATAAAATGTATGGTGAGAAATGTAGAATAATGTTCTGATGACCAGTGATCAAGTGCCATCCTAAATTATAGTGGTAAGATGTAGTTAAAAAGTAAGTAAGTATTGATAATTGTTCTGTTGGTTATCTTTTGACTACATTGTTTATTTCTTATTTATAGAAATGAAACAAAGTAGAGATGGTTGAAAAACCATTGCCTCTTAAAGGGCTTTTAACAGATGGTGACAATAGGTTGAGTTGTTTTCTACCTTTGTTTATAATCATAGGAACAAATTACAACTGTGACAGAGGTTTGAAGGTACTTTTAATCTTTTCAACAAAATGGAGCTTGTACAAAAGGCTCACTGTCTGGGCCATTTTGATTTGGTCTGAAAACTAAAGTGGGCTTCTTTTTTGTGGGTTACTACAGCTACTCATGCAATTTTCTTATCTATAATGACACTTTGTTCTGATACTATTTCTTTCATCTGAATATCTCAGAAGATTTTACAAACAGAAGATTTTGAATTTTATATAAAATGCTTCAATATAAAATTTGTAATTTCACATTCATTCTGTAGTCAGCATTACTATTAGAGGAGCTTGGGAGGAGCGAACAGGGGAAGGGTTTTTGTGACCCGCTCCCACTGGGAAATCCTGACTCTGAGCAGTCCTTGACGTTCCTGTCAATATTCTTTGCTGTTTTCCACTCTTGTCTTTTTTATCTTTTTTTTTTACTTACAAATTTGAAGCACATATACAAAATAAATGCAAACAAAGATATAAATCACTTGAAGTTCAGATGACCATCATTAATTAGATGTGACAGATGATCTTGTTTGGCTGGAACAAAATTGCTCATGTTGGGATTAATAACAGAAATATAGAAACTTAATTTATTTCTTTGTTTTTCCTTGAACAGTACTAATGCTTATATAGTGTGTGATATAAAACATTATTGATAACGTTAAGGTTAACTAGGTTCAGAATATTCATACTCATTTTTAATCTGAACTCTACCACTGACCAGCCCTCAAGTGTCACTTTTGAGGTGACAATCCCATATAGTAATCTTGTTTACTAGAAGATATGGGTAATGTTACTGTGCTATTAAAGTCCAAATTAAATGAATATCCAGTCTAATTAATGAGTGAATGAATGACGGAAAAATTCTTCTTTGTGTATGAGTATTTATTATCACATTTTCTATTGATACTCTATAGTTAGTTGGCACAAAGTCAAGAACAATTTAGTTTGTTGCTATATGAATAAGGTACTGGCTGTGACAGTGCAGGTTATTAAGTACTTGTCATATCTATACTCTTGTGCTTTGATCCAATTTTCCCATCACACTTTTTCTGAGGAAAAAAAATCATAGACATTTTCTAGCCTTGAAATTTTAAAACCTTAAAAAGTAGTGGTATTCTGTCTTAAAACAAAGGCCCAGGTGAGAATGTATTTTATGGAAAAACATAAAAATGGTTAAAGGTGCCTGAACCTTATCTATTCTTGATTCTTTTGCCCTTTTCATACCTTTCAGGATGTGTTTCCAGAAATCATAGGGGTTCCCAAGAGCACAGTTGGAAAATCTGATCTACTCCAATTTTATCAGGTTAAAGAGGGAAACAGCCCTCAAAATCTCACTTTGTGCTTAAAATTTAAAAGCTGACACACATCAGAGCAGGAAATCAAGCCCATAACTTGTTTATTGAAAAATGAAGAATTGAACATTTTTATCAAGGCCATTGGTTCTCCAGCTTGGTTATTCCAACATCCACAATACTGGAATCATCATGGATGTTTTAAAAAACCATAGATGCCTGGGTCCTATCCCCAGAGATTTTGAATGATGGTACTTGGTTGTGTCCTGGGCATAGAGATATTTAAAGGCCCCCAAGTCATTCTAATTCAAGCCGAGTTTGAAAATCATTGGCTTAGGCTGACGAATAATATCAAACAAACAAACCAACACACACACATACACAGACAAATATGTACTTTGGTCACGAGATGTGGGTTTGATTTTAGCTCTATCAATGATTAGTTTGTGACTCTGGCCTGTGTTTCACTCTCTACTTTATGAGATAATGGTCAGCTGGTTTCACACATTTTAGAGCCATAGAAACCTTCTTCAAGTGAAAATTTC
The DNA here is from genome assembly GCA_004024845.1 of Tonatia bakeri. Classification (NCBI taxonomy): domain Eukaryota; kingdom Metazoa; phylum Chordata; class Mammalia; order Chiroptera; family Phyllostomidae; genus Tonatia; species Tonatia bakeri. Next base: position 77,143 of record PVIA01001703.1, on the reverse strand, counting down.
ATGGAAGACTGATGTAACACACACATAAGAGCAGAGTTGCTTTGGTTAAACAGGGAAAAGGGCCAGGATGCTCAAGATTCTGTCTGGATATTATGAAATGATACAGAGGCACATTTCAGAAGGTGCCATGCTCTGAGGAACCCACAGGACATTTTTATTTCTACAGCTCTATTTTATTTCTAAATTGTTATTTGATTGTCTAAAGTTGCGTACTTCTTAGGAAGTTTTCTTGCACCTGATTCCGCGTGGCCTGATTTATAAGCAGGTTCTATTTCTGTTGTCCGACGAAAAGAGAGTGCTGACCTGAGGTCAGTTTCACTGACGATACAGTTGTTTCCTTCTCACCAGGCAGCTGCAAGCTATGAGAGAGTTCGCTTCAATGTTCCATGTCTCACAGCAGTAGAGAAATTATTTTTAATTGAGTGATTCTACAGTTTGTTTCCCCTAGCCAATCTCATAAATATTTTATATCCCAACTGGATATATCACAAATAAAATACAAAATTTAAAATATTTTGTATTTTACATCATAACAGCTTCACGGCGGACTTTGAAACTTTGAAAACTTAGCTCACAGTTGATTTGAGCTAAGTAAATTCATGAGATTGAGCTGAGTACATTCATGAGAGGACACACCGTCGAGAAATTGTTCTCCATCACTATTGATAAGAACACAGAGGCAGATGTGCAATTGTTTCCTGTGTAACTTTTATACACGAAATATAATGTACGTGGGAACAATGTCAGATGGCACACCACACTACATTTATTTCGGAGATGGAGTCTTTATTATTGTTTAGTAAACACACTTCCATTATGGTGAGTGGATGGCTGTCTGTTCTATTTCCTTTGCAAATATCCAGTGGCTTTCAGAGTGTTGCCAGTGTCTTGTTTTGTTTTCAGTAAGTTGCTCTTATATTTACTTATTAATTTTCATGAACTTATCCTTGACATTAGCAAAAAAACACAAAGATTTTCATCAGAGACTGTCTCTCCTTCTCAGTTTTCTGAAATCTGCCAGTCTTGCAGATTCTCATTGTTGTATGTATGCTGACGTCAAGTGACTCCTCATCCTGTCTTCCCTGCATTCTCTCTCATTTGAAATAAGTCCAGAAATCTGAGTATTTATATAAACAGGTTAGTTTTTTCCTAACAAAGTCTTTATCAGTTAGAATATGGTATCTATATCAATAGAGCCTTTTGTCCTTTAAGATAGGAGGTAAAAATATCTGATTCACAAACCCAGTATAAACCATCCATGTTGCACAATTTAACTTGGAAAGAGAAGGTCTTTTAATTAAGAAAAGCAAAAACAAAAATGAAAAGATTTCCATGGATAAAGATGCCAAGAAAAATTTAGAAATATAGAGATCTAGCTTCCTTTGCTGTTCATTGCCATAATTGAAGAGGCATTCTTGCCTTGTCTTTTATCTCCTCATGATTAAAATTTTCAGATAACATTGTCTTTGTTTTTAAGAGACATCATGGCCAAGTCATTCATATATACATATATGTGTGTATATATACATATGTATATACATGTATGCATATATGTACATATATACATACATATATATGTTGGGAACCACCCTGCCTGGTTTCAGAAACTGTAACCCCTAGTGGGTAAGGCTGAGTGAAAGACCCTAGGGCCCTAAGCCACTAAGGAGACAAAGCTTATCTCCCTGGCAGGAGCACCACCTCTGCCCACTTCACCCTGCCTGACCCCCAGTGCACGACCAGTTAGCCAATGATGGGTAAGTGGTTCCTCAAGGGAGGGACCACCTAAGACAGGCATGGTCACCAGGGAGCCCTCAGGGAAGGACTTGGGGGGCTATGGAACCTCACCCCTCGGCTTTGACATAGCCTGAGTCCTCATTCTGTCTGCAAGAAGTCTCCTAATTTCTTGGCTGCCTTACTTCCCCTGCCTGACTTAAGCCTGAAACAATGCCTTAAACCTGAAACAATGTCAGAGGTAGGTGCAGCCCAGTTCTGAAAACAGTGGGTTCCCTGGGATGATCAGGCCTAAGAAAGAATGTATAAAATCCTATGAAACCTACTTTGCTAATACCCTCAATTTGAATGATAAGGGTCCAAGCCTGAAATGCTTGTTCCCCAAAATTTTATGCCCCTTTAGCTATCTGACCCTGACTCAGAATAAGTCCTCAGAGTTCTTTGAATGTTATCTGTTGTTTAATCATTTCTGCCTGACAATGATTGATGAGCTTTATGTATACACCCTGTATTCTTATGCAAATAAACCCAATAAAAGCGCATTGAGGAACAGGTTCCAGGCCCTTATCATTTGAGAGATTGGCCACCTTTCCTCCCCAAGCAGATCATGTCTTCGTAGGCTTATTTTCATATGTGGTAGATGGGGGGCTCTGTGGGCAAATATTCCCCACATCTGGCCCCCGAATAGGGACCTAAGGATCCAGGACCTGCTTCAACCAGAGGTTATGAGCCATCATCATGGACAGCACACCTAAGAGGATGGAAATCAGCGTTTTCATCCCCCCAGGGACAGGGGCATCCCTCAGTAAGGACCTAAATTTTTATTGAGATGTAATTGACATGTAACATTGTATTAGTCCAAGAGATACAACATACTAATCTATGTACAAAGAATATGAGCTTCTTGAGGGCAAGGGCTGTTGTTACAAATGTGTATATTCTTCGCATTTATTATAATTTCTGGTTATTAAGTAATTAACAATAAGTAGTTTATGGAATTACTGACTATATGTAAATATTTATGCAATGATTGGTCTAACAATCCCAAGAAGAAATAAATGAATTAAGACTCCCTCCCTGAGTTATAATAGATTAATAGATGGCTAAGATGGTTTTCTTCTGCCCTGGCATCTGCTTCCCTCAGATGATTTTAGAGGTGCTTCTTTCAAGATTCTATATTCCAAATATGTATCATAAGCAAGGACAGATGTCCTGAGACTGTCTTCACTGACTACCGTGTGGGTTCCTTCTCAAGCAGGAGTAATCAGCATACATTTTTTTTCCAGAATTGGTAAGGTCTATCTCTTTTTTTGGCTTTTTTTTAAAGTATATTTTATTGATTATGTTATTACAGTTTTCCTAATTTTCCCCTCTTTATTCCCCCCCTGCCCTCCACTTCCCCACCCTCCAGCACTCCTCCCCTTAGTTCACGTTCATGGGTTGTACATATAAATTCTTGGAGTTTTCTGTTTCCTATACCATTTTGACCTCTCCCTGTCTATTTTATGCCTACCAATTATGCTTCTTATTCTCTGTACATTTCCCCCCATTCCTCCCTTCCCGCTCCCCACTGAAATCTCTCCATGTAATGTCCATTTCTCTGATTTTGTTCCTGTTCTAGTTGTTTGCTTAGTTTTTGTTTTTGTTGTTTGTCTTTTCTTTTAGGTTATCATTTTATTGTTCATATTTTTGATCTTCATTTTCTTAGATAAGTCCCTTTAACATTTAAAATAAGGGCTTGGTGATGATGATCAACAAGCCCTTCTTTAACCTGACTTTATCTGGGAAGCACTTTATCTGCCCTTCCATTCTAAATGAAAGCTTTGCTGGATAGAACAATCTTGGATGTAAGTCCTTGCCTTTCACAACTTCAAACACTTCTTTCCAGCTCCTTCTTGCCTGTAAGGTTTCTTTTGAGAAACCAATAGTTTGAGAAGCTAATAGTCTTATGGGAACTCCTTTGTAGGCAACTCTCTCCTTTGCTCTTGCTTCTTTTAGGATTTTCTCTTTATCTTTAATCTTGGGCAATGATGATGTGCCTTGATGTGTTCCTCTTTGGGTCAAACTTCTCTGGGACTCTTTGGGCTTCCTGGACTTCCTGGAAGTCTGTTTCCTTCACCAGATTGGGGAAGTTTTCCTTCCTTATTTGTTCAAATAAGTTTTCAATTTCTTGTTTTTGTTCTTTTTCTTCTGGCACCCCTATAATTCAGATATTGGAATGTTTCAGGTTGTCCCAGAGGTTCCTCAGCCTCTCTTCTTCTTCTTTTTTTTTTTTTGATTCTTGTTTCTTCATTCTGTTCTAGTTAGATGTTTATTTCTTCCTTTTGTTCCAAATCATTGCCTTGAGTCCTGGTTTCCTTCCTGTCACTGTTGGCTCCCTGAATATTTTGCTTTATTTCATTTTGGGTATCTTGCATTTGTTTCTTCATTTTTCAATCAAGCTCAACCAGTTCTGTGAGCATTTTGATTACCAGGGCTTTAAATTCCCCACCAGATAGATTGACTATCTCCTCATTGCTTAGCCCTCTGCCTGAAGCTTTTCTGTTTTTTCATTTGGGTCATATTTCTTTGTTTTGACACACTTGTTAAGTTGTAAGGGGGCGGGGACTTAGGTCTTCACCCAGGCAGGGCAACCCTCCTTACTGCACTGCAGTGCTGCTTGTGGGGGAGGGGCCAGAGAGGGAACAATGCAGCTTGCCTGCTCAGCTTTAGCCCCACTTTCCAAGGAACTCTCATGTGAGACTGGGAGTTTCTCCCACCGTGGCAGCCCCTGCTGTAGTCCACAGTCAGTTCTGAGTCTCAGTTTCCTGTTCAGCCAGCCCCTTCCCCACAGTCTGCCACCTCACTGTGGGTTCTTATCCGTCTGATTGTTTTGGTTGACTGTTTCTTTAATTCCTTGGTTGTTGAAGCTCTATGCAGTTTGATTTTCTTGCACTTCTGGTTGTTTATTGATTTTAAATTGGTTGTTATCCTCTTTTAGTTGTGCGAGGGAGCAAAGGTTTTCTACCTACACCCCCATCTTGCTGGAACTCAGATTGATCTCTTTCTGAAGCCCAAGTTATGAGAATCATATAATCTTGGAAAATGGTAAGAGGGATTGCCAAAAAGACAGAGGGCAGAGAAGAGAGAGAGGGATAATTGAGAACTCCTCAAGATTTGCTTTAAGAACCTGGTTACAGCTTCGACTATGTCCGGATACTGAAATAATTCACAGTGTTGTTTGTTTAATTACATTAGTGAATAATTTCTTTTTCCATTCTCTCCTTCTTACTCCCTCCTTCACCCATCTCCTCCACCTCCTTCTTCTTCCTCTCATTCTCTTCCTCTTCTCATTTCTATTTTTTAAAAAAGAGTATAGTTTGCATTTCTGACCCCACAAATGAATGAAACTGGTTAATGATAAAATATTTAATTATGTAAAAAATTTAGAGAAAGTTCGGATGTTTGTTTTTAAGAATGGATAATAGCAGGTAGACTAGAAAACTTACCTGAGATGAGATAATGATGACAAAAATGGTGTTTTTGGAAGTGCTGCTTTTTTTCTGTCATTGAAAACTATTTCCATTTTGTTTACCCAGAAATGTGAAGTCATTAGCCCAAAATATTTGGGCATTATCAGAAGAGCCAAACAGCCAAACAAATGACCTTGGCCAATAAAATGATACATGATTTTTTTCTTTAGGCTTAGAAAGTACATATGTTTTTCCAGTTTATTATCTATTCTTCTTACAATGATCAATGGCTATCTCTCTGACTTCAAGGATAATTTATCTTTTGAGATAACCACTCTAGAATTAGAGGATGTGTGGTCTTGCTGAGTAATTTTTAAAAATTAATATGTATGAAAAGTGCTTCTGTAATATAACTGTCTTCCTCATGCTACACGATACACAAAAAGCTTCATCTCTCTGAAATCAAGTATTAAATCTCAGCAAAAATTACATCTTGGGAAAGAAAACTGGTCAAATAAGTTAAGATTAAGGTGCCTTTTTGGTGTGTCCTTGTCTTCTCTTCACCCTTTTGTTTATGCTAGCACTCCTTAATATATCATTGTTTTTCAAGATAAAGTAAAAAAAGAAAATAAGCCCAATACATGGATGGAAAGAAATCGCTGCTATCTTCAGCCAGGTTGGGAAGTGGATGATGAAGGTTTTTTGTTTGTTTGTTTGTTTTAAATTCTACTTCCTTTTATGTACTTGGGCCATTCTGAGGGCCATTGAATTGCCTTTCTTGTCCACATTGAGTGAAGTATTCTCATAACTAATAATGCTCAATAATCTCAGTTGGATGTGTCATCATCTGAGAAACTTTATCATGGAGTGCTTCTTTTTCCAGAGGGAGACAGAATATGAATTGGATACAACTATGAATTGTGGAATCATACAAGTAGAAGTGTGTATTCTGATTTTGTCACTCGTTAATGTGTGATTTAAAGAAAACAACTCTTTAATCTTCAGTGCCCATTAAAGTGGTAGTAATGATATTCCCTAATGTATAAAGTTATTTAGAGGATCTGATGGCAATATATAAAGTTAATTAGATCTTAATTAGAATAAGATCTAACAACTGATAAACAACCAATATATTAGATATAATTGTTTAAAATTCTCCCCTTCTTTCTCCTCATTCCATTTCCTATTTCATTATCATCATGATGTCGTTAATGAGCTACAGTATCAATGGCAAGTATCACCATTCTTCAGGTGAATTGAGGAAGAAGGAAACTTGTAAACCATTATGATAAACTGATCCCCATAAAGGAGAGATTTTTGCTGATTAAATGTTACCACTGTAGAAACTTCTATTTAACAGAGGATTTTGAAGATGGCAAAGGAAGATGGAATAGGTAGGCATTTTCTATTAACTAAGTCATAATCCCATAGATTCTCTAGGAAAGAATTTTTTGTCTTCAGCAGGCAGGTGTGAATAGTTCTTCTCTTTTGCCTTGAATTACACCTTAGACAATGATGTAGGGCATAGGAACTGACACCTTGTTGATGCCTCAGGGAAAGCTTAAATCCAACTCCATACATCCCAGGATACATAAACCTGTCTCCCAAAGTACGTGAAAAGAGTGGTCTAATTCTTTTGATAAAACAACTAACCAAATGGTTCTTTAAGCAGGAGCCCTCTGTAATTCACTGGAACTCTATTATACGCTTGAATGAGCCATGACACAATACTGTTCTACTCTATTCAGAGAGTTATGCATGATCACACAAAGAACAAGTATCAGCAATAACTTCTGCATAAAGTATTATTGCCTTATTAATGTATCTACTGGACAAATGAAAGGCATGAAAGGTTCAGCCCAGATGATCTGCTGGGGAGGGAGATAAACCCTCTACTTGGTATGCAGTCAGAATCTGGCCACATACGATCTATTGCAGAACTCACATATTTGGCTGTTAAGTAGAATGGTCATAGTCTTTGAACAGATGGAAAACATCCCCTTTTCTCTCTACTTTCTTGTAATGCTTAGACACCTTTAGATTTGCCTGTTGGTTTCTAGAAATAGATCTGCATACTGTGAAAGTGTCCTATGGGATAGATTGGGGTGTAATAATAGATATTAAGAATGCAAACTGTACAGTCTGGTGTTTGAGGCTTTCCATTATATTATCCCAAGCCCCCTTTTCAGTGTTATTTTCACTGCATTATTTCCTGGACCCTGCACTCCAGCTATGCTGGCCTGTTCTAGATCCTCTCCACTAAGTTTCATTCATTCCCTTCCCTGCTTTTCCATTCGATGAGATCTTGCATCTTTGAGGACCACCCCAATGTCATATCTTTAGTCTGAGAGAGAATGATAACAGAAACTGTCAGTCACACTTAGGATGTTGGGGAAAGGAAATTGAAAAAATATTTTTAAAACCCACTTCCATCCCCAGGGGAAAGGCCGAGAATACATGCAGGAGGACTGAGGCCCTGAATAGGCCAGGCAATGACACCAAGACCACAGTGTCTTCTCAAGACTGAGTGAAGGTTAACCAGATCCTTAGGATTCTCCCCTGCTCCCTACCACTAGGCTAAGGAGCATCAGTAACAAGCAGCAGTGAGATGCTGTCAGGAGAACTGGAATATACAGATGCTCATGGAGTGGGAGGGAAGGCCTAAAAGTGGAGTTCAAAGAGGCAGTAATTAAAACTCTCTGGAAAACCAACCCATGCCCTAAACACAAGACATCTCTAGATGTCTTTAAGCCTGTGGTATGCTGAGTGTAAGAATAGCAACAACAAACCTTAAACCCAGACTAACTTTTGACTGGTAGTTAACAAAACAGACCTAGCACTAAAGTCCTAGCAGAAGAAAAGGCATGACCATTTCCAAGCATAAAAACTACTTTCCTCAGTCTGTAGTACTGGTGCAATCTGACTTGCAACATAACAACAACAACAGCCACCACCACCACCACCACCACAAAACAGAGGCCTAGGCTTGCAGTCCCTGCCACATGGCTGTCCTCACTGCTATTCACTCAGAAGAGCATAGCCTACCCCTCTTTCCTAAATTTTCATCTGAGATTTCATCTAGAATTCCATGCAGGAAGCCTCATTACATTTAGTTGTCATGTCTCCTTACAGAGTTCAAACTGTGGTGACTTTGTTCAAAGTCCTCAGTCCAATCCCAGCATGCCTTCTGAGATACCCCAGGTAGAAGAGGGGTTTGGAGGGTGCCCACACCTCTCAGGGGGTCTGTAGGTTTTTTAAATAGTCATCAGGTATCTTTAATATGTGTGGTGTTTACATTTTTAATTTTAAAATATATTTAAAAATAGGTACTAAACCATAGTTTAATTTATATATCTTTTTATTGAATTTATTGGGGTGATGTTGGTTAATAAAGTTATGTAGGTTTCAGGGGTATAATTCTATAAAATATCATCTGTACATTGTATTATGTGTTTACCATCCCAAGTCAAGTCTTCTGTCACCATTTATCCCTCTATATCCTCTTTTACTTACCACTACCCCGCTTTCCCTCTGAGAATCACCACACAGTTGTCTGTGTCTATGAGTTTTAGAACCTATGAAAAATCATAGAGTTCCATGGAACAGAGTCTGAAATTTGCTGAGCTGGAGAATCTCTGTAATTGCCAATTCTCACGTTCTAGGATTCTAAGACAACAGACAGGGAGGGAAAGTAGGTATTCTCAACACAAATTTATATTTATAGCCAAATTTGATAAAATAAATCCATTCTGGAAGGCAAAAGGAACTCAAAAAAACACAATTGCAAAGTGTGTGAATAGTCAGCCTTAAAGAAATCCTGGTTTCAAGTCTGTGGAACAAACCTACACGCAAGAAAAGCCTTCCCAGCTACCTTCTCAGTTAGCATTCGCTGCAGCAGCTCTTCAAGTTTTTGTTCTTGCCTTTTCCTATGAAGCCTGAAAGCATTATCCCTACACAGAAGGTAGAAATTTCTGCTTGTTAGAAGTAGAGAAAGAGATTACATGCTTATCTCCATGAACTAAGTACTCTACACGTCAGGGAATTGAATACATCCATGTGCAAACATGCATTTGGCACTATTTATCCACTCTATTCTGTTCTCAAAAATTGAATTGTGATAGACTTTATAAAAAAGAAAATGGTTGTTGAGATTAGTATTTTACTGATCTTACAGAGTAGACTGTAACCAAGCATGTCCTTCTTTGATTTTACAAAGAGAGCACAAAAGCCCATTGAAAGGAAAAACAATTCAAACTCCCCCTATGACTACAATTAGGAAGTTGGATAGTAATTAATAAACAGACCTTGGAGGAATTCTCTGGGTTGTATTTGTATTATTTTTCTCAAACTAACCAAAAAAGAACTCACAAAAAAAGAGCGATATGTATCTTGGTGAGTTATAAAACCACAGATATTCTGATTAAGAAAAACTCCCTTAATGACTCCAACATGTATTTAGTTATGTATAGTTTTTTAAAGAATTTCATTAGCCAGAGTCTTGTCTTTTAGAATCATGTAATATCTTTTCAGGAAAAAAATCTTCCTGATTACGCATCATATTCCTTTGCCTGTTTGTACTGGATATAGAAATTATAAGGATGGTACTTTAGTCAGGACTTTGTACCTGCCCTTTTCAAGTTTACAAAGTGTGGTATTTTTGGTAGATTGCAGCTATATAAAAAATTGCCCCCAAACTTAGTAGATTAAAATAACTTTTTTTTCTCATACGTCAGAGGGTCAAGAATCTGGAAAGTCTGGAAAGCAGCAATGCTTTCTTGGTGTTTCTCATGTGGTCCTGGTCAGATATTGCTTAACCTACCATCAACAATCAAAGCAGAAGCTGCTTGCTAGTTTTCTTCTAACCTAAATTCAGAAGTCTCACCACATGGTTCGCATCCAAGGGAAAAAGAGATTGTCTCCATCTCTCAATGGGAGGAACATAAAAGGATGTAAAACTATCTTTAATGCACGAAATATGGTGTTTCTTACATGACAACTTGGACATATGTATCTACTTAGCTAAAGAATTATCAATGTGCTATCATATTTTCTTACAGCACTGTCAAAAATCTTCTTCATGCACACCTCCTTTCTACTTTCCCAGATCATTTTATATACCTTAACATAAATATAATTTAAAATATATTTACAAGGCTTGGTAAAATTAGGTTTACAATTATTCACATAGGAAAGTACAAATAAAGAACGAAATACTAATACAGGAATAAACTGTGTTTCATGTACTAACAACTGTAAGCCCACTCCTGTATATAATCAGTAACATTTATTGTAGAAAATCCAAAACCACAGAAAAATATCAATAGAGAATAAATGTTACCTCTAATCCAATCAAGTGATAGCCATATTTTGCATTTTTGTTGTACTCACTCACTCTATAATTTTGTAAGATTGCTTTATAAATTCAACAGTTAAACATTTCATGACATTAAAATTGTTTTACTTAATTTTCATAGTTTGAATATTTATATGACTATTTCTTAAATCTTGCATTATCTTGCTAATTTCTTAAACAGGATGCAGAGCAAATTTTAGCCTGATTCTCTTTAACGGTCACATTTATTATTGATATGATAATGACATTGATATGGTAGAAATGCAGATAAAGATGACAGGAAACCTATGATTAAGTGAATCATTGTGTGACAGAAATAGTATTGATAACGGTGTAGGTCCAAAATTCTTGATCAGAATCCTAAAATTGAAAAAGAATCTTTTTTTTTTTAAGATTTTATTTATTTATTTTTAGAGGGAAGGGAGGGAGAAAGAGAGAGCGAGAAACATCAATGTGTGGTTGCTGGGGGCCATGGCCTACAACCCAGGCATGTGCCCTGACTGGGAATCGAACCTGTGATGCCTGGTTCGCAGCCCGCGCTCAATCCAGAGCTACACCAGCCAGGGCAGAAAAAGAATCTTAATACCAAATGTTTTGTTTTGTTTTTATAACTTATTTGTCAATAACGACTGACCTAATCTGGTGAGAGACTATAATCTTTATATATATTAATATTGTATATATCCATATCTTCTGCTACAGAAATATTAATTTTCTATTATGGGTTGTTGCCTGAGACTCCCACTGGTGACTTATGTACTATAATACTTTTATATAAATCAAAACATTTTCAATCTGAAAAATATCTGTCTTCAATGTTTCTGGGAGGGGAAAACAACAATTTTTGTGAACCTTGTGTTAAACATTACTTTAAGCTATTAATATGTATTTTTTTCCATTTTATCATAAAAACAAACAAATAGGGATAATCATTCATTTCTGAGATGACGTTAAAAAACTACCAGCAAGTGGAAGAACTATCATTCAACTTGACCCCTAAGCCTCTGTGCTTATCTTTTAGATTCCTTTGCTTGAATTATTTATTGTCAGGCATCTTCCAAACCATACTGAAATGCCTTCAGCAAGGCAAAATGATGCCTTTAGCATTTATCCCCTGCTCCTCTTGAGCATTTTCTAAATTTCTATAAATTCAAAGAATTCCAAGGTAGAGTTCTGCCCTGCTATTACCCTCTTAAGATGGTCTATCTTCAGGTTATTTATTTGTTTGTTTGTTTGTTTTTTAATCTACAATTTCTTAAATTCTAACCTCCCCTAACGCATACATTGTGTAATGCTAACTTTTTTACTCTGCTTTTTGTTCAACATAAAAATGGCAGGCCACCTTAATATAATGTGTCACATCCAAAAAATAAATTCAAATGAAAAATAATGTGAGTATTCACAAAGGCATTATGGATGACATAACAAATGAGAAATTGCATCATATAGCACACAGAGGTCTTTCTATAAACTTGTCTAGGAAAGAACAAATCATTCTCTAGTTAGACTTCTCATTGTAATTGCTTTCTTGCCTTTCTTCATTTCTTTACCTTCCTTTGTGTATCATCATCTGGCTCCATTTTTTTTTATCAGCTTCCCAGATCTTTTTACACGTTGTTTCCTCTTTGTGCACTCTAGACTTATTATTTCCTTCTCCAGGCCTTTTCATGTCATTTGCATCTCCATATGCATTTCATTCTTAATAGAGCAACAGAAACACTGCACAAAACTAATTCAACTGTTTAAAATCTCTTCTTGGGAGATGCATATTCTACTAACATTCTCTTTGGCTTCGAGTAAGTAAGGAGCAAGTAAAAGGAAAAGAAACTATGAGTTGCCATGTTTTCCTTTTCTTCTGTGTCATCATTTTTGCATAAGAGGTTGGCTGATACAGGGAAGTAAAGAAAGAAAATGTCCAATGGTCTCCTGGCTGGCATAGGTCAGTGTATTGAGCGCAGGTTGTGAACCAAAGCATTGCAGGTTCGATTCCCAGTCAGGGCACATGTCTGGGTTGTAGGCCACGGCCCCCAGCAACCGCACATTGCTGTTTCTCTCTCTCTTTTTTTCTCTCTCCCTTCCCTCTCTAAAATAAATAAATAAAATCTAAAAAAGAAAAAAGAAAATGTCCAATGGTCTCTGTTAGCTGTTCACGTTTTTTAGATGACATTGTATTCTATCTTCAGATTTGAACAGAAAGCATAGTCTCTCAGAGCTGTCAGCACCCTGCTTACTCAGTCATAAAATTATCACGCTTACCTTGTTCTATCTTTGAGTCTTGTTGATCTCCCATGCGTGGTGGAGACACAGAATTTCATATTTATGGAGCATCAGTACTACTATACACAAACAGAATGTCAAGGAATAGCAGCAGACATACAGAATATGTGTATCTCCTCTGTTCTCATGCACATGCCATTGTCCCAGGGAACCTCATCACAAAACACAAGTGCAAAGATCAAATTATCAGTAATTTCAAGATGGCAACAACAAAGCATTACATTAAGAATGAGGAACTTCTGAGTACAACCTCCCGGTTTCCCATCCACATTTCCCCTCTGTTTACATTTAACTCTCATTTTCCGCAACAACTCTAACTCAGGAATGGACAACGGGGGAGCAAAAGGAAACAACATGACCCCAAGGCTTGGCTCTCACGCCAGGATTTTCAAATCATGTGGACATGAGTCCACTGCTCGACTCACATTTTATATTCAACTAAATCTTACTTTGAGAAAAGTCTGCCTATTCCTGGAGAGAATAAATAAACAAATAAATAAGAGCTACTTAGAAAATACATGCTGTATAAGCAAATGTTGCCTAAGCAGCGAGCTTAAAAAATCATTAAAAAAGGACATCAGATGGTTTCTAAATTATAAACAGAAAATCAAATGATATTTAAAATTAAAAAATTTTTTAAAAGTACTTTATTTATTTTTAGAGAGAGGGAGGGAAGGGGAAAAAGAGGAAGAGAAACATCAGTGTGTGGTTGCCCCTTGCATGCCCCCTACTGGAGACCTGGCCCACAACCCAGTCGTGTGCCCTGACTGGGAATGGAATCATTGACTTCGGTTAATAGGTCAGCGCTCAATCCACTGAGCTACACTAGCCAGGGCTGATGTTTAAAAATATTTATTTTTTCTCTTTCTCCCTAGTAAATTCCTAATCCTGCAAAAAAATGATCATGTACCTGACTCACAAAGCTCCTCCTACCCTAGATATGAATTATGTTTTATTTAATGAGATGCATCTATCGACTGAGGGAAGTTGGCAGGGGAGTTGTTTAGAGCCATGACTTTCTAGCCAGATTGTACCTGCTTATCTGGGTATCTCTTATCCATGATTCTGAAGATGGATAGTAATCCAGAAATGGATTTGTACCTTTTACACCTCATTAGCTTATGTTCTCCCTGCTCGTCAGGCAGGGCAAAGATTTATGATTTAGGAATTCTCTGCCTCACTGCTTCTCTTTCCCTCCTGGGGATTCATATTTATTTTTACCTTCCACCTTTGACCATTGGATTTGACTTAGTGAAGCATGTATGACTGAATCCTAGTACCACACTTGTGCAGTACTCTAAGTATGATCTCTAAGGGGGCAAAGTGGGGATACAAATATTAAATGGTGTAATACTACCAGTTCAATAAATTTGAGGATTTTCTCTTCTTTGGGGATATGCAAGCACATTTTGGAGAACTTTTCTTGCCTGTGAAATTAAAGCTACTGAAATGCAGGTGGCTAGACAGGTAATGGGTTAGGTGTTAAGTTTCAAACGTTCAAGCAATTTTCACATAATTCTCTTCAGGTAAGTCAGTTTTCTTAGCTTACTCAAAACTGACAAGCTATTTTGAATAACTGTACTTCTTCAATTTTCAAGTGAAACTTGAGGTAGTTGAATTTCTGTAAAATTTTTGATATGAAATATTTATTGCCTGTAGTAAAATACTGTTGCATTTGCAGTAGTCCAATAGTCAAAGGAGCTTGATCCTGCTTAGTGCCAAACATGATTTTTAGCTACAGTGTATGGCAAGGGAATAGGGTGTGAAGTTACAGACAATATTCAAGACCCAGAGAGTCATTATACTGCATCAGTCCTCCAGAGCCTCGGTGGACTTGTCTGTAAAATGTTCATAATAATTCAGGCCTTGCTTATGAACACTGAAGAAAGATTGTTGCACAGTGAGCACTGAAAAAGACAGAGGCTCTGGCGTACATACTTGGCTGTCCTCGTGGACTGAGAGTGTTACGTACAGAAATGTATTCGATTCTCACAACCACCCCATGAGTTTGGTTCAGTGTGTGTTGCCTCCATTTTAAAAGGAGACTTAAATACAGAGAAATTTAGTATATTTCCCAAGTTCACACAAATGGAAATGGTGAGACTGGGACATTTTGTTTGATGCCAGAGTCTATAATCAGGGCTTTTGTATTACCAAAATATTAAATGCTAAATTTTGTCTTTAAACCTTCAGAAGTAATTTTGTGTTCATTACAAATAAATAGCAGTTCTGTGTTTCATGGGCATTTGCTAGTCCTTTCCCTCAGTAAAACATGTCCATAGAATAATTTATTTGTTAAAAAACCACAAGGGGGAGGTCAGATGAATGCAATAAATTAAGATTCCAAATATAGCAGAATACTAACTACAAGTAAGTTGGTAGTTGTTTATTATACACATTTAATATTCAGTATAATTTCATGAACACAATTTTTGGTTTGTTCATAGATGTGGTGACATTTTAAATTGACTTTCTCACTTGTGAAAACAGTCCTGAGAAATAGGCAAATATAATATTCCAAAGTAAATTTTCCACACTTAAGGCATTTATCCCCATGGGCACAAACTCCTTTGAAGACTGTGTGAAATAAATGTTGGCTATTTTTAGAGCTGGAGTGAAATGGTTGAAAGAGACTCACTTGATGTGAGTACACTTTGAATTTTAATAAACAGTGGTAATATGTCATTTACCTCAAGCTAATGCCAAATATCACAACATTAAGACATGGTTTGCCTAAGAGACTACAACTGAAACCTCAAGGAGTAGTATTTCTGTGACAGTGAAACTGTTTACTCATATTTTGGCCTATTTATTTTAGCCTAGAAGTACAGTGGACTCTAAGAGAGGTTTTAGAAATAAGAAAGGATTCAAAATGCTCTTGAATTCTATTTTCTCTATTATTGTCAATTGCAGATTATTCAGTTAGCACATTGATAAATACTTATTGAGCAGTGGTGTGCCAGACAATGGACTAATAGACTTGAACCAAGGGGACAGGGTTTCAGTAAGTAGCATTTTCATACTGGGGATATGATAGGCAGTGGAAGCACCTCACCAAGAGTAGGCAGTAAGTGGGTACATTGCATGTAGAGAATTAAAAAACAAGAACTAAACTTAAGATAATTGGTCTGCTTTTAATCATTGTATTCTAACAACTGTATAAAATGTCAGTGTTAAAATGGCCCTCCCCATTGAGAACAGACTTTTCTATACACCCTTGCTTCCCTTTTTGTAAGATCGTTGAGTGCTTTGTTAAAAAAAAAAAAAAAGAAAGAAAGAAACAGCCCAGGTATAGAACACCAGGTGAATAGATAAACAAACTGTAGTATGTACATACAATAAAATACTACTCGGCAATAAAAAGATTACTGTCATATTCAACAACATGAATATACCTGAAAAATATGATTAACTACAAGAAATCTTACCTTCTGTATGATTTATTTATATAAAGATCAAGAACAGGAAAACTAGTGTATGGTGGGAAATGATCAGGATATGTTTGTCTCTGGAGTAGCATGCGTAGAAGTTGGCTGGGAAAAGATATGAGAAATCTGTCTTGGATGCTGGTCATATTCGACATCTGGACAGGGTCTTGGGTTACAGAGATTTATGCATTTGTCAAAATGCAACCAATTGATACTTAAGATTTGTGCATTTTGTTGTCTGTAAATTTTGTATGAAAAGAAAAAATCATAATCAAACACTTAATCCAGTTATATATATGTGTATTGTTTAGGGTAAAATCCACTGACCTCTGAAATTTATTTTGAAATACATCAAAAAATAAGATAAATTGATGGATAGATAGAAGAACTGATATATGGTAAAGTAATAAGATATTAGTGGTAAAATATAGGTGGTAGGGATATAAGTTTAGTGTAAAATTCTTTCAATGTTTTTTATGTTTGATAATTTTCATAAGACAATGTTTGGAAAAATAGATAACTGATGATAGATAGATGATAGATAGATAGATATAGATAGATAGATAGATAGACGATAGAAAAATAACCTGCAGTTCTGGTAATTATTAAAGCTACTAAAAATTACCTGGCCAGGTGAATTCCAGGTACTGATGTTTAAGGATCTGAACAGGTACTATTTCCAAGAAGCATGGCTTACATTAATTGGCCTAGGCCAACTGTCATCTGCTTCAGAAACTGAGAGTGATATTTTTCCAACGCCTACTGCAGTCTATTTTATTGCTGAAAATATTTGTATTCTCCTTTTGTAGCATATTCTGCCTGCCATCACCTCCAAACGCAGGAGACAGAAGGATGGTAAGCTTGGTTATCTCCGTTTGCAAGCTGAGAGATCCATCCATCTTTAGGCCAGGATCACGCTATGGACTGAATGGTTCCTCTAAAGCTGCTGGTTCTCTAACTTGTCTTTCGGCTCGCTGAGTCAGGAAGTCTCTGGGGAGTGGCCAAAGAAGATTTTTCTATTCTTCCTTGAGTTCTGAGACAGCCTTTACAAAGTTACCAGTCAATGATTCTTGATCTTTACATCTTTCCTTTTCAGGCTTTGCTGTATGTTGCTCAAGGTCTGAAATGGAAACTCAGCAGTCTCCAGCTCCCTAATGACCCCTTCCTGTCTTTTGTTAGTTCATAGAAATAAGCCCCATCATTCAGCAAATGACATCTTGCTGGCTGGACTAGGCAGGCTTCAGGATAAACAGACCTATTAGTTTCCCTGAGATGTCCTTTTGGTAGCAAAGACTCTAAAGTATGTGCCTCGGTACGTTTCTGGCACCTGGAAGTCTGAACTGCCTTTGGCCAGTTCAAGGCAATGGTTTAGAGCCTGTGAGACATCTTTGCTCTACATGTGAGAGCCTTGCCTTTACTGAATATAAACTCCTTACTGGCAGTATACTTTTACTTGGAGAAATGGTCTGGGAAAATTTTAAATATAAACAAAATTTAGCTCTGCCATCCCTTTCTTAACAAATGTTTCTTTTGTATTTGAAGAATTATTTCATAACGTCATATATAGGAGACTATAATTATGTCCCAATCTTTTTAATGGACTATGTAGTTTTGTATGTATGCTAGTACCCTACATTCAGTCCAGTTCTCCAAAATGGACAGAAATGTGGAAATGAGGACACTGCTGTTCTGCTTATTGCAACTACAGGGTTTGGGGGCTCAGAATTTCATGTTTGTACATTTATTTTTTAAATGTGTAAATCCCATGGGCATTTGCCAGTTAACTGACCAATCCTGTATTAGACTCCACAGAACAGAGGTTAGGAATAGTCATGGACAATAGCCTACAATACCAAAGACTTTGGCATTTATCAGAAGGATCACCTGGACAGTTTATTAAAAATACAAAATTTTAGGCCTAAAAACTCCATTGATTTTGCTTCAATAGGCTAGAGGTGAGCCCTAAATCTGAATTTTTAACAAGTAGCACAGTTCATTCTGACACAGGTGATTTCAAGGGCTCTACTACTTGGAGCCCAGTTCAGAGTCAGTAACATAAGAATTCATTAAAGACAAGGGCAGGAGTTAGAGAGAGAGAGAACTAAGTCTGCATTCTAACTTTTTCATTTGTTTTTTGAGAGACGATGTCCATATTATTAGCCCTTCTGAGCTTTGGTTTCTATAATTTTATCAAAGGAAGAATGCTGTTATCTGTCCCATAGTTTTCTGAGATGATTAAATGTGATTAAACACATAAAACACAATGCCAGGAAATGTGTCCTATTTTTTGTACACAGAAAAATTTTAAAACTGAAAACATTGATCTTTAATTTGTAATGATCTGTATCTCTCCAGAATCTAACCTGACAAAATTTCTAAAGGTATTGGATTGTAAACTGACATGGAAAAGGAGAAAGAAATCTATTGATTACTGGGCACATCATTATATTCTAGATATAGTGCTGGGCACTGTGGAGCAGTATCTCATTTTATCGTCACACTATTATCCCTACATGAGAGATACAAGACACAGAGAAGTTAAAAAGCATGCTCTAATCTCCTATCTAGTAAGTGGCACAATCTCTTCTACTATACAAAGGGTTCCAAAAATGGAATTACCTTCTGGAGGGCGGGTCCCTTATAGTCAGATTTCCCCCACTAGGTGAGTGTTCATTTGTATCAGTGTACCAGCTGGTATTGTTGTGAAAGGCTGTACTTTAGTTAATTTTTTTTGAAGACTCTTTCAATGTATTTGCCCATTTCTTAATGGGTGATTTATGAATGTACCTGCCCACAATGTGCTGAGTATTCAGCAGTTTTCAACCAAAAAATGGCATGACCCTCATGCCCCACCCTCCCTATTCATCAGATCTTGCCCCAAGCAACTTTTTTTTTTGATTCCCTGAGTGAAAAAGTCCTCAAAGGGAAATGTTTTGCTGATATGGAAGAGGTGAAACCAAAAATGGCGGAAGCACTAAAAGGCATCAAATTCAACAGGTTCAAAACCGTTCTGAGTACTGGAAAAAATGTCTCAATAGATGTATTGTATCAAATAGAGAGTCCTTTGAGGGTCACTGAAGTTTAGACATGTAAGAATAAATTCACAATTTTTTATAAATAAATTCCTTTTTTGGGGGGTGCCCTCTTACACATCTATTTGAGTCCCAAGTTCATCAAATAATGGGAAGCATTTCCTTTACTAGTCATGTTAGCAATTTTGGAGGGCTCATGCTAAGAAAGGAAACCCCATGAACTTGAAGCAGTAATACAACATAAAAGAATAGAGAACAGAATAGGGTAGAGGTAGAAGGGTAAAAGAATTATAATGAAGCTTAATATGATATCGTAACATGTGTCTACAGCAATGGTTTGCTCCATCGTTTTCTTCCCGGGGCAGTGCCCATTTTGCCTAGGCTCAGTCAAAGAGAGCTCATATACCAGTAGATTCCACCTCCCACTGTGGAAAAATAATAGTATTTCAAATGGGTCCTTAACATCTCCCACAAGCCAGTCTGACTCTCGGTTGGAAACCATGAGACTATCTCTGTCAGGACTTACATGGATCAGGGTGCCCTATTTAGTAGGTATTCTTTAAGGCCATCCTCAGTCTACATTTCTATGATTTATCATGGGAATAGGAGACTAAGGAGGAATAGGTGAGAGGTAATTATAAATCATTTGGAAGATAGAAAGTTTAAAATTATCATGTTTCTGTGGTTATTTCCAGGAGTAAACTCAGCTTGTCTGTGCTAATCTGTCCTTGTCTGAAGTAGATTGCATTGGGGAAAAGACCTGGTATACTATAGTCTGATCATTTACTGACGTGACTCAATTCAAGAAATGAGTTCTTTTTGTTTTATTAGGAGAAAACTGATTTTTGCCAAACCTCTATTTACATCCAAATTTTCATGTCTTAACTTTCAGGATCGAGCACACAAATTAGTCCATGGGACAATTACAGTCTTTCTTTCTGGATATCAGTTTCGCTAGTATATTTTGAAAGAAATCAATTTTTAAATCAATCAAAGATGTATTATGGAGTGGAATATAAAACTTACCTGAACACAGAGCTGTGCACTCAAATGAGTAATGTTTGGTTCACTCATTTTTATAGCAAAGGCTTACTAAGAACTACTCTGTACCAAGCAATATGGCAAGTGCTCTGCCTGCCCCGTTTTATTTTGCCTTCAAAAGACAATGGAGTAAATATTATTCTTATTCTAATTTAACAGATGATGAACCAGGCTTACAGGCCAAAAGACTTTTCTCACAGTTATGTAGTAAATATCACTGTGCTCTTAACTGCTGAGTTACAGTGCATGATGATATTATCAGTTACTCTGCACCTACAGTTTAAAAATTAGACTTGAGAGTGAAGGAATAGGTAGTTATACAAGTAGTTTCACTTCTGGAAAGCCTGTGTGAAGCTCGTCTTTTAATTTTCAGAAGCTCAATTAATGCATTTCTTTGTTTGGGCTTTAAAGGCCTGTTGGGAGAATTAAAGAGCAATAGGGCATATTTCCTATTCCACCTTAAAAATCAACCACCTATTTTTCTAGGAAAGACAAATAGTGATAACTCCATAGGGCACTGTCTTCTGTTTCAGAAACTGAGATATACAATGGTTTCTGGTTCATAATCAATGTATTGCCTGTGCAAGAAGGATTTTATGGTATTTCTCACAATGGGGGATTTCAGAGTTAAAACATATTTATTTTTGTCAGCAAATAGAGATTATTTCTGTATTTTTTCCCAAAGCAATTCTTTGTGTCCCTCTTTTACTATTTTGTCCAAAATCTTTGAAAGTCAAAGGCAAGTAGTTAGCTCCTCTGTTTCAGAACTAACCAGGCACTATTATTTTCCAAATTATACATAAGAGTCAAGATGTGAAAAGACACAATTGAACCTCAAAAGTGGTTTTAGTCTCAATCATCTCTGGGCAGCAAAGACACCTCACTGGGCCTGCCTACAGCTGGAGGTTTCAGGTAAAGTACCTCATTCAGTACTGGTAACAATCCTGGAAGGTCTGTTATGATTATGCATTATTTTATGCACGCTGATAAGTTAGCAGGCATCTAGGAAGTGGAGAGGGCAATCACAGACCCTGGTCTTTTGATTTCAAGTGATCTTTTTCCTAAATCCTGCCTTCCAATGCTTCTTTCTACTTCATAGAAGTAGACAGAATGCATTGTGTGATCAGCCCTGTGACTTATGAACCTAACCTAAAGTTCATAAACTGGCTGATATGAGAAAGAGTACGATGGCTGATTTTGTGTGTCAACTGGACTGGGGTAAGGGATGCCCAGGGAGTTGCTAAAACATTAATTGTAAGTGGATTTGTGAGGGTATTTCAGGAAAAGATTGGCATTGGCACAGTAGACTGAGTAAAGATATCTGCTGTCATCATACGGGCAGGGATTTTTTATGGGTCAGGGTTGTTGTTAGCGAAAATAAATACTAACATACCTTTAGCAAAAATGAAATGGGCTTGGATCACAAACTTGTGGAAAGAGGGAGATACCTTTGTGTATATATAGATCTTCTGTTGGTTCTGTTTTAATAGAGAACGCTGACTAATACAAAGACTTATCAGTGATTTGCCTGTTTTGATCTTTTAACTCTTTCCCTACCCCTTCACATTTATCCCTGCTGCTGGCATCGTATATTGGCCTTAGTTGTCCTGAGATTGTAGCTTGTTGGCAATTTCTTCTCTCACCATGCTAGACTCCATTTTAGTGTGCTGTACTTACAGATATCCATCTTACTCTGGATGTTGTCAACACTAACACATCAACAAATGTTAATAATTTTCTATTAAAGCCTTTGCAACTAATGATACATCATGATAATAATGATAATGATCAGAAGGTGCCTAGAGAGAGAAATGACTTGACCCAAAGACATGGGTCATAATGGCTTCTTTCCTTCCTAGCTTCAGCCCTTTCTCCTTTCTTTTCTTCTTCCCTTCTTGCCATCTTACTCAATTTCTTCCTTTCTCCCACAGTCTGTCTCTTCTTTCTTCCTTCCCATCCATCAAGAAATAAATATATTTTGCTAACAATGACTAAATACCCTACACATGCTAGGCAATGGGTCAAGCACTGTGGATAAAAACGTGAAATGCCAGAGACACTGCCTGGAACTGTGCTGGAGAGACTCACAACCATAATACACACCAGTGTTCTGGTGCAGGAGTCCTTTGTTGACTTTCACGGAGAGACAGTCATGCAAGGGTCAAAAATAATGCATGAATTCAGATTTTAAAATTTGGAAATTAAGTGGAATATAAATATATAAATAGTATGAATTAACAAAGCACCAAGTAAGGCCCAAGAGACTTGTGGAACATATTTTTTGGTATTTGGGAACTTTATTTCTTTATAATAATGCCACAGGCATTGTAGCAAATTACCCTTGTAGAGATTAAATTGTGGGTCTTTCTTTCTCTCACACATAAGCAAGAGTAGTACCAGAAAGATTACATGGAATCAATTGGGATTTTTTTCTTAGAAGGATAGTCTATGAATTACTTAAGATAGCCTTCCTTAGAAAAGTGGACCCATTAACCAAGAAAATGGGTACAACTGATGCAGGGGTTTTGGGGTCCTGGGACTTGAAGGTCCATAACCTATTCGTTCTTGGCATCACACAGGAAAGAATTCAAAGATGAGTCAGCATAGAGTTTAAAGTGAAAGAGTTTATTAGTGAAGCAGTAGCACTACAAGTGGCTGCTACACAGAGAGAGCTGCCCTTCCTAATGGGATTTACTTCTTTTATTGAGGCTCATTTAATTAAGGGGTAGGGCATTCTTTAAGGGGGAGGAATATTCAGGATTTTTCTGGGAAGGGGGTAGAGACTTCTTGGAAGAATCCTATGGGACATTTTGTATCTTTATATGACCTTTCCATTTCCATTTTTGGCAGCAGGTGGGTGGGAGGGCTGTCATTTAGCATGCCGATACATTAAAATGAGCATGTAAGTAGGCTAGGAATTACTGCAAGGTAAAATCAGTCAGTTGCTGTGTTGGATCAGGCTGGTTTTCTGTTGGTTCTAAGCCATAAATCCACTGAGGGTTGGTCTTACTGTCTCTGTGATAGTTTTTGTAGCCCTTATTAGTTACAGCTGTTTTGTTCATACCCTATCTCATGACTAGCCCTACTGGGTTTTAAGTGTAGGGAAGAAAAATCTTGTTGACTTCTGTGGATGAATCCCTAGGGAGAAAATGGAGTCAGGAATTCTGAGTCCATTAGGTACAAAATATAAACATCAGTCCTTTTTCTGTCCTTTTTGCTTCCTTGACCTGCTGGTATTAATGTGAATTGAAAGAACTAAGCAAATTGAGTTGGAACTCTAAGAGTTCTATTTCAGAGCACCTGGGTGTAAGTTTGACATTGAGGAAGTTAGATTGTCTTCCCTTGGGGAATCATTGAATATCTATGTGGATTTCATGTCACTGAACTGCTACTTCAATAGTGAATTGTCCTATCTGGGGCTGGATAGAGTCCATAGGCAACAGAGGAACTTTGTGGTGGCAAAAATAAAAGTGATAGAGAACTGAAGAGATACTTTTTGAAATTTTTCTAATGGAGTATAGAGGCCCACTTGGCTCCTTCCTCCCATACAAAGCCTATAATAGATTATGTAATTTAAAAGGGAGAAGCCCCAAGAGGGATATAATCCATAGATAAACCACTGATAATGGTATGGAGAATTGTGATTACTAAGATCAATAAAATAATATGACTGGTTCTTAAAAAAAATTTGTACCGTATGATCTCACCTATAAGTGGAACCTAATCAACAAAACAAACAAGCAAGCAAAATATAACCAAAGACATTGAAATAAAGAACACAGTGACTGTAACCTAAGGGGTGGGGGCAGGGGGGTAACGGGGGGAAAAAGGGGAAGGGTTGTCAAGGAACATGTATAAAAGACAGATGGATACATGGAACAAGGGGGTAGGATCAAGGGTGGAAAGTGGGGATGGGTGAGGTGGGGGGGAATGAAAACAAGTGTATTTGAACAACAATAAAAAAAGAAAAAGAACAATTCATGTCAATTACCTTCATCATGGCAGTTGATGATTTCTACCACAGAAGACAGTAACTGGTTTGAGAGGATGTGAAGTAGACGATAACATCTTCTAATTTAATATTTTATAAGGGAAAATTATATTTCTTTTTACATAAAGTGGCCCTCTGAAAGCCTGGCATGTATCATGTAGTTAAAGTATGAAAAGGCCCAAGGAGGTGAGAATACCTAATCACTCAGTTATGTTCTATTGTACTTACTTTTAAATGTTAATTCCTATGTAAGTGGCTCTGACTGGAGATATTCATCTCTGCTGTTAACCCTCACAATATGCAGTAATGAGAAGAAATATGCGGTGGCATATTTCGTTTTCTGACAGGCATTATTTGATTGCCTCATTTCTCTTTCATTGGTTTGGGGCATCTTGTTTCAAGAATGAGGATCTGCAGTGCCCAAGGGTCTAGGGTGAGAGTTGGACTTGTAATATATATAAAGGAATTTAGGGGCTCATCATTCATAATAAACAAAAACGTGCTTTGTGGCTGGGTTGTTTTTTTTTGGATTCACTGAAGGAAAGCTTTATACAAAAAAATAGATAAATAAAATAAGATAAAAGCTCCTATCCCAGCTCTGAACAAAATGCATATGTAATTAGTTATCCTGTCAGTCCAAGAGTTTCAGAAGAATTAGTCCTGATGTATTTAGTGTATGGCATTGTGTAGCAAAGAACTGTGAAAATAGCAGTCTCTGAACTGCTTCCCTCTATTTCAGGCACCTTTAAGTAGTTCCACCTAATTCTGGCATGCTCATAAAGAGCATGAGAAAAGTCACTAGTGTATGTATTTTTTTTTAAAGATTTTATTTATTTATTTTTAGAGAGGGAAGGGAGAGGGAGAGAGAGAGAGAAACATCAATGTGCGGTTGCTGGGGGACATGGCCTGCAACCTAGGCATGTGCCCTGACTGGGAATTGAACCTGCGATGCCTGGTTCTCAGCCCACACTCAATCCACTGAGCTACGCCAGCCAGGGCGCTAGTGTATGTATTTTTGACAAATTTTTTCTTTGTCTCTGTCATTAACGAGACTTGTTGTTTTGCTAGTGAATTTTTCTTCCTGACACCTGCCCTTCACTGATAGCCCTTTTTAGACAGATTGTTCTTTGGGGTTAATGAAAAATTGAAGACTGTGTGTGGAAAACAGGACCAGATAGGTAGTAGAGAAAGGGCGGGACTTAACCAAATAAGTTTTCAATTTATTTATTTAGAATGGGAGAAAGATTATTAAAAATGGAGGAAACAGATAAGGAGGAGTTTTTAAAAGCACAAGGGTGGAAAATAGAAAAGGGACATTTTTTTAATTGTTGTTCAAGTACAGTTGTCTCTATTTTTACCTCACCATACCCCCAGTCCTGCTTCCCACCCTTGAACCAACCTCCTTTGGCTTTGTCCCTGTGTCCTTCATACATGTTCCTTGATGCCCCCACCCAAAATTATTCCCTATTATCTCCCTTCCCCCTCCTCTCTGGTTACTGTCAGATTGTTCTTTATTTCAAAATCTCTGGTTATATTTTGCTAGCTTGTTTGTTTTGTTGAGTAGGTTCCACTTGTAGGTGAGATCATATGGTATTTCTTTTTCACTGCCTGGCTTGTTTCACTTAGCATAATGCTTTCCAGTTCCATCCATGCTGTCAAGAAGGGTAGGAGCTCCTTTCTCTCTGCTGTGTAGTATTCCATCGTGTAAATGTACCATAGTTTTTTGATCCATTCACTTACTAATGGGCACTTAGGTGGCTAGCAGCATTTGGCTATTGTGAATTGTGCTCCTATGAACATTGGGGTGCACAGATTTTTTTGAATTGGTGTTTCAGGATTCTTAGGGTATAATCCCAATAGTGGTATCACTGAGTCAAAAGGCAGCTCAATTTTTAGTTTCCTGAGGAAATTCCACAGTTTTCTTCAGTGGCTGTATCAGTCTGCATTCACCCTAATGGTGAATTAGGGTTCCCTTATTTCCACAACCTCTCCAACACTTGTTTGTTGATTTGTTTATGATGGCCATTCTCACCAGTGTGAAGTGGTACTTCACTGTGGTCTTTGCACCTCTCTGATGGCTAGTGATGTTGAGAAGCTCTTCATATGTCTCTGGGCCCTCTGTATGTCCTTCTTAGAGAAGTGCCTGTTCAGGTCCTTTGCCTATTTTTTAATTGGGTTGTTTGTCTTCCTGGAGTGGAGTCGTGTGATTGCATTATATATTTTAGGGATCAAACCCTTGTCCGAGGTATCATTTGCAATTATATTTTCTGACATGGCTGGTTCTCTTTTCATGTTAATGCTGTTTTCTTTAGCCATGCAGAAGCTTTTTATTTTGATGAGATTCCATTTGTTTATTCTTTCCTTTATGTCCCTTGCTCTAGAGGATGTATGAGTGAAAATATTTCTTCATGGAATATCTGAGATTTTCCTCCTATGTCCTCTTCTAGGACTTTTATGGTGTCACAACTTATATTTAAGTCTTTTATCCACCTTGCATTTATTTTTGTGTATGGTGTAAGTTGGTGGTCGAGTTTCATTTTTTTGCATATAGTTGTCCAGCTCTCCCAAAACGATTTGTTGAAGAGGCTGTTTTTACTCCATTTTGTGCTGCTGTCCCCTTTGTCAAATATTAATTGACCATAGATACTTGGGTTTATTTCTGGACTCTCTATTCTGTTCCAATTATCTATGTGTCTGTTCTTATGCTAGTACCAGACTTCTTTGATTACAGTGGTCTTGTAACATAGTTTGATATCAGGTATTGTGACCCTTCCTACTTTGTTCTTCTCAAAATTGCTGCAGCTATTTGGAGTCATTTATGGTTCCATATACATTTTTGAAATGTTTTTTTCTATATCTGTGAAGTATGTCATTGGTATTTTAATAAGGATTGTGTTGAATCTATAAATTGCTTTGGGTAATATGGGCATTTTGATGATATTAATTCTTCCAGTCCATGAACCCAGTTATGCTTCCATTTATTTTTGTCTTTCTTAATTGCTTTAGAAGATAGATAAGGGACTTTTTATGAATTTGGAAATAGTAGCTCCTGAAAATTCTTCCCCCACACTGCCTCCTCCCTTCTCCCTTCTGGCTATTATTAGATTTTTCTTAATTTCAATGTGTTTGGTTATATTTTGTTTGATTAATAAACATGGCCCCTTTTATTTATAAAAAAAGAATTTGAAAATAGGGCAGTGAAAAAGCACCTGCAGTGTGAATACAAAGTAAAAGAGAGTGATATCAGAATTTGCTGTGATATAGATCTTCCTATTATAGAATTTACAATTCAAGTTAAGGATTTATTATTTTAAATTTATTTCTTGGTTTCTGAATTTTCTCATCCATTGCAATATAGCTCTAGTTTAGGGCCAGGTGTGTGATGCTTCTAAAAGTCTACATACAATTATCTTTCTAGATGTTGCTTAGTTAAGAAAAGGGGTTGAGTCATCAAGGAACATGTATAAAGGGCCCATGGACAAAGACAGCTGTGGTGAGGAGAGGATTGAATGTGAGAGGTCGTGGTGGGTAGGGAGAAGAAGAGTGATGGTGAGAAAATGTAATTTTCAAATGTAATTGAACAACAATAAAAGAAAAGAAAAGAAAAGGGATCTTCAAAGTATAGGGCTTAGGCCAAATTCAGTCTGCTGTCTGTTTTGGTGAATAAAGTTTTATTGAAACACAGCCATGTTCATTCATTTACTTGTCTATATCACTTTCATAATGGATGGACAGAGGTGAGTAGTTGTATCAGAGACTTTATAGCTTAGAAAGCCAAAAATATTTATGACCCTATTTTATTTAAATTATCTCTTTAATTTGAGATAATTTTCCATTCACATGCCATTAGAAGGAATAATACAGAGGTATCTCAGGCCGGCTGCAGCTCACTTCTCCCACTTGTAGCATCTTTCACCACTATAGTACAATATCGCAACAAAGAAAAGTTCCATCTCCAAAAGAACCTATCATGTCACCCTTTTATCACAGAATCTACTTCTTTTTCAGTCCCCACCCCTTTCTTCACCTCTGAAAACTGCTAAGCTCTTCTCCATTTTTATAATTTTGTCATTTTAAGAATATTATACATAGATGGGAGCATATAGAATTGTACCTTTTGAAATCAGCTTATTTTACCTAGTAAAATTCCCTGGAGATTCATCTAAATTATTATATGTATCAAAATTTTATTCCTTTCTATTGCAAAGTAGTATGCCATTGTAGTATATACACTACAGTTTGTTTAGCCATTTCCATTGAAGTGTATCTGGGTTGTTCCCAACTTTTGAGTATTATAAATAAAGCTACTTTAAACATTTGTGTAAAGATTTTGTGTGACATATGTCTTTACCTGGGATAAATGCCCAGGTGTGCAATTGCCGGGTCATAAGGTAGTTGCATGTTTAGTTTCTGTAAGAATCTGCCAAACTGTCTTTCAGAGTTTCTGTACCATTTTGCATTGCCATAAACAATGTACAAATGATTTCATTTTTCTGCATCCTTGACAGCATTTGTTGTTGCTAGTTTTTATTTTAGCCATTCTGGTAGGTGATAGCGTTATCTCACTATGGTTTTAATTTGCATTTCTGTAATAGTTAAATATGTTTGATTTCTTTTTATATGCTTTTTTTGACATCAATATATTGTTTTTGGTGAAATGATTATCTCTTTTGTATATACTTTTTTTATTTTATTTTAATCATTGTTCAAGTACAGTTTTCTCCCCTTTTGTATATTTTTAAATTAGAGTTTTTTACTATTGAGTTTTTGACATTTCTTTATTCTAGATACTATTGTATTGTCAGATATGTTGTTTGAAAATATTTTCTCCCATTTTATAGCTTATCTTTTTTATCCTCTTAACAGGGTGTTTCACAAAGCCAAAATTTATAATTCTGATGAAGTCTATGGATCATGTTTTCACTGCCAAGTCTAAGAACTCCTCATCTAACCCTATATCCCAGACATTTTTCTCATGTTTTTTTACTAAATGCTGCATATTTTTACTTTGATCTGTTTTGAGTTAATTTTTATACAAAGTGAGAATTTTGTCTAGTTTCTCTCTCTCTTTTTTTATATCTATGGATGTTTAATTGCTCCAGAACCATTTGTTGAAAAGCACTGTCAGACATTTTATTTTACTTTAATATTTAAAATATATTTATTAATTTTAGAGAGAGGAAAAAAAACGATGTGAAAGAGAAACTCTGATGGGCTGCCCCCCTACATGCAATGACCAGGGATCAAACCCACAACCCAGGTATGTGCCCTGACTGGAAATTAAACCCCCAAACTTTTGGTGTACAGGATACCACATCAACCAAGACAGTCACACCAGCCAGGGCACTGCCAGACATTTATTAGAAAAGGTTTGTTGACCCTTGATCTGGGATATTATGAAATGTGTTTTAGCAAGTACACTATTGAAAGAGAACCCAATCTAATTTACTATATATCAATATAAGCATGAATTTATTCAACAAACCTTAAAAAGATATATTATGAAGTTTTTATTAAAATGACTCTTCATTTTTCACTAATAAATGAGCAAAAAAAAGACATCAATATCAAAAATAGTGCCTGATTTTATTTATTCCATATTTCTCTACCAATATTACTCTGGTTCAGTTGAACAACTTCTAAGGACCGTACAGACTTTTTCTTTTATATTGTGTAGGACTTTGTTGTTTTATTGTACTAGGATAATTTTCAAGACTTGCAAAAACTTTTCAAAAATTTCTCCTCTTGTTTGTGTTCAAAGTTCAGTTTGACCTCTGAGTTTTTGTCACCAAAGGTTTAACTGAGTGCATGAAGCTCTGAAAAATGCAGTCAGGCCGCTTCATTAATTTCCCAGGATAGCTTTACCCTTTTATAATCTGAGTATTCTGATATCTTGCTTTTGAATTCCCCTTACTGCATTGCCACGAAGGAGAGGCATTTAAAATGTCTTGACAAAATGGATAGCCCTTAGTTAAAAACATGGACATCATGACATTTTGAGTAAACATTATTGGTTATTTTCTTCCTATCTTAGCTATAACCATCCAAAAGATATTCCACATCAACAATTTAATAACTAATGTTATGAAGGTCATAGTCTTATTATCAAGTATTTTATTTATCCCAGGAAAGTGGGCTTTTATAAATGAGTTTTCCAGGTACCCAATGCTTTAAGCACCACAAATTTCTCTCTCATTAAACATTGATATGGAAATTTTTTCCAAAGGAATGTGACTCTTTTCTGTCTTCTTCAAGGTAAGATGCTATATGAAGTCTAACCTTCCCTTAAGAACCAGAAATTATTCTCATGTATGGCAGTTATTCTACCAGATGCTAACATCCATAGAAATGTAAGCAGGATGTTTACCTCACCACTAATTATCCCCAGAGTGCTGGGATTTTGATCATAGAACTGATTTCAATAGTTCTACCAGCTGCATTTTCATTGACACCTTGTTGCTGTCTTTGCTCTGTCAATCCAATATATTGTTTCTACACTACTGGGGGGATGGGGGAAACTTGGAATGATTACAACAAAAATAAAATGAAATAAAAATTCTCCTACAAAGTTTATGAGATTAAAATAAAAAAAACTCTTGTTGTCATCTTTTAGAGCCACCAAATGAAAAAAAAAAAGAAGAAGAACCTTATATTGTGTTAATATTATGGTTATATAAAAATTAGAGTGCCTACTTTTTAAGGAACTTCTAATTTAATAAGAGAGAGATATATGCCCCATCCAGATTGCCTGGGCTGGAGGGTCATCCCGTGCACCAGGGGTTTGTGGGTTTGTCTCAATCAGGGCACATACCTAGGTTGTGGGTTTGGGAATTAGCCAATCTATGTTTCTCTCTCCCTCCCTTTCTGTCTCTCTAAAAACATCAAAGTTTTCCTCTCTCCCTTCCTTTCTGCCTCTCTAAAAATTAATAAATATATCCTTGGGTGAGGATTTTAAAAATATTTTAAAAGAGAGAGAGAGAAATATGAACTGCCAGTGGTTTCTTCTCTTCCTTTTTTTATGTCAATGAATTATACTCTCCTCTAGGATGCCCTGGGATTATGTGCTAGTGTATGTTGAAATCAATGATAGGTACACAAGTTCTTTCCCAATTCAAAAGAAGTTTATATCACTTCCTTTTATTGAGACAGATGATAATATTAGTAACACATTAAATGTCAAAATATTGCTATCAAAGCAGATAAAATTTTAATGTTTACATTTAACATATAAACAATTTTAACATAAAATATACATGATGACTATGCAATATATAGGATAATTGCATAATTCTTAAAAATCATGTCTCATACAGTAATGGGGTCAGGTAATGGAACACATGTTTAAAGATGTATGATGAACATATTATCCTTTATTTCTGCAAGTTTATTAGTCTTGTAAGTATATCTCCAACTTTGGAGATAACATTGACATTGTACATTTGAAACCGTTTATGAGTATGAGGTCCAAGCGGGTGGCCCTCCCTTGACCTGTTAGCTGGAATTCAGTTCAATCTACAGAGCTGAGGGTCAAAGACAGAGTTTAAATCTAAAAATAAGTGAATCCCAAGGGACACAGGGATAATCCAGCCCAGTCATAGGTAAATACAAGCACAAGTTTAAAACTCCCAGGAAAATAGCCTTGGCGGTAGAACAGGAAGAAGATGATTCAGCTGGGGGAGGGATTGGATGCCTTAGATGGAATCCTCCCTGATGCTGCACTTGGGACAAAGTTGACACACCTCTAGAACAATTTAGGCCTTTTGGAGTCAGTACTTAACTAAGGTGACTCCTGCAAGATAAATCCTGACAAGTATCTCTATACCAGTTTATTCAGTATGTACATATTCAAACTGAGATAGTACAACTGACCCATTTAGATTATTGCATAGTAGATGCACGTAGACTCGCATTCACATTCCAGTTGTGAACTAATTCACAATGGATTTAACATTTTTGAGCAAACATATTTTATCATCTGTAAAATAGGTATATTAATATGATAGCCTATCTTACAATTTTTGTGTGAATTAAATGTTATTCTTCATATAGAGCATTTAGCACTGTGCCTAGCACACACACACACACAAAACAACTTGTAAAGTATAAATTACTTATGATTATTATTACCATCACATTAGGGCTTTTAACATGTTAATAAAATGGATCTTTTCTAAGGCATGAGCAGGCATTACAATGACTAGTTATAATTAGGTGTAATTTTGCAACTCATTGATTGATGGGTAGATTTATTCAATAAATACTCATCTAGCATTTATCATATTGAGAAACTATACACATTTAAAAGACTAAGTTCATTAAATATAGTTTTTACTTTTGTTTTTCAAGTTTTGTTGCTTTATTCTGTGATGTTTATTTCTACATAAATGTTCACCTCTGCATTTCTATTGGATTAGAAAAAGCTTGAGATTTAAAAATAGTTCAATTTTCCTAAAAAATGAAGATTTTATTTTTAGTGGTTAATAGAGTTATCAGTTGAAAGTAATAAGCCATTTCCCCATATTTTAATGATTTAATTATGAAAATACAACCATGCTACAGGTGCCTAAATCACAGTGTGCCTACCATGTAATGGGCATCGAGCCAAGCCACAGGTTTCTCTTAAAGACATTTTCTTTTGGTTTATTTGGAAGTTTTGGTGATGCCTTCCAAATCATTCTTATTTTGCTCTAAGAGCTCCATGCAGCCTGAAGCTTGAGTTTCAGTAGAGGAGGTGGAAATCAATGGGGAAATGTCTTTCCCTAATGAAGCCTAAAGGAATGGAAATGCAGGAATGCCTTCTGCACCTGCTCCCAAAATAAGAGAATCACAGTAGTGGCAATTTCCAAGATGTGGTGCTGCAGAAAAGCAGGATGCCTGGAGTTTTCCAGTGACATGTGTAACACACATTTACATGGCAAATTGCTTTTCTCAGAGCAACTATGCAAATAGGGGCAAATAATCCCCAAAGGAACCGGAATTTGTTTATTTTCTGAGTAGGAAATATCAAGATATAAAATTAAGTTCACAAAATTGGTAACTATTGCATTTTAAAGATAAGAAACCTGGTCAATATTTTAACAGTTTGAACACCAGTTTTAACAAGTTATTACAGGAAGGCAGTATTCAAAAAGAGGCCTTGAAAAAGAGAAACTCAATGGAAAACAAGGAGAAAAAAAGCTAGAGACAGTATAGATATAAACACAATGGACATGTTCTTAAATTTGACAATGGCATACAGCTAAACCTGGCAGAAAAAACAAGTCTTAAAGATTGGAAGACCTTGAGTGAATTAGCAGAAGTTTTTGATCTTGGCACCAACGAGGGCTGTCGTGTGTACTGGCGGATGTGTAGCCGCATCTCCACTCCCTAAGTACTAGATGTCAGTAGCAACGCTTAACCTCGAATTATGACCAGCACAAATGCCTGCAGACATTGCCACATTCCCCTAGGGTAAGAGAAAAATCATCCTCATAATGATAAGGCCATCTAAAAAAATACTGAAAGAAGGCCATTGTCAAAGCAAACAGCATAGTATTAAATAACTTGGGATTTACTTAGGCTCAAGGCCTGGCTGGGGCTCTTATTCAAGCTCAGAATTTTAAGTTACTTAAATTTGCTGACATGTAGTATTCTTATATGTATGAGGATTATAATACATTTCTAGTAGATTATTTTGATAAATAGATAAATTAAGTGACACAAAATACTACATAAAAAGCATTCCATATTCCATATAGCCTGGCATATTAATGTTCTCTGTTACTCTTTCTATTTATATATATATATATGTACATGTGTCATAAATTTACATATGCATTCCCTTGCATATCAACACATTTGTTTGTTTTACAGTTCTAGTATTTAAGAATGCCATTTTTCTTTTGCACTCAAAATCTGCTACCTTATAAATTTCACCCATTGACTTTTGTTCTGATTTTTGGAGCTGCTTAAAATGTCTCCTCTTTCTTCAGTAAAAGAGTTGGTATAATTCTAGAAGCTTTTCTGTGTTGGCTTCATGATGGCTTTTATTACACGTGTTACAAAACCTTCACTTGCCAAACATTTGTACTGTATTTAGGTTCATGTATATGTATAGTTAGGTTATTCTCTTTCTGAGAGTGACCCCAAAGAAAGGATATGGACATGGCTTCTGTTATTAATGATAATGATATTAATAGTAGCAGCAATAATAATCATGGGCTATTTCAGGCACTAAGAAGAGTGCTTTTCATGTATGAGCTTCATCTTTCTTCACAGCAATCTTATGATGTAGGTGTTCATTATTCTCACTTTATGTCTTATTAGTTAGGAAACTGAAGCACAGATCGTTATAAAACTCCTCCAAAATAATGCCTAAAGTAGCCAAAGCCAGTAATGAAACCAGTTGCTGACCTGGTGCTGACACTTGCCCTTTTAACCACTTTTGCTATTTTGTCCTGTCTGGTCAGTCTCACTAAAGAAGTGGGCACTAAAGCCAGAACCAGAAGGGCATTATCTTAAGATCTGAAGCGAGAGATTTCTTGTGTCGGTCACAGGAACAGGAGGCCCTGTGGGAGAGAAATCCCACGCCCAGATGGCACTAGTCTTTCGAATGGGCTAGATTTTGTCTCAGAAGCAAGTATCAGGGTGGCTTTTCACGTTCCTTAGTTATTTCTCTTCGAGATAATTTTGATCACTTTCACTCCTTAGTAAAATTGCTTTTAAGATAAATACCAAGGTAGTTTCTGTTGACATCATGGATAAAGTTTACGGTTTTATTCATTTTGTTTATTTGTGGGGTTTCTTCTTTCTGTTCATAGGGTTGCTTGGGTTTTGTCCTTGACTACCCTTGATCTAAGATTGCAGATAGTGTTCTAGAGAGCACTGAGAAGCAATAGCCCCTCCCTCAACTCAAAGGTGCGTGTGTGCATGTGCATGCACACACACATGGATGCACATGCACACACATGGATGCATGCGCGCGCGCACACACACACACACACATATGCATGCACACCCTGCAAAGGGAACAATTCCTTCTGCTTTTCTGATCCCAAGAGCAGGGCTTCTCAATCTCTATTTTAGAAAAACTCTTTGTTTTTATTATTTTAACAATTTCTTGCAGACTGGTCCTTTTATAAAATATGAAAAACATAAAGTAATAAAACAATGAAATTAAAACTTGATACAAAAGCCAATGTTTTATTGTTATGTTGAATAGGCATAAATTTACTCTATCAAATTACTGTACAAGTTTCTAAACGCAGCTCGGTTTCTGTCTTTGTCTATAGCTGACACTTTGTGCGGCACATTCTTAGAGGTTTTGTTTCGGAGAATGGCCCATGCATATGTCTGTGTGTAAGCTATGTTGTAAAATAGCTCGGTTTTAACTCTTTTTTATTTCTAAGTCCCATAAAATAGGATCTAGGGCAAACAAAAAATATATATATACAAGAAAGAAGAAACAGGACCACCATTTCCACCTAACGTTTTTTGATACTTTTTCTTTTCCCCTCTTTTTATTCTCATTTCTATTCCTTATTTCCTAGTCATAATTCTACTCTTAACTACTTACTTTCTTTTATACTATTATGCTTTCTTTTTTTCTCTCATTTTCTTTCATCTTCACTTTTATGTTTATGTATAAAACAGTTCAAATATGAAAAAATATCTGTAGAACTAGAGAACAACAAACATGGACCTGCCCTATCTTTAAAAATATTAATTGTTTACACAATTTCTTTTTAAAAAAATGTATTGTTGTTCAGTTAACAGTTGCATTGCCAAAAATAATTTTGTGGAAAAGGAATTTAAAGCTTCACATAATAGGAGAGACGGTAGTTGTGAAATTTGGGAAAAACTGGAGTAATTAAACGTCTATTTATAAAGAAATAAAAAATATCTGTATACACTATATCTTACAAGTACCTCAAAATAAATTAAAAATGTCTTATAACCCAATTTTAATGTTTTAAAAGTGGATATAACCTTATATAACATCTGTATCATAATATTCTTAAAATATTAATAGTTTAATATGAATTTTTATGATGTTTTGAAGAAATAAAATATTTTGTACTTAGAGCAAAATAGTTTAAGTTCCTTTTCATACCTTTCCTGGTAACTACTATGCTGAAGTTGAAAAGTTTGCTTCTTGTCTAGGTCTTAGATTTTACTCCGTAAGATTAGAAATATAAAAGGTGGATAATTGATGAACGTTAGTACTGAAGAAATTTCTCCTTGCTTTTTAAATATTAGATGAGAATACCTTACATAGTATTCTTCCACTGGCACGTGAGTAAATGAAGTCCTGAGCACACACTTATTGCCCTCTTCCTGAGCTTTGGAAACAACCCTCTGAGGGAACTGCTGCAGAGCCCGTCCTTTACCGCAGAACTTGCAGCCCCCACTCCCTATGCCCTTGCTGTTAACTCAGCCCTTTCTGTCTCACTCAAGAAAGCAAACCCAGGAGTAAGAGAAATGTAAAATGAAGTGAATTATATTGAAATTGAGTTAGAAAAGAGAAACCCTACTCTCTATTTATGAGATCTGTGACACTTTTGACAATGCATAGTACTTAAAATCAAAATTCAGAAGAAAATTACTTCCCCTATATGGTACAAAAATATTTCAAAGACTGGTTTTGAAACATAAGCAATGCAAATTACTTTAATCCTTAGAAGGTGGTTAATAGAAACAAATTTCTGATGAATCAGTAATTTTGTAAATAGTTCCTCAGTAAATTGATTGCGTAAGACAAATCTTTAAAGAAGTTGCCATTCTTTTCATTACTGTTTTCACAAATGGACTTTGGCTAATTGCTTTTATTGCGCTGATTGTTTGGTGTACTGGCTGGATTACCTCTCCACACGTATGGTACACTCCCATTTAGCCCAGTCTCCCCTAATCTAGCTGTGTTCATTTATCTCACCCACTGTCAGCACTGGGCTTTCAGTCTTTGTCTTACACTATTTTAGCCATGATCAATTGATTTAGATTTTTAAAATATATCTTATTATTGTTCAAGAACTGAATACATCATTTTAATTTCCAAGATTTCTATGGTTGAAAGGCAGTTAGAGAACTAACTGTAGTTAAATGTATTTATAGTCATAGCTACCTCAAATTTAACAATACTCCTCTTTTAGATAGATGAACTGATCTTTAATTAAATGACTCTAAAAAAGACATATTTTAAGAGAAACATATTTTTGTTAATGAATAATTTTGAATTTGTGGTCCATTAAACCCAGTTTTTTTTTTTGTCTTCTTCAAATAGATTGCTATCAAAACACAAGGTCTCCTTAGTCCTGCACTTACTAATTTTTTTGATGTTATATAATGAAATATTTTTTGTTCTACCTTCTTCTAATTTAAATTACTTACCTGGTTTAGACTTTGTACGTTTACGTATGTCATGTATGAATAACATATATAAAATATGTTATTCATATATTCACAATGTGGTAGAACATTAGGGTTTAAAAGAATCTTTTGAGACCATTTTTGGTCAAAATCCTCCCACATAAATATTTCCTATAAATCCTTTACAAATGGTCAATATCATCTGACACCACTGAATTCTAGCATCTAAGAAGGCAAAGATTTTGAGAGAAATTAACGTGGGTTTGGAAAATAGGTGGGTATGCCTGGGTTGAACACGACTTCCATTACTAGTTTCATTCCTACTTCAATTTATTCTCTTGACCTAGTTTCTTTATATTTGGAAATGGACATAATTAAACCCCTTGAGTATTACTGTGAAGGTTACCATGAGGTAAGGACATAAATGCTATACATGTAATAAGCAGTCAATAAATATAAGTGTCTAGCTTTATTTCTTGACATCAGCAGTGCAATGCAAAAGTTGAGCACATGTAAGGTTTAGTGAGCCCATCAAATGAAATTATTTCACTTCAAAACAGTGCAAGGGTAGGAGCTAGCAATTGTAGATGTTAAATGGTAATGCAACAGAGCTGCATATGAGTTAGAAAGAAGTAAATGAGCAAATTACAGATACCTCATGTTAACATGAGGCCCTGTCTGTTTGAAGAGTGAATTTACTTTTTCTAAGGATAACCAGTGATGAGAAGCTAAGCATCAGTGTTGGGAAACTGTATTTTTTATTAGTATCTAGAGAGACATATTAACAACTTGTTCCACATTGCTGTGGTAGGAAGGAAGGATTGCTCAGGAAATAAACTGGGTGGCAAATAGCCCTCAGGTGAATGATGCCTTGCTGAGTGTCTCTGTGTTTTATATATGAAGAAGGTAAATTGTATAGGCATTTTCAAATTGTGACGATCCTATGATTTTCTGAGCCCTATCTAATAAGTGCTATTAAGGGATGCATTCTCTACTGTGTATTATTTCTCAGGCCTTCAGCAATGAGCCAATTACCTTTGAAATTAAACTGGCAGGATAAATCTGCCAAAGGCAGCACATCTATACTAGATCATACAGTGGTGTGCAAACTTTTACGTATTGTTCCTCAAGGGTGATATGTGGTCCGGCAGCATGGCCATCAATTAGGGATCTTGGAAAAAGACATTATCTCATGGCCTACCCCAGACCTCCTGGATTAGAATCTGCATTTTCCATACTGTCTCCAAATAAGTAAAACCTTAAGAAGCAATACTGTACACCCCTCGCACCCCCCACATGATTTTGATTTGATAAGTCTGGCATAAGACTCGGGATTCTGTACTGTTTACAATGCAGGTTTTCTTCTGATCACACTTTGAAAAAATCTGTTCACATTCCAGTCACTCTGCCCTATAATATGGGCAATTCTTTGGGGAAAATTTGGAAGGGTAGAACTTCAGATGTCTGTATTTACTGGTCAGCCCCACAGCACCATTGTGTGCTAATAGATATATGTGCTAGAAAGTAACAAAGATATACATATATTTGTTTATGTGTGTGTACACATTTGTACATATGTTCACTTTGGTTTTATTTTGTAGATTCTCTGTTGTACTAGGGTAACAGAAACATGATCTTTGGGAGAAGATAAAGCTCTGTTAAATAAATAGACACGTTTCTTTAAACGTTGGAAGCTCCCTAAGAGTCTGTGAGTGCCAATAGAAGTAGCACTTGTCTCTGCAAAGTAAATTGAATGTATTTAATCAGTTACTCCAGAGAGATTCACCAGCTAGAATGCAGTGGGAGGTGACCTTATAACAGGGTTTCTGTTTGCTTGCTAATGCTTGCTCTGTATATATGTGTGTGTGCTTTAAGAAGAGTGGTGAAAAACAATTGATTTTGAAATATCTATGCTAGTCTTTATTCCCAAATATGAAGAGCACTGCCAAGTCTTAGATGGAAATAGAGCAGAATGATAATTAAAGGGGAAGAAGGAGAACTGCATCATCACAGGGAGAAACCTAAAGGAATTACACTGAGAAAATGTGGGGAAGGGTAAGTTTACTTACTGAGAGAAATATTTCATTTAATATTTGGAAAAGACAAATGTGCGTGAAAGAATATACCCCAATATGTATGTGTAGGAACAGAAATGTAATTTGGAATATAGAATGTCAAAGGTAGCAGGATGTTTAGACAGCTGTGGGTCCATCTTTTTACAACAGGTAACTGGGGCCAGAAAAGTGATCTCACTAAAGATAATTAAATATTTAAAAATAAAGTTAGAATTGAATCATCTTCTGGGTTTGTTCTAGAAAGCCGAGTCATCCTTGTCTCCTTTCTCTCTCTTACAACTGTTTAATCCATCGGTAAGTCCTGCCACTTGCATTTCCAAACTACCTGTGGCTCCCACTTTATGCAGGGACCACCCAAGTTCAAGCTACCTTGTCTCCACTGTAAGCTCCAGTCACACTGAATGCTCTTCATTTCTTCTAACCAGCCAGACTGTTGAAAACCATAGGCCTTTGCATAAGCTATTTCCTCTGCCTCCTTGTCTGCTGGCCATATTTTCTCTGCTGGTTTCTGCTTATACTTTAGCTTAAATATCACTTCTTTATGGAGGTTAGCACTGAAACATCGTATTAAGTGTGTCTTCTATCAATGCATTCTCACCATCTATCATTGCATTTATTACAACTTACTACACATAATTTTCAGTCTGTTCTGTAACTAGGGATTGGTAAATAGCAAAATAATTAGAGTGACTGTAAAATTTATTGTTTAAATTCAGATACTTTTGAGAATAAAAAGGACATTATTAATACTTATGCTAAGGCAGCAGGCTTAAGCCAAAACAAACTGGGACATAACGAACAGGAGGATAGTCTTAATGGTGTTCTAATGAGGAAATAGTGTTTGTTCATATGTGATTTTTTTTTTTTTTGCCAGGCAAGATGAGCCAGAATAACTGAGAATCAGAGTTTAATACTTCGCCAGGAATCCAAAAAAGCTCTAAGCTTCACTCCTGCACAGAAATGGTTCAGCTCTGTTAAAGCCAATGGCTTTTTAGTTGAAGGCTTTTAAGGGAGGTAGGACTGTTTAAAAATAGATGCCCAAACCCAGTCCCCCTCCCCACAGAAGTATAACCCCATAACCATGCATGGCTCTCTGCTAAAGGCACATTCCACTTCCTCTAGGTTTCACCTCAACAGCAGCCCCGCTGATGCAAAGCTCCACCTCTCTCTGCTTTTGTTCATTGCCTGGAAGCTGCCATTCCAAGACTACTATTTTGTGTGTACCTTTAAAATTCTCCAAAGTGGCTTGTCTTGTTGAGACTAAGTTATCAATTAGGGTATAAATTATCATTTTGGTTATTGATCTAGTTAGAAAAATTATATAGGTTTTGAGTGATCTGGTTTGATTTTTATTTTTCTTATAAGCCACTCTTTTTGTGCTCATATACTCCATTGGTTTCCAAGTATCGTTGACCACAACTAATAGAGAATTATTTTGTACTATGACACATCACACATGTATATATGTTCAATGTTATATATAAACACATATATTTATGCATAAGCAGGGGTGGGCAAAAGTAGGTTTACAATTGTTTATATGGAAAAAGACATGCAGTTTATGATTATTACAATAGCTTTTATAAGTCTGTGTTTCATGTAGTCACAACTATAAACCTACTTTTGCCTACCCTGTATACATATACAAGAATATATATATGTTTATATAAACACTGACACACACTACACATATATGAAGAGAAATCATTTTACCCCAAAATTTACCCTTGCTATATATAAGGGGGTTTAAGGAAAGAGCAGATGAGCTTTTATTGCATACATTGAGTTTGAAGTTATAGACCAATATCCAGATGGAATTATCTAGCAGGCAATTGATGAAGGATTTGGATTGGGACAATTTGGGGTACACTGCATCCTGTAAGACTTGATGGGTGGGTGAGAGCAGAGACATGACAACTAAAACTTGGGAAATATTTATGTCTGGGTGGTAGTAGAAATGAAAACTAGCAAAGGAGCTGAGAGACATTATTGAGAGGTTGAGAGAGCAAGGAGAATGTGGTCTATAAAAAAATCATTTCAGAGGAAATGGTGAATTGGCATTATCAAGTGTTTATTCATTCAATACATACTGAGTATATAAGCTCCCTGAAAGCAGGGCATTTGGTTTGCTCCCTTTTAATCACTGGTAGGAAGTATTCAGCACATAGTAGAAACTTCTTTGTCTCTGTCTGTCAGTTTCTGTCTTTTTATATCACACACGCGTGCGCGCGCACACACACACACACACACACACACACACTCTTTTCTTTTTCTTTTTGAGTAGAAGAAAAATTAAGTGACACTTTGAATTTGGCACCAAGCTAGACATTCAGGAAGTAGGAATAAATAAGAAATGTTACAGCCTCTAAGTCTTCTTGATCAAGTGGAAAATGAAAATGTCAAGGAGGGTGTCCAAGTTATTAAACTACAGACACTTCAAATTTATGCTACCACATACACACTTTGCTTTGTGATGCTGGGGCTGGAAGTTTGCAAACCATGTTTCTGCCTTTCCATCTGGACCCCTGTTAGGCTCTGACTATTGGGGGTGTGAGAGGGAAAGAGGGGACTTATTCCTCTTTTCTGCTTCATGTTGGCTTCTGGCAGGCTTCAAGTCTGCTCCCTGTCAGCATCATCCTACCCCTCACCCCAGCTTCTTCACCCCCCGCACTGTGTACCCGTTCCTAGAGCAGCACCTGAGACCCGCTGACAGTTTTTAAAATGTGCAGATTCAGCCTCATTGTGCATCTCTCCCAGGCATGAACATTAGTCCTTGTCCCATCCTCAGGGAGGTGGGTCCCAACCCCATGGGCTCATTCTTTGAGCTCAGAGGCAACAACACAAAGTGGGTGATGCCTCCCCCTTCCTTTCACTTTGGGGTTTGTCCTCTTTGTTCCCACAGTTCCAAGGGTGACTACTGTTTCCTACATGTGGTACATCAATGATGTTTTGGTGTTTTCTTTTTGCCTTCTTAGTTACTTAGAAAATGATTAGTTATAATTAGTTATAATCCTTAGTTATAAATTTTCATTGAAATTATCTCTACAAAATAATGAGTGTGATTTTTGTACTGTGATTGTACCTTGACTAATACAGAAATTGGTAACAGGAATAGTCCTAGGAAACAACACACTCACAGATGTGCCAAAAAAGAGATTTCTGGAGAGACAGGAAGTTAATTTCCAAAATCAAATGTAATATTTATACAAAAGAGAAGAGCAGAGAGTTTTGAATTTCTGGATATATCTCTTTAATGCATATATCTGCAAAGGCAGTGTTAATGTTCAAAGCTATAGAGGATATAATATAGAACAAAATAATTCTAAGACAATTAACGTGACATAATAGAATTATTAGCAATAAGTAATACCTATCAGATGATTTTTGAGTAATGAATACACGGTACAACTTCTATGGCCTAAGTAGAATCTAATTGTTGGGTTTAATTAAAATGTAACAACTATCCAATTTATGTCATGTTATTTATAACACTGATTATTTTCATAATTATTTTCAGAATCATTATTTTAGAATAAGAATTGTAAAACTGGTTTCACAGTTGGGCTGCATGTGTGACATGAAATGATGTGACATAGTGATTAGGGATCGCCTTAGGTAGAGGAAATAGCAATTTATTCCTCTGCCTCAATCTCCAATCCTTTCAAATCTCTCTCCATTTATCAACTCTCTTAAGGAGAGTTTCTGTATCTTCTCAATTATATAGAAAGGGAATTCATGTTTTTATTGTGTGGATTTTACCCATATATTTTCAGCTACTCATCAGTTTT
Organism: Tonatia bakeri; assembly: GCA_004024845.1. NCBI lineage: Eukaryota > Metazoa > Chordata > Mammalia > Chiroptera > Phyllostomidae > Tonatia > Tonatia bakeri. Next base: position 33,631 of record PVIA01001703.1, on the reverse strand, counting down.
TTATGGTACTTGTGTATGATATTTTATTCTGGCTTTTGCTACAGCCCAGCAAACCAACTGATAATCTGTTTGGTTGCCTTTTTACTGTATCTAGTGATAAAGAAAATAGTTATATTCCACTGGTAGATTATAGAGGCAAGTACTAAATTTTATAATCAGAAAATACTATTTTCTGTTTTGCTTCTATTCCTGAATGCATTGGCATTAAATGACCTTGGGCATGCAATTTAACTTATAATTCTCAATCTTGTTATTATTTTAATGTAAATATTAATGTTACCTCATAGTTTTTAATTTTTATTAATTTATTCTTCAATTAAAGTTGACATAATATATTTTATTCATTTTGGGTGCATAACATAGTGATTAGATATTTATATGCCTTATGAAGTGATACCCTGATAAATCTAGTACCCATCTGACACCATGCAGAGTTATTACAATATTATTTACTGTATTCCCTATGCTGTACTTTATGTTCATGACAATTTTTATAACTGGAATTTGTATTTTATAATCCTTTTCACTTTGTTCCTGAAGGATTCATTCAGAAGATTTATGTCAATACTATGCACAAAGCCTGACATGGAATAGGTGCTCAATTATTATGAAATAATATTATATATTTTTGGCACTAAAATCTGAAGTAGTTTATTGTTTTATAACAACCAAGATCAGTCAGTAACTAAAGGCTTAGCTAATCTGGCAGAAAACTCATGGAATTTCATTTATTCACATATTTATTTTTTGTATTCAATATGATTTCTTAACACTTAAACTTAAAGCATACTGAGATTAATGTATCCAAAGATATAATAAAAGGAAGTTAATAGTCCATAAGCTCTAAGGAAATGTCTACAGTGGCAATGAAGAATTTTTTAAAGACAGGGTGGATACAATTGTATGAGACAATTGGAATAAATCACAAAGAATTGTTTGTCCAAAGCAAATATACAAAAAGAGGCATATATATTGCTTTTTTGGTAACTTGAGGGGTACTATGAGAAATAGAACAAGATCTTGAACACTTTTTTCTCTGGGATATTTTATACTCTGGTTTCATGCATATGTATTAAAATCCAACCAGATAGGACAGTGACAATGTGAACTCACTTCTGAAACATTTATAGTAGTATCAAAAGTAAACAGCAGTTTCTGTCTCAGTATTATTAACATCCTTTCAACAAAATACTTATTTAATAACTATTTCATCTCTGAGTAACTCCAGTGAATTAGTAGGAACTAGATGTGGAACTGTGTAAAGATGGGTCCTGGCCATCAGTAGGAAAGAGTATCAAAAAAGAGTAATAACTGCCATGTGCACAAATCAATGGTGCGATAGCTCCATTAGTTGAGTCAATAATCAATGGATAATATTGGTGGAATTATTTTTCCTGCATATCTGTATCACATGGAATGGAGACAAGCCATGCCTATTGTTCCCTGTCTGAATCTCTGACCCACAAAATTATAAGTAAATAAAATTAAGCCAGTGTTACTGGGGGTTAGTTAGTTTTAAAACAACATAAAACTGGAACAAATTGGAAACTACTAGTAGGGTACTGTAGTAACAACCTAAAACATGTGGTGTTGGCTTATGACTGGGGAGCAAGTAGAGTCTTAAAGGGTCCCAAAGAAGCTCTTTATGGAAATGGAAAGGCAGGATGCTTACTGCTACAGGAATTTTAAAGAGATGATCTAGGTGATGTGTTGGAAGAACAAGTAATGAATCAGAATCAGTGGGACATGTCAAAAACTTCTTTAAGCTGCCTGTGGTAACATGAATAACATGACAGGAGGGAGATGAACTAATTTCAAGCATAATTTAGAAAAAAAAACCAGGACTTGATGGATTTTAAAATAAAACTTTCTATCCTCAATTTTGTCCAACAAAAGTCTCTAAAAATCAAAATAGATTCAATGCAAGTATCAAATACAGAATGTTGCTAATAAAAATGTATTTTTAAGGTAAAGATCAAATCAATGTTCCAGTTATGTTTCTTTGTTCAAAGCTCAGAAAGCTTTCTCAACTAGACAAAAGAGCTTTTAAGAATCTCAGTGGTATACTTTGCAGACACACTGGGAAAATAGTACTTCTGCTATTAAGAACATCTCTCCACGGCACCCTGACTCAGAGCCGAAACTAGAAGGGGGCTAACATCAAGAGATCCTGTGTCTTTTTGTCATTGGAGTATATTGTAATTTAATACATGAAAAACAATTTCTAAGTAAATTATATCAACTTGGACTTTTAAAAAAACCCAAATAAATAGAATTGGTACAAATTAAAAGAGGTGGTTATCCTACAAATTTGAATAAACAGAGAAAGCAACTCAAATACAAACACGGGCCATTGTTTGTTGATAATCAATGCAATTTCTTCCATGAATATAGGACTATGCAGATTTTTATTTCATTTTGTGTCAGTTTTAATAAATACTGTTTTGTAAGAAATGTAATCAATTTCAATTAATTGTAAAATCATCACCAAAAAAATGTTGTCCAAAATAATCTTCATTTTTTTTTTACTCTATGCATATGTGAAATTATATATCAGCATTTTGATTTCTGGTATGGGAATTTTGCTTTCTCTCTCTCTCTCTTTTTCTTCATAAGTATTTGGAGAAATGTACCTATTTTTAAAAACCTAACTTTTGATGTGCTAGCCTGCTAGTTTTCTCTCTTAGTCTATTTTATATTTCTTTGATTTCTGCTCTTATCTTTATTATCTCCATTCATCTAACTTTGATTTTTATTTGATCTCATTTTTCTAGTTAGTTAACCTGAAAACAGATTATTGATACTAAGCATTTCTTTCTTTCACATATATACATATAAAACTATAATTTTTTCATTAAGTAATGCTTTAAACTATATCTTCATTTTTTATATGTTTAGTATTAATTATTAGCCAAAGGATTTTCCAACTTCCTTTTTTATTTTTATATTTTCTGTTCTTTTATATTTACTATCTAGTTATCACTTCTGATGCATGTATATATATATATATACACACATATATATATGTATGTGTATATATATATATTTAAAATTTTGTATTATTCCCCTTCATCCTTCATCATTTTGTTATTTAGAACTGTCTGATTTAAATCCAAATATTTGGGGCTTTTCTAAAATTTTTATTATTCTATTGATTTCAAATTTTGTAAATTGTGTTAACAAGAAAACTTTTATGTAAGATTTCTATCTTTGGAATCAATTTACACTGACTTTATGGCCAGTCATTTGGTCTCTCTGATGAATTCTTCGTATCTCCTTCAGAATAGTTTGCATTAGACTTTCATTCCACCCATGACGATGTAATTGCTATGAGAATTGTCTGTCTACTATAAACAAGTAAAACATAAGGCAAATTATGTGAAGTAATGGTTTAAAGAAATGGGACAACAGAAAGTGTAACACTGAACTTTACAAGAAGGGAAACAAGACTCATCAAGCTTACACCTCCAGGCCATTGTCAGGTTGCAATACAGGGAGATGAGCCAAAACAGAGTCAACAGTGATTCCAATATGTATCTATAACATATTACCATCCACTTAGGTTTACTAATATACTGGATCCGATAAATATTTTAATTCCTATTTTCCCATCATATGTGCCTTTGTTTTAACATATCTACCTTTAAGCATATATACTTTATAATATTAATATAATGTTATAACTTAAAAAAATTTCAATAGTCACTTGACCTCTAAAGGAATTGAGACAAAAATTATTTTATAATTGCTACTGATTTTTCATTTCTTATGCTTTTTATACCTATATGTACAGGGGGACCCTGCAAAAATGGAATTATCTTCAGGAGGGGGAACCCCTTGTAGTACAGGCTTCCTTTGGTAGGTGAGTGTTCTAGGAACCCATCTGTATCAGTGTACCAACTGGCATTGTTGTGAGAGGCTGCATTTGACTTCAGTGACTCTTTGGAAGATTCTTTCAATATGTTTGCCCATTTCATGATGGGTGATTTAGGAGCACACCTACCCACACTGTCCTGAGTGTTCAGTAGTTTTTGGCCACAAGCAGTATGACCCCCATGCCCCACCTTCCCTATTCACTCAATCTTGCTCCCAGTGACTTTTTCTTCTGGTTTCTCTGGATGAAGAAAAGTCCTCAGTTGGAAACTGCTTATGTGGAAGAGGTGAAACAAAAAACAGCTAAATCACTAAAAGGCATCAAAATTGACGAGTTCAACAACTATTTTGAGCAATGGAAAAAAATGTCTTGATAGAGGTATTGCATCAAGTGGAGAGTACTTTGAAGATGACTGAAGTTTAAACATCTAAGAATAAATACACACACACACACAGTATCTGGCCATGTAATATGAAAAATAGAGAAATTTATTGAAGAAGATACAAGAAATATTATACATAGGACAATGATGTCTCAGTCCCCTTCAAAGTAGGACACCTTGGGACCTCACACAGTTCTCCCAATCTCCATCAGCTGCCCCATTGTATTTTCCTAAATCTCATCAGTGGTCTGAATTCTCTTCCCTTTCAAAGTGATTTTAGTTTTGGGAAAAGCCAGAAGTCTTGGGGCACCAAATCTGGGTTTTAGGAAGGCTGAGTCACCTGGGTGATTTGATGTTTCACAAAAAAACTGCATGAGATGTGATGTATGAGGAGGTACTTGTCATGATGAAGCTGCCAATCATCAGTTGCCCATAGCTCTGGACTTCTGAATCATCTGAATAGTTCCTGTGGAAGAATGTTCAAGTTAATGCAAAGGTTGATGCAGATTCATTGCTTTACTTGCTCAGTCATTTCGAATGTGACAGCCACACAGTACACACACTCAATTGCGTCTACCCCCACTCCCTACTGACTAATACAGTGAAGTTATCATTGTTTACACATGTGTATTCCAGTCCACTCTCCTTGGCTGCCAGGTTACATTGATGTTGCACAAACCATTCTTGTTATATTAACAATGGCTAGACTTTTTCTGGGCACAGACATGCACACACACACATATATGCATTCCCCTTTATCCTGAAGAGTGTTCTTTAGCATTTCTTGGACTGCTGGTCAACTAGTGATTGGTTTTCTCAAGTATAGTTTTTCTGAAAATCTTTATTTTACTTTTTTTTTTAAACTGGGTTTTCCTCTACACATAGGCTACTGGGTTGATGGTTCTGGATATAAAATATTCTGTTTCATTGTCTTCTATCACTCACTCTTTCTGATGAGGTCAGCTAAACATTCAAATTGTTTTTCTCCTGTATGTAATGAGTCTTTCTCTGACAACTTTCAAGAATTCTTTCTTTATCTTTGTTTTTCTGTGTGTGTTTTTTGTGATATACTAATGGTTGTCTTTCTTTGGATTCATTCTGTTGGGAGCTTGATAAGCCTCTTGAATTTTCAAGTTGATGTTTTTCACTAATTTTTTTTGCCATTACTCTAATTTTTTTCTCTACTACTCCAATTGGTCTCCTTTTAAAAGTATATTTTGTTGATTATGCTATTACAGTTGTCCCATTTTCCCCCTTTGCTCCCCTCCACCCTGCACACCCCCTCCCACCCACATTCCTTACCTTTAGTTCATGTCCATGTGTCATACTTGCAAGTTCTTTAGCTTCTCCATTTCCCATACTATTCTTACCCTTCCCCTGTCTATTTTCTACCTACGATCTATATTACTTATTCTCTGTACCTTTTCCCCCTCTCTTCCCCTCCCACTTCCCTGTTGCTAACCCTCCATGTGATCTCCATTTCTGTGTTTCTGTTCCTGTTCTAGTTGTTTGCTTAGTTGGTTTTTGTTTTTGTTTTAGGTGTGGTTGTTAATTACTGTGAGTTTGCTGTCATTTTACTATACATATTTTTTATCTTTTTTTTCTTAGCTAAGTTCCTTTAACATTTCATATAATCAGGACTTGATAATGATGAACTCCTTTAACTTGACCTTATCTGAGAAGCGCTTCATCTGCCCTTCCATTCTAAATGAAAGCTTTGCTGGATAGAGCAATCTTGGATGTAGGTCCTTGCCTTTCATGACTTGGAATACTTCTTTCCAGCCCCTTCTTGCCTGTAAGGTCTCTTTTGAGAAATCAACTGACAGTCTGATGGGAACTCCTCTGTAGGTTACTGTCTCCTTATCTCTTGCTGCTTCTAGGATTCTCTCCTTCACTTTACTCTTGGCTAATGTAATTATGATGTGCCTTGGTGTGTTCCTCCTTGAGTCCAACTTCTTTGGGACTCTCTGGGCTTCCTGGACTTCCTGGAAGTCTATTTCCTTTGCCAGATTAGGGAAGTTTTCCTTCATTATTTGTTCAAATAAGTTTTCAATTTATTGCTCTCCCTCTTCTCCTTCTGGCACCCTTATAATTTCAATGTTGGAATATTTAAAGATGTGCTGGAGGTTCCTAAGCCTCTCCTCATTTTGTTGAATTCTTGTTTCTTCATTCTTTTCTGATTGGATCTTTCTTTCTTCCTTCTGGTTCACACTATTGATTTGAGTCCCAGTTTCCTTCCCATCACTATTGATTCCCTATACATTTTCCTTTATTTCACTTAGCATAGCCTTCATTTTTTCCTCTAATTTGTGACTGTATTCAACCAATTCTGTGAGCATCCTGATTACCAGTGTTTTGAACTGTGCATCTGATAGGTTGGCTACCTCTATGTTGCTTAGTTGTATTTTTTCTGGAACTTTGATCTGTTCTTTTGTTTGGGCCATTTTTTTTTTGTCTTGATTCACCTGTTATGTAGTCAGGGGCAGAGCCTTAAATATTCACCAGGGTGGGGTAATCTGTCGTTGTGTTGTGTCACTGTATGTGGGTAGGGTGTCCAAGAGGGAACAATGGTGCTTGCTCAGCTCTCTGGCAGATTTCAGTCACTTTTCCTGCTTCCCACAAGCAAATTGGGCCCTTCTGGTGCTGATTACTGGGTGGGTGGGTTTGTGTACATTCTAGAACCCTGTGGGTCTCACCAATGAACTTTCCTGTGAGGCTGGGAGCTCCTGCTCCCCCTTTGTTTCACCTGGTTTATCTACGCACAAATGTGGGACTGCCTGGTCCACCAGCTACAGCCTTGCAGTGAGTCCTTTCTGCACTGGCTCCCGACTCCACCTGTCCTACCAGTCTGGATGAATGTGTCTTCTTTAACTCCTTGGTTGTCAGACTTCCATACAATTCAATTTTCTGTCAGTTCTGGGTGTTTTTTGTTTTTAGATTTGTTGTCGTTCTTCTTTTGGTTGTGCAAGGAGGCACAGTGTGTCTACCTATGCCTCCATCTTGGCTGGAAGTTCTCAAAGAAGGCTTTTTTTCTTTTAAAAATACATTGGGGGTTTTAAAAAATGAGTATCAACAAAGAAAAATACTGTATAAAATAATAATAGCATGGATTTGGAGAAAATGAGGATGTCACATGAATACCTAGTTTGGGAAATGCGCTCCTTGGCTGAGCTGGGGGTTGGGAGGCCAAATTTTGATGATTCAACACATGTACATTAGACTGTTGAAACTGAATGTGGTAGATGGGTATGAATAGGGCAGGGGAGAGTAATGGGGGAAAGTGGGGACAACTGTAATTGAAAAACAGTAAAAAAATTCCAATATATCTCAAATAGAAAAAATTGTCATAAATATCACTGATTTATTGTTCTTTTTTAAAACTCTTTTCTCTCTTTGACTCATTACTTATTTTTGTTGACATTCACTATTCTGTCTTTTTAATCTTTATAATGTTGCTAAGCCTATTTAAAATTTTTAATTTAAAATAATATATTTTCCACTCTAGACTTGCCATATTATTTTTTTTTAATTTCCAGTTTTTTGATACAATGTGATTCTTTATCTGTCCATGATTCTTTCAAAAACCTGAGAATAATTTTAATCACTATTTTGAAGATTTTTTTTCTGATGATTGTAAAATATGAAGCATCTTAAGGTCCATTTTTTTGATTCCCCACACCCCCGCCAATGTGTCACACTTTTTCTTCTTTACATGTCCAGTAATTTTTAAATATGCAGTGTCTAGCACAAATAATGCCCTTTTTATTACAAAATCTTTTATTACAAAATAGTAAGTATGTAATTCTGTAAAATAACAATATCACACTCAAGCACACTACATGACATTTTAAGTGAAGTTCAAATTAATACTATAAATTATTACACCCATATTATCCTACCAACCACACTCAAGCAGGCCTTACTTCTACTGGACTCTGTATTCTAGATATTGAGAATGTTGTGAAGACTGGATTATCATTCTATGAATGGGGATATTTGAGGGGTTTTTGTTGTTTTGCTTTTTTCTTTCCAGTATTTAATTTACTAGATAATCACCTTGAACTGTTTAGTTTTATTTTTTTGTTAGGTAACAAAATTCAAGCCATGTTTACCAAAACAATATAATTTAGCAGAATTCAAACTCTATAATTTCTGACTGCAGCTGTGGCCAATAACTAAAATCTCTGTAATGTTTATTCAGCCTTTCATCTGTGTTTCTTTTTTTAATTGTATTTTTTCCATTACCATTTATCCCTCATTTATGCTCTTCTGTCTCCACACACTTTCCTCCCTGCTGCAATCACCCAATAGTCATCCATGTCCATGACTCCTTTTTCTTTTTTTCCTGATTCCTCAACACCCCCAACCCCCCAGAACTATACTCCTGCTTTCTATCTATGTGTCTGTCTCTATTTTGTTAGTTCAGTTTGTTCACTAACTTCCACATATGAGTGAAATCATTTGGTATTTGTCTTTCTCTGACTGGATTATTTCACTTATTATAGTATAATGTTCTCCAGGTCCATCCACACTGTTGCAAAGGGTAAAATTTTCTTATTTCTTATGGCTGAGTAGTATCCATTATGTAAATGTACTGTAGATTTTTATCTACTCACCTACTGATGAACACTGGGGCTGCTTCCAAATCTTAGCAATAGTAAATAATGCTGCAATGAACATAGGGGTGCTTATATTCTTTCAATTAGTGTTTTGGGTTTCTCTAGATAAATTCCCAGAAGTTGAATCACTGGGTCATAAGGCAATTCCATTTTTAATTTTTTGAACTAACTCTATGCTGCTTTCTACAGTGGCTATACCAATCTGCATTCCCACCAATAGTGCAAAGGGGTTCCCCTTTCTCCACATCTTTGCCAGCACTTGTTGTTTGTTGATTTATTGGTGGTAGCCATTCAGACCCATGTGAAGTGATACCTCATTGTGGTTTTAATTTGTATTTCTCTAATGATTAGTGACATTGAGCATCTTTTCATATATCTGTTGGCCACCTGGATGTCCTCTTTGGAGAAGTGTTCATTCAGGCCATTTACCCATCTTTTTAATTGGATTGTTTGCTTTTTTGGTGTTAAGTTTCATAAGTTCTTTATAAATTTTGTTTATCAGATATATTGTAAAATATGTGGGCTGTCTTTTTATCTTGTTGATGGTTTTCTTTACTGCACAAAAGCTTTTTAGTTTGATGTAGTCCCACTTGTTTATTTTTTATTTTGTTTCTCTTGACTGAGTAGGTATATAGGGAAAATGTATTGCTACAAGCAGTGTCTGAGATTTTACTGCCTATGTTTTCTTCTAGGATTTTTTGGTTTGGGGTCTAACATTTAAGTCTTTCATCCATTTCAAATTTATTCTTGTACATAGAGTAGCAGGATACAAAATTAATATTCAGAAATCAGTTATATTTTTATATGCCAATAATGAACTATCAGAAAGGGAAATTAAGAAAACAATCTCATTCACAATTCCTTCAAAAAGAATAAAATACCTAGGAATAAATCTACCCAAGGATGTAAAGACCTATACTCAGAAAATTATAAGACACTGAAGAAAGAAATTGAAGAAGATACAAATAAATGGAAGGACATACTGTGTTCATAAATAGGAGGAATTAACATCATTAAAATGCCTATACTACCCAAAGTAATCTATAGATTCAGCATAATTTATGTCAAGATACCAATGATGTATTTCATAGAACTAGAAAAATATTTCAAAAACTTGTATGGAATGACAAAAGGACATGAGTGAAAACAGCGATCTTGAGAAAGAACAAAGTTAGAGGAATCACACTACCTAATATCAAACTATACTAGAATGCCATTGTAATCAAAACAGCATGGTCCTGGCATAGAAATAGACACATAGATCAATGGAACAGAGTAGAGAACTCAGAAATCAACCTATGCCTTTACAGTCAATTAATATTTGACAGAGAACACAAGCACATACAATGGGCTAGAGATAATTTATTCAATAAATGGTGATGGAAAAATTGTACAGAATTGTACACAAAAATGAAACTAGACCTCCATCTGTTGTTTCCCATTGAGAATTTCTGACTATCTCCCACATGTGAAGAGTTGGGACAAGCAGGATTTTGAGTGAATTTTGGGCTCCTCTCAACTGTATTTCTTTCTTTTCTGGCTTCCTTCCTATCAATGTTCAGGTATTTTGCCAGTACATACTATATACTCTGATATCCCAAGTAAATCAAGACTATATTTTTGCTTAAAATTAAGCTGTTTTTTGCAGTGAGCATTGGGGCATCTTTTAGGGGTAAAACTATATACAGATGGTGGTCTTCACTTCTTTCAAGGATTGAAAACTGTCTAATTTCAGCCTCCTTTTGTTTGCTCTTTAATCACTTCAAAAAGTTATATTTTACATTTTATCCAAATTTTATAATTGTCATCTGCAGTATAAGTAATCTAACATAAAATACATTGCCATTAACAGAAACAGAAGCAGGAGCAAGTTTTATTTTTTTAATCTCTAAGTCTTTAGCACTAGCAAGGTTCTTTATAATTAATAGAGAATCGACAAATGTATATTGAGCAAATTAATATGTATTTATATAAAAAAATGACTTCACCTGGGAGGAAAGGATAGTGTGGAAAACAGTATGATTCTCTTTCACTGCCAGGTCTCCTTGCAACTCACTGTAGGCCTATTGATACCATTGTAGACCACTGATGCACTGGATGCCCTTGGATCTCCCCATAGTTTCATTTTGGACAATTTCTTCCAATCAGGATTTTCAATTAGTTTTATAAACTTATAGATCACCCTTCTCTTTTAGTTTGCTATCTGTGAATTGAAGAGACATTCCAATTTTCAAATGAACCTTAGAGACAGACATAGAAACTGCTCTTCTTGCTTGAATAACATGGAGATTCTCAAGGGAGAGAGGAGTGGATTTAGAAAACCTTTACTTCCTTTTGATTCCTTTTTTCAACATCAGTGGTAAATGTTTAAAAAAGAATTTGTCCATCACTTTGCCTGAGGTTTTGTTCAGTGGAAAGGCTTTGTATCATTTTGCTTTGCTTAAATGAATCAGCAGGTGAAATTAGGCTTTTGCGTTTTGTGTAGAAATCCAATTTCTATTTCCTCCCTCAACTACCACCCCTTAAACTCTTTTTACTACCTGTAAGCCTATGTTATATATTCTACCCAGTGCTTGTGAGCAATTCAAATTTATATCATTGTTTTCTATATTTATTTGTTTACCTGTGTTCTTGCCAATTTTGTCTATAATAGATTTATAATTCCCAGAGATCACAGAACATGTTAATCAACTTGCTTTGTAGGTTGCCTTGTAATTGAATTATGCACTGAACTTCATGAAAATTTTAATAATGGCTTCTAGGATGTAAAAAACATAGATGACATAAAATTAACCTTTTCCTACCTTCACTCTCCTTATTGAAACACCTACAGATGCCCTGCCAACAGATTAAAGTGTCTAAACAAACTCTTTTAAAATTTATTATTTCATTATATATTGAATATTCTTTCAATAAACATTTGTGAGGATTTATTTTCTATTAGTCATCATTCTAGGTATACAGGGCTCAGTGAAAGATACTGAGTTCAGTATTGTGATTCAGTGAAAAATGAAATAGAATATTGAGACCATCATGCTTGAAGGGAGGAATAAATTTGGAGTAGCAAAGCATAAAGAAATAAACAGGAATTTTAAGTAATGGACAATAATGGACCTCAACTATGATCAACTCTACCTGAGAGGACTCCCAAAAGAAGCAGTGATTGAGTTGCAACTTAAACATAGCTAACAATTTTACTTAAGCCCAAACCAGGTTGATTTTCAGTTAGTGAATCTAGTGAGCATATATTTTCATGGTGGTTCTCCTTGGCATATTTGTTTATTGTCTGAAGTATGAATGAAATGGGGAAGGGGAGTGAGGATGCTGTTTGGAGGACATTATTGTTCTTGGTGGGATAAGAACAGAGAGAAAGGATGATAAATAGTATGGCAAAGTATTTGCCCTCCCTTCTTTTTCTGAGACTGTTGGGGTAATTCTGATTAAATTTTGCAAAATGAGTTGAGGGTCTATAGAAGAAGGAGAGCTTGTAAGGCAAAAGACTTTGAGAGACCCTGGACACCAATAGTGTCGTTTTGAAGCAGTAATGAACAGCTATTATTTTTGACTATCACCTCCAGTTACTAATTTTCTGATGTTCCAAATTTTTCTTTATTTTTTGAAAATTTTTTATTTTTAAAAGATTTTATTTATTCATCTTTAGAGAAGGGAAGGGAAGGATAAAGAGAGGAAAAGAAACATCAATGTGTGGCTGCCTCTCGAGTACCCACTACTGGGGACCTGGCCCACAACCCAACTGAGCCATACCAGCTAGGCCCCCCCTTTTTTATTAAGAAGCAATTCTCTTTTAATATTAGGCCAAATGTTTCAGGGGAGACTCATGTACTCCTAGATGCTTAGGTGGAACATGAGACAGACCTATTCAATCAGTATATTCAATCTTTACTATCTTTGGCTTAGGACAGGGGTGTCAAACTCATTTTCACCGGGGGCCACATCAGCCTTGCTGTTGCCTTCAAAGGGCCTAATGTAATTTGAACTCCTTAACAGTTAAGGAGTAGTTACATTTATACAGTCCTAAAATTATTTTGGCCCTTTGAAGGCAACCACAAGGCTGATGTGGCCCTGGTGCTGGCTTAGGATATCAAAACAGATATACTAGAAACTATCTAGGTGTATTTTTTGAGTGCCTGTGGGGAAGACACACGTCTACAGTCATTCAGGTCAGCTCTGTCTATGCTTGAACCTAAGCAGACAAAATAAAAGCAAAGTCAAGACATAGAATCAGTGAGCAAATTAAGTTCTGATGACATCGTATAAACTACAGACCCAGCCATGTTTGAATGAAATTTTCAGATATGGAAGCCAAGGAATTATTGGCATGGCTTAATAATTTTGAGTTAGGTTTTTTAAAGAAGACTTGAGTGAGAAAGGTTAATACAGAATCAGTAAAAAGGCTTGCCATTCCATATCACTCCTTCCCCAGCCCCCCATTTCTAGTTGGTAATACAGTGCAGAGCTCTGACCTTTTGAACACTTGGCATGGCCACTACTGAATGATTGCAAATGATGGCTCAGTGCAACAGTGGGACAGATGATCCCCCTGAAAGCAGTTGTCCTGTAAGCAACAGATCAAAACCAAAGAAATGAAAATAAACATGCCTCATAAGAACCCGTCAGAAATCATGGAAAAGACATGGAGGGGGAGCTGCTGTCTAATGGTAATATAATGGGCCAAGTACTCTGGTAGTTTGAGCCTTGATGTTACATATTACATTAATGTTACATTTGTACTCAATAGCAGGTTGGCTGGAATATTTGAATTATATAAAACATGATTTGAGGTCAGCAGTCTACAAAATTGGAAAAGGCATTACAAAGAGTAAGAATGGCATTGACAGATAAAGCGTGAGAGAACATGGTGCATGTGGGGAATAGTAAATAGCTGGTTATGAGTGAAGCAATGGACTATGTTCTCAGGGGAAGAGGGTGCATGTGGCATTACAGGTATGTGAGGCTAGCTAGCTCACTTTTCCTTTTCCCAAAATATGCCAGTGCCTAAATTGTACTCTTTAGCCTGGCATCCAAGATTCATTTTCACATTAAACTTCCCCCTTAAACTTTTTTGACCCAAACTCTACTTCTCCCTCCTTCACTGAGCTGGTGAATTGCTTTGTCCTAGTTTTTGCTCAAAGTCATATCTCTTCTCACCTAGAGATCATCCTCCAGTGAATGCAATGTGTTCTATTACCTGATGCTAATTACAAATTACTGTGTATGGTAATTCACCTTTTAAAAATGGATCCATGTTATCAAATTATTTTGTAAGGCCACTGAGGGGCAAAGGAGAGAACACTATGTTTCTCATTTTTCACCTCCTAAAGGGTCTAGTACAGTCCTCAGAATGTTGTCTCCAATGAGCAGAGGTGTGCTGATTTGTTTATAAGATCATGAACTATCAGCATGTAGCTTTTCTTCAGCTTTTATATACCAGGGGAATCCCAGGATCAGGCCATGTGCCAGGATACCATATTTTCTTTGTAGGGAACTGCTTTGAGAGATGTGGAAATGTAGCTCAGCACCCAAGTGGAAAACCAGTGGGGAGCAAGTCAGCACCCAGGACCATGCCTGTGAAGAAGTTCCCTTGTGGGGAATCAGGCCTACATTACACCTAGGCTGCTTTGTGACTTGCTCTTGCTAAAATTCTCTCACCCTGAGTTCAGGCAGCAAGTGCTTGCTGCATATCTTTAAAGTAACTTCCTAAAGTCTGTGCTAATTCTCCCAAGGACTGAAGTGTAACCAGACCTGTTACTCTTATCATTCCCTTGCATTTGCAGCATTTTTTCTTTGTTAATCTGTAAGAAATAATCAGCAATGCCCCTTCCATTGCTATCTGTAAAAAGTAATTACCTAAAGCAAACCTAAGTATAATGAATGAAAACCTTCTCTGATGTATGCTATTAGAAAGCTAATAAAAACTTGTCAAGGCAAGGGTCTGTGCGCTCGCCCCTTGAGAGAGTAGCCAGGCCGCTCCGAGGTGCTCTCCCTTTGAGACAGTAGCTGTGCCGTCTCTTTTCCTCCACAGGACTCTGTACTCCATGTGAATATATCTCGTCTCATCCATAATGCCGCGGACACTGTGGGCCGGTGTGTGGGCCGCTGTGCAGGCCGGTGTCTATGCCACTTCTTGAAAGGGATTTGGAAGGTATCACATTGATCACAATCCAGAGACAGACACCCTTGCTCTCTCCATCCTAGTGTATCCTGGAAAGACCTCAAAGGCTCCCTGGCACTGTTCAGTGAATCATATGTAGAGCTTTTAGAGACTGGCAACTATGAAGAGGGGTTCTATGGTGGGAAGCTTGTAACCTACCTGCCAGTGACTGTACTATGCCACAGAATTTCCCAAGAATGGATGTTTTTTGTTTTGTTTTTTCCCAACCTGCAAAGGCATCACTTGCTACCCAGCAGCTTTGCAGTTGGCTTTAACTTGTGACCTGTTAACAATCCCAGAGCCATTCCTCCTCTGGGACCACTGTGAAGCACACAGCTGAACAGGCAGGGAAGGGCACTTAGGGGGATGAAGTGTTGCGGCCTGGGTGCCCACAAGCTGTCATTACAGGGGGCAAGTGTCTTGCTTCGGTGGCTTCTGGGATTTAAAGACTCATTTCAGGAGTTGTGTTTTTCCTATTGTGAAAAACTGTAACTACCCCTTTATATTTCAAATACTAAAAAGAACATTTAACAACTTAATCACATGAAGTATCAAAAGGGAACTGGCTGACACCTTGATGGATAAGAATAATGTAGAAAATTGTTTCCCAAATTATGTGCCTTAGATGACTAGTTCTGTCTGAGGCTAATGCCTGTTATGAGACAAAGGGCTTCTGTGATCAAATAGCTTAAGGAATTTCTGGGTTTTCTTACCATAACCTGTCTTATAGCTTATAATTTGCCTATGAACCTGATGAGTCTCTAAGAGGTGGTTATAGGGTACAGTATTTGACAAATATATTTGAGCACACAAACATTTTCATGAAAAAATACCAATTCATACCTTCCTGATATTTGCATTTATGGGAAAAGCCATTCTAGATGTTTTCATGTGTAAGGAAGAAGGACAATTATAGTTTCCTTATTAGTGAAGTGCCTGTAAGTATTCTTAGGTTATCTTCATGGACTGTAAAAAAAAGTCCCTTTTTGTTTGTATATGTTTCTGTATACATACATATTCATTCATTCATTCATTCGTTCAGTAATAATTCAGGGTACCAGGTGCTACTATAAGGGGCTTCATTTTTCCTCTAGGCCTGTTGTAAGTCCTCCACAGAGTCTGAAATAAGACTTTTCCTCTCTGGTTGTATTATCCCCATGTCATAGAAAAAATTCTGTAGTAGAGCTACATCACCTCTTTAAATGATGAAATTTCACTTGTTTTTTTATGATCTGTTGGTTGAGAAACTATATAATCACAGGATATCATGGATTTATTAAAATATTGCATTTGTGTTTATTCTAAGCAGCATGCTAAAATTCTATTTCATATTTTTATAAGATATATAACATGTTGGTTCACAGATAGTACTTAGTTTACAAGTAAATGAAGAATCTTTTAAAATAAGCCCAGTATCTCTAAGTCTATCTAAAACATGGAATAAAAAACAGTTTCGTGAATCAGATAGAAGTGAATCTGAATATGAGCTCAGTCACTGTTAAGTGGTGTGACTAAGGAAGTTAAGAGATTTCTCTAAGCCTCATTTATCAGAATGATTTGGTGACCAGACAAGTTAACATAAATAGGCGCACTGCATATAGGTGGCGGATCTCTTAGGCTTCCCTTTCATTGAAAGCAGACATAAAGCAAAACTGTGGTTCGAAAACACATTTTGAGACAAAAATGTCATGTTCTAGTTGTCTTTATTTTTTTATTCTAAAGCAAACATGGAAAGAGATAATTCTCATAATTATTGGAATTTTAAATAAATAAGCCAGATGAAATTAAATAAATGATATTGAGTACTATGTGCCAAATCTTATTGGAAGTGCTTTATGTGACTTTAAAGCATTTGACCCTCACAAAAGTCTTATAAGAGCCCTTTGTTATCTCCAATTTTAAAGATGCCCAAGATTCCACATCTAAAAATTGGTAGTTGTAGCTGTTAAACTCGAAGTGTATTTTTCCAGCAACTATGTCCTTATAGTTTCAGATGTATGTTATGTGGAGGCCTCATTTGCCACATTGTACTAGCTCACTGTTTTCAAGGATCTCATACCATTGGAATATTGACAGGCCCTGCTATTTCCCTAGGAATAGCAATACTGTTGTTAGGATATTAGTATATACATTTAATTTTTCCAGCCCATTGCTATGCTAAAATATAGAAAATGCTATGCATCATGTTAAGTAATGGTTATTTTTCAGCGATATTAAAGCTAGATAATAAACATCCCTAAAAGCTTGAACTGCATTACTCCAGCGAGGTGTTTCAATGTTTTAGATAGCTAAAGACCTGTGTCGAGGGACATTGAAGTTAGGAAGTACTCAGAAGGTCATCTTGTTTATTCTCCTGAGGATTAGTTGCCAAATTTATTCAACAGTCTTAGTCAGTACTTCTAAGACTATGCAAGTACTGGAGACAGGAGAAGACTAAAGAACTACCCATCTCCTTGGAAAGCTCAAGATT
This sequence comes from Tonatia bakeri, assembly GCA_004024845.1. Classification (NCBI taxonomy): domain Eukaryota; kingdom Metazoa; phylum Chordata; class Mammalia; order Chiroptera; family Phyllostomidae; genus Tonatia; species Tonatia bakeri. The sequence continues at coordinate 16,114 of PVIA01001703.1, read as the reverse complement.
TGGAAAGTATAACCAGTAGGTAAGTAAATCATGACCTTGCCTTTCTATTAGGAGCATTTATGAGAAGCTTATCAACATAGAAGAAGACAGGAGTATCAATAAATAGTTCAAAATATAATAAAGTGGACTTCATAATTTTATTTGATAACTGTTAGTGGCATATAATGATATGTCTAATTATAAGAAGTTTGTTTTTGGGGACAGTCATACTCATTCTTGATTTTATCATTGGTGTTTTCAGATATCTGTTCTCACAAATATATGATATTTTTAGGACTATAAGATGCAGTGGACCATAAGATGCACCTAGGTTTTAGAGAAGGACAATAGGAAAAAAAATTTTGAACCAAAATATGTGGTAAAATATTTAATAACCTGTGACTCCATTCCACTGCCACCCCCTCCCCTCCCACAGCGAACTGGGTAAGCTACATTTGGACCATAAGACACACCTCCTTTTCCTTCCAAATTGGGGGTGTGTCTTATAGTCTGAAAAAATATGGGTGATAATGTAGTAGTTAATCATACCTGCTCTGGAGTTGGATGACATGGGTTTGAATCCACTTCCATCAGTTAATAGCTCTCTGGCTTTGGGAAAGTTACTGAGCCCCCTCTAAGCCTTGATTTCACTATCTATAAAATGGGAATAATAAGTGAGGTAAGCCATGTAAACATTCAATACATGTTAAATACAGCTATTTCTATTATTGTTGGTGAGGAGAAAATGATGAAGTGTGAGATTAAAACAATATATTTGTACATTTAGTTTAAAGCTTATTTTCATAGACAATAAGAAAGGAAAGAGATTTTTATATATAAATTGAAGTATGTATTTGAGAAAATCTGGGCACTTCTCCCAATGATGCTAATCATACCCATGTGCCTAAAAATTCGCAGAGTTGCCTATTGTTCACTGTGTGAGATAAACCATAGTCTCATTAAGCAAGAGGCTCATTCTTCTAGAGTGGTAGATGAGTTGGCCTGGTATTAAAACAATCATGAAAGCCTGTGGCTTAGTTTGCTCTCCCTGTCCTTGCTATGGTCCAGTTCATCCACAAAAGGGAACAGAAGAGAGTCAATTGTTTTTAGCATCATATATACCTGTCCTGGTGGCTTTGTTTTAGTTTGATGTACACAGATTTGGGGTATGCTTTGGACTTGAATATTTATGCTTGTACAAGGTTTACCAAAAACCAAGAGAGAAAAGGGAATAATTCAAGCCATTTGGCAATTTGGGGCTAGCTATAATGATCCAAGTGTGGTTATCAGTGTTCTTTAAAATAAAATTGTCAACTTGAATAATGGACTCAGTGAAATTGACCAAATGTTTTACACTTGGTTAAATGCATTTTAGTTAGCCAATCAGCACAAACAACTGATTAAATCATTTTCCAAAAAGTTTTCATTGAACAAACAACAAAATAGTACATGCAAGTTTTCTTTTTTTTTTCTTTTTTTTTTCTGAAATCATGAAGTTGTGAAGGGAAATCACAGATGAATACCCACCAGTAGTCCTTTTGTAGTCTCCATATGATCTAAGACATTACCCTAGAATGACTTCACAATTTTGGTGAAAAATGAAAATTTTAAATGAATGGACCATAGCATTCAGAAAACTTTGATAATGATACTGTGTGTACATTATTGCCTTGTGCACTACAGATACATTTAAAAAATAGGCATACTATATTGTAAACTTATACGGAATGTTTATATATATGATCATATATAATATCCACATTCAATAATATACTATAATAATTAACTTCCTATATTTGATGTATTCAGATAAACTCTGCACTTAATTGTCATAACACTCCTGGGTGCTGAAAGACAAGAATCATTAATGTTTTATTAAAAATGACAGATCTCTGTCACAGAAATTGAATGACTTGCTCAATGTCATTCAGCCTGGAAAAGCTGGGATTAACCCCAGGTCTCTCAGATCTTAGTCGGCAATTCTTCTCACTTAACAGCTAGATAAAACAATAGAATCAATATAGCGTGTTGATCCATTTGGACCACAATTAGAGATAGGACTAATTTATCCAGAATATTCTTTAATTTCACAAGTTTATTCATAAATAGTATGTTTCTTATGTAGCTCAATAGCTAATATCAACTTTGGTATAACATTTGAGCCATGAAGAAATATTTTAATGCTTTCTTTGGCCAATCTTTGTAACTTTGCACACTTAAGCTCACCAGTAGGAATCCAGGTTTTGTAGTTAGCCAGGAAGATATATACCTAAGATATCAGCTCTGTTTGGGATGTACATATTTGCCTAATTATTAAAGAAAACTAATTCTTGCTAAGTGTTGATATATACAAAAATAAAATTAAATCAGAGTGAAAAAAATTGCATGATTATATGATGAGAGTTAATAGGCTTCCTGCCAGAATTCCACAATTGCTAGGTAAATCTATCATAATCATGAATTCTAAATACAAAAATGTATGGATTTTTTCCTCTTGAGAATATATACAATGAAGCATTTTCACTGTTATATTAAGGAAATACATACAAAAACACATTATATGTTCAGTCTTTTGGTAGTGGGAATATAGATAGATTCTGTTTAACTTTTCCCTATTTTCCTGTATTCTCCACATTTCTATAATAGTTACTCATTAACTTTATTATTAAATATTCAATAAAATTTATTTTTATGGAATAAGCAACTCTGAACTGGTCATTTTGTGAGTTAGCCATAAAGTGTACACAGTGGTAAGGCACATACACTATTTATTTTTCCTGAAGGTCTCTGTAGCAGAATTAACTGATCACTTTGCCAGGAAAAATCTTTCTTTCTATCCTTTCATGGTTAACTTCTCATAATTTAGGTCTCATTGTGTCATTAGAAGTCATCCTCATGAGTCCTCACTGTCCATTCTGTAGTTCTCAAATTTCTATCACATCACCACCTATTATGTTCATCATAATTATTATCACAATCTAATATCTACCTTTTTGTTCCTATGTTAGATTTGGGTCTAACAGAATTTAAACTTCACAATAATATTGGCAATACACAGCTTTATTCATCACCACATCCCCAATGCACATGGCAGTACATAGTACATAGGAGATGCGTAATAAATATTTTTTGAAGAGTTGAGTCAAAATTAACTTAATGAGTGAATGAATTAATTCAGCTAAAGTGGTTATCTACTAACCTTTTGCGCTGTATCTCCTATTCAAACTCAGAATCAATCTGTATTTAGAGATGGTTAGGTTATCCCAATGGATACCTTCATACCACAGAGTGACAGAGGATGTCGTCTTATTTCATGACACCCCTTCCTGTGCTAGTGAGGGCTGTACTGGCACAGTTTTTGTTTTTTGTTTTTTAACAAGCCACTGACCATCCCAAGCAGATACATGATTGATAATCTATATTATCTGGGGAGAAAATGGAATATTTCATATCTTAGAAAGCTGTTGGATTTGAACTAGTAAATATGAAATAAAAGGCTGTAGACTAGTATGTAAGTCATCAACCCAATAGAACATATTTAGTGTAATCATAAGGAATTTTTCACAAACTCAGTTCACAGAACGGAAAATATGCAATGCAACCAATTTTCCACTTCAGGTTCCACAACAGAAGCTCAGAACTGACAGTTTATACTTTATTAAACAGAATGCAAAGTAATAAACATGCACACAGTCTTGTAGCTAATTGTATTTACTAACATTTCATGGTTAGAGAAGACATAATATCTCTATGAGAAAAACTCCTGATTCTCTTTTTGAAATTTTTATTTATTTATTTTTCTTTCTTTAATTTTCATATGTTTGCTTATTTTTAAAGAATATTAATATCTCATCTAAAGAGCATCTGCTTATCTTTAAAGAATGTTAATACATTTTTTAAATTTAAGAAATATGTATTAAAAACCTACAATAAACTAGGAATTATTTGAGATGCTGGGGATACTGCACTGAAGAAAAAAAAATATATATATACACACACACATATTACTATGTAATAGCATTTATAGTCTAGTGGGTTGAGGGAGACAAATATATAATAAAAAATAAAATACATCAGATAATGGTAAATATTAGGAGAAATAATAAATCCCAGGGATGGGAGTTATAAACTGTCAGCAGGGGATAGAGAGGAGGTGTACCTGCAATGGCCCTGAGGTTGAAACATTTTTAGAAGTTTGAACCAATAGCAGTATAGCTAGCTGGAACTGATCAAGCAAGGAAGAGAAGAGTCAGAGGTGAGTCAAGGCAGCATTTTAAACCAGATCATAGAGAGCATTACTGAAGACTCAGTTTCTGAGATAAAAAGTTACAAGAGAAAGAGCTTCAAGCTTAATTAAACATTTTTTGGTAGAATCAACCAGAGAAAGAGAGTTTCCAGTTTCTGAGATGGGAGGATCTATTATTGGGAGGAACAAGTTTTGGAGGAGCATGAATGTCAGGAGTTTGATTTTATACACAATATTTTGAAAAGCCTTTAAACAATTTGTTTATGAGTCCGCAACTCAGAAGACAGGTCTGGGAACCACAGGATAGAGATAGTATTGAAAGCAATGATACTGAGTGAGATGACTGAGAGAGTATTGAGTTCCATGAAGTTAGCCCCAGGCACACTTAAGTCTGGACAAGGAGTAGCCAGTTATTGGGAAAATGGAGTCAGTCAGGCTCCCTCAGTGGGATGTCTGGGTGACTGTGACTTGGGAGTGCTTTTGTGGCCTTGAGTAAGGGCCCACATGCATAGAATGAAGCTCTGTTATGTAACTAGAAGGTCAGTATTGGCAATTTGCTGCCTTGTGTGCACTTAGTATATAATGGAGTCCCAACTCCTGCCCAGATTGTAGCTCGCTTGGATCACCCCACCCAGGAATACAGGCATGTCAGACATCCTGATGGCTCCACAAATTTTCTTCTGCCTGCCCCAATCCCATGTGAACCTGCCTGGCCTTGAATAGCTGCAGGACACCAGTAAAGTGGGAAGGAAATCAAAGAGTACAGTGTCCTTGAAGCTTGTCAGATGATTTGGAAATGGAAGGATTCACTCTGTTGCTATTAGAATAGGTATAAAAAAAAACAAAGAAGAAGAAACTGGAAGGACCATTTAATTTAGCAAGATGGAGTTTCTTGGTGACTCTTGACAACAGAAATTTCACTTGAGTTTTGTGAATAAAAGTCCAATTGGAGTGAATTCAGGAGAAAATATAGAGATGGTGATGACTCTTCTGAGAAGCTTTCTATAATGCAGAACTAAAAAGTGAATCAGTAGCCAAAGGAAATGTGGGAGTCAGAGAAAGAAGTTCTGAAGGTGAAAGAATTTACAGCATGTTTGTATTATAATAGGAATGATCAGATGGAGAGGAGAAATGGAAAACAGTAAAGAGGAGAAAGGACTCATGGACATAGATGACAGTGTGGGGATTGTTTGGAATAGGGGCAGTATAAGGGGACTAAATGGTAATAGAAAAAATACAACAGATTAAAAGAAGAGAAAGTGACAATTGCTAGAGTGATACCTGGGAGTGGATGAGAAAAAAACAGGACCTAGAGCAAATGTGAGGATGCGTATTTGTCTCTAGTAACAAAAAGGAAATTGCCAATCAAAATTGAAATTGTTGATTACATTGGTATAGACCAGTGATTTTCAAATGGTGTACTGCAAGAATTTTTAAAACATGCAATACCTGATTATTTAAAAGGCCCTGGGGCCTTTTCCCTTAGATTGTCAAATTAAAAAAAATGACAACATGCAATACAACAATAGCCATTCAGTGTGAATGAACCAAAATCATATTTTTTGTCAGTGTGGCCAAAAATATATCTTTTGGTGTGCCACAGAATTTAGTAATTAATTTATGTGTGCCATGAGATGAAAAAGGTTGAAAATCACTGGTAAAAGACAATAGAAAAAGGAGTGGTGGTAACATGTGGATCTCCCACGCTGACTGCTTTTTTCTAAGTAAAATAGGAAACATGGGCTTCAGTTGTAAGTGAGGATTGGGGAGGTATTGTTGAGAAGTTGAGAAGATTTAAATTGTCTTCTAGAAAAATGAGAGAGTGAATGAGTGAGAGAAGAGGTTGGCAAACTTTTTCTGTGAAGGATCAGATAGTAAATGTTTTCAGCTCTGGGCCATCTGGACTTGCATAATTTCTCAATTCTGATTTACAGTGAAAATAGCTGTAGACAATATTATTTGTAAAAGAGACATTGAGCTGGATTTGACTATTGGGGCTACAGTATAAGAGACCATCTGAGAGTAGTGGTCATGTAAAAGTAAGGCTGGTGGATACGTTGTGTATTTTTTCAATCAATTTTTTAGGTTGAGTAACTGGAAAACCTGGCTTAACCAATGTAGAGGTTTTTCAAGGTAAGAGTAACAGAGTGAGGTAGAAGGGAAGGGAGCATGTATACAAAGTAACTATTATAATAATTAATAGTGGGATCTAATGAGGCTCATTAAAGAAGAGGAAAGGACAGAAAGGTGGAGAAAAGTAAAAAAATAATAGTAGGCTCAAAGGATTGTGATTGTAGTTGCAGAAATGTTGGAGTGAGCATGTTAGAGGGAGTACATTTAAAAAGATAGGAAATGTTCTCACTACCAAAAAGAAATGGTAATGTTACGTGATGGAGGAGTTAGCTAATGCTATTGTTGTAGTCATTTTACAATATATGTGTATCAAATCAACACATTGTAGACCTTAGACTTACCCACTGTTATATGTCAGTTATATCTCAATAAAACTGTAAAAAAATATAAAATAGGTGTTGCTTGGTGAATGAGGTGGTCAAATTGATATTGAGGGAATGCAGTTGCTAATAATAATAAGACCTAAGAAATTTCAATGAGTGTGAAGGACTGTGTTTGGGAAGGGCAAGATCTCTGGAGGAAAGGAAGTCAACATATGGAGATGCCAGGCGATTGAAAGAATCATTCACGGACATAGTTAATTCACAAAAAAAGGAGATGGGTGATTTTAGATAGTGACAGTAAACCAAATGATAAAATCTCCAAGGAATAATACTGTTGAACGACTGAGAAAAGGATGGGTAATAGGTGGTGTAGTCTGAAGGGTGAAGCTTCAAATCTGTAAATGTATTTTGGAAAAAAAGGAGGGAGATATCTGAAAGCCACAGTGAGGAGCAAGGAGGATGCTCACATACCTCCAGGTAGCAACAGGGATGTGAAAGGTAGAAACAAGTCACCAGTGAGTGAGCGTACTGTAGGGAAAGAGCATCCTCATAGGATAATAAGGTCACAGAGCAAGAAGGTGAAGTTAATGTTTAAAGAGATGTTGGAAATATAGGAGGTTTTGCTCATTTCTGACTCTCAGGTCTAGCACACACTGACTGGAGAAAGGTTTTGGGGATTGGAGACTGGCTGAGAAGGACACAGAAAAGGATATGCCTAGAGTGAAATTGGAAATGAAACTGCGGGATTATGTGGGATGCCTAGACTGGAACAAGAATACAAGGCACAATGAGATTGGTCCTGATATACAGGCAGATGGTGATGAGGTGGTGCTTGCTGGAGCGGGAGGAGGAATGTTGTTATTGCCCAGACATACCTAAACAAGGGCAGACTCACATTTCTAAGATCATCTGACATTTGATTCTCAGTTTTGATTTGTGGCTTCGCATCATAGGATTTTTGCCTTTTGCTTAAGACCTTCAAGAAATTTTTAAATTATTTGCTTTAATTCTTAAAGTGATCTAATACTTAAGAGTCCTCCCCTTCTCCCAGAACAGGGCTGGCATTCTCCCTCACCCTTTTTGGTTAACTTTTGTCCCTGACTTCACTGTCCCTATGGAGATTTTGGCTTTTCTTGTTTTTTGATAGGCAGATAATCTTAAATGGAAAGCCACTGCAACTCTGCAATGACAATAAGACTTCTGAAAGCCATACTTTCCAAAAATAAAGATTATGCTGAGCTGCTTTTTTTGTCCTATGCCTTCATCTTCAGAAGCTTTTTGGAGTTTGTCCTGATTCATTTTCAAAATATAAAAAAAGTATCAGTGTCTTCCTTCAGGTTGTTCAAAGGTGATAGGTACTTTTTATAACAAACAGAGTACTTGCATGATAATGCTTATTGGGGTAAAACATTTCTTAAGTTGGGAGAATGAGCCTACAATATAATAGTAACCTATTGTATATTTAGAGCGAGGGTGACTATATCATTTATCATCCAACCAGGACTCTTTTTAAAGGGGGTGCTGTGAATAATTAATCTGGGACAGCAGACACTATATTAGTGTGCTGCTAAGCTGCTTGAACAAAGACATCCCAAAATACAGAGGCTTAAATAACATAGAAGTTTATTTCTCTAATATAATGTTCCAGAGGTGAGAGTTTGAAGATTGCAGAATAGCCTGTATTCTTTTATCTCTGCAAGTCTAAGGGCTGATCTGTTTGTAGTAATTTTTCAGAAAACAGGAGGAGGAAAGAGAAAGTAGAGGCAAGCAGCAACTTTTTAAGAACTTGATTAAAAAAGTACACACCACTTTATTCCCAGTGACTGACATGTGCTATTGGACAGAAGAGAGCCATATGGTGTACATAGCTGCATGGGAGGTTGGTGGACTTTTATCTTAAGAGAAGATCTTGTTGTTTGGTATGGTTGTCAACCACCTCTAAGTGATCCATTTACACATGTGTGAGGTAATTTTTCTTTTTTAAAAAATATTTAATTTACATATTTTTAGAGAGAGGGCAAAGGAGGAAGAAAGAGAAGAGAAACATCGGTTGTCTGCCCCCAGCCAGGCTCGGCTCACAACCCAGGCACGTGCCCCTACCAGGAATCAAAACAGTTAGTGTGGCTTGGTGAGCTGGGTGTCATCCCACAGACTGAAGGGTCACTGGTGTGAGGTAACTTTTGTCCTAGACTTCTAACCTGTGGTAGAAGAATGATCATCTTATCCAAATAAAAAGTCAGATGATAAATATTTTAGTGGTGATATTGTCTCTGTCACAACTACAGCACCCTGCTGTTGTATTTGGAAAGTAGCCATAAATAATACATAAACAAATGGACATTGCTGTATTTCATTAAAACTTCACCAAAAAAGTCAGCATCTGCCTTTGGTCTGTGGGCCATAGTTTACCAACTCTTGATATAGTCAAGTTTCCTCCATTTTTTAGATGAGGAAACAATCCAGTGTTTCAGTCATGCTTTCAAAAGGAAAATTTTTATTGTATTCACATAGGCACTACCTTGTCTTTTACCTTCTGTGCAGACCTCTGTATGGCGTAGTTTGCTTCTACATAGTGTTGTCCCCTCACTTTAACCATTAGATAACTGTGGTAGATTGTAGAAATCAGTCACTTGGCTAGAAAGTGTGCTACCAGCTAATGCAAAAATACTAAGTACTACCATGTACATATAAATATACATCTATGCATACATATCTATAATGTCATAATTGCAATTAAAATTAATAATATATTTACACCTCTTTTTGCTCATTGGAACATCATAAGAATGCTGAGGTTGTTAAGACCCATGGAATTATCTCCCTTTCACCTGTGAAGACACTGACATTTGAATTGTCTTAATCACTTTACCCAGGGCCACACAGTCACTGTGTGGTGTCCTACTCCATAAAACCTCTTTCTTTTGAACTTGAAATTAAAGTTTGCCTTAATGGACTATTTGTTGTTTGTTTTGTTTCCTAGAAAATAGAAACAGATCACAGACTCATAGGATTCTATGGTGGAATGGAATTTAGAGATCACTTGGTCAATCTCCCTAATTTTACAATTGGAAAAACAAAGGTGCTGCCATGTTAACATCTGCCCAAAGCTTCCGAGCTAATTAGTACCAGAAGCCGGGCAGAAATCTATCACCCAAGATTCCCTAATCCTTTTGCTTATTTAGCTCTTTCTGAAGTCTAAACTCTGAGTAACAATACCATAGTGACATCCATGTGGCTGGCTCTGTTGTTCTGTGTTGTATCCACAGTTTCTCAAATTGGCTTCATCAAAGACACCAGTAAACACCGGAAGCATTACTAAAGAAATAAATGCCATATGCCATGTTTTGCAGACTTAAATAGTACACTTATTTCAATACTTTAAAAATTGTGATAAAGTATACTGACTGTTCTTAACTTGAAATTTCTACCATAAGCTTTTCAATGAAAGAAAAATAGCTTAGTAGATATTTTACATGTTTTAAAGTAAAGACATACACACAAATATAAACATACATATTAATAGTTTTTATGGGTTTCTGGAATAAATTATTAAGATTGTACTTTTTTATGTTTTGGGTAGTATAGGTTTTCTGCCTGATTTTGTTTTATTTCTTTCCATTATGACTTAGAAAACATATACCATTTAAACCTTTGTATTGTACAAATTTAATCAATAACATCATGCTCTGAGCCAGAAAGTTCATGCAGGGAATCAGCATGTGCCCTTTAAGGAAAAGTGCTTTTCAGAGACCCAAGAACAGCACTACAACTTACAAAGATAATGCTGAGCATAGTCTTAGGCAGGAGTGAAAAATCTCTTACTGTGTGTGGCAGTGAGAAGTATTTGCCCTCAGATGGAAGCCAAGTCTCTACAATCAAAACCAAGTTGAACACTGAGAGTGAAATAAGAGGCTCCAACTCAAGTTCCATGAGGATCATTTCTACTCAAGTGGAATGAAAGAATGGCTTCATGGAAAATTTACTGGAATTGGCTTTGAGACAATGTTCCCCTTTTAATTTAGGAAAAAGGCTCAGAAAAATTAAAGAACCCCAGCCTTTCTGGAAGAGAGAAAAACTTACATTGCCTTTTAAAGACCAGCTCAAAAAGGTAAGAACAGGAAGAATAAAAGGAAGAGAACTGAGTGACAAAATCACATTGTTAGATAAGAGTAGCAGGATGGAAGCAATGTAGAATATGGACACAGAGGAAATGAGAAGCAGGTCCACATTAAGTGCTAAAGATATTAAAGAAATTAAAGCAAGCTAAAATATGCTGTTGATGGTGAAAGTATACACAATTACTATTTGCCTTTATTAAGGAGTTTAGCTGTATTTTTTATATCTTCTACAATGCAAATAACTGTTTCAACAAAATGAAAAATACAATAAGATTTACTAAATACAAAGGGACAAAAATATGCTATGGAATGTAAGAATTTTAATTAAAATTGAAAGTCTCACAACATGAGAGATTCTTTCAGTGACTGTACATTTTAAAACAAAAATTAGAATGTGTCTAACATACACACATACAATTTTTCAGACATTTATTTAAAAGAACTTCAGATGTTATAAAAATTAAATCCAATTTAGTTCTATATTCAGAGAATTGCATGTATTCTGGAAAATTCAATATAAATGATAGCTATATAAGCTCTCTCTCTTCATTATCTCACTAATTTCAATGAACATAAATGTTATGGTCCAATAATGCTGAAGATATATGGTACACCTTAAGAAGTCTTGTATTAGGATGATAAGATTGAGCAAACTAAAAAAGTTTAGAGAAAGAAAAACAAAGTCAGAGGGATCACAATACCTGACATCAAACTACATTACAAGGCCACTGTGATCAAAACAGTCTGGTACTTTCATAAGAACTGGTGCATAGACCAATGGGACAGAATAGAGAGCTCAGAAATAAACCCATGTCAATATGGTCAGTTGATATGTGACAAAGGAGCAGGAACATAAAATGAAGTGAAAATAGCCTCTTTAATAAATGGTGTTGAGAGATCGGGACAAGTACATGCAAAAAAAAAAAAGAGAGAGAGAGAGAGAGAGAGAGAAACTAGACCACCAACTTACATTATACCAAAAATAAACTCACAATGGATAAAAGACTTAAATATAACTCATGATACCATAAAAGTCCTAGAGGAGAATATAGGCAGGAAAATTTCAGATGTCCTGCACAACAATATTTTCACTGATACATCCCACAGGGCAAGGAATATAAAGGAAAGAATAAACAAATGGGACTACATCAAACTAAAAAACTTCTACATAGCTAGAGAAACATCAACAAAATGGAAAGGGAATCAATCATATGGAAAAACATGTCTGCAAATGATACCTTCCTTGGTCAAGGGTTTAATCTCTAAAATACATAATGAACTCAACCTCTCTACTCCAGGAAGACAAACAATCCAATTTAAAAAATGGGCAAGGGACTTGAACAGACACTTCTCCAAGGAGGACATACAGATACCCCATAGACACATGAAAAAATGCTCAACATCAGTGCCATCAGACAGATGCAAATTAAAACCACAGTGATACCACTTTACACCAGTTGGAATGGCCATCATTAATAAATCAACAAACAACAAGTGCTGGTGAGGTTGTAGAGAAAAAGGGACCCTAGTACACTGTTGGTGGTAATGCAGACAGGTGCAGCCATTGTGGAAAACAGTATGGAGTTGCCTCAGAAAACTAAAAATGGAACTATCTTTTGAGTCAGCAAATTCACTACCTGGATTGTACTCTAAGAATCCTGAAACACAATTCAAAAGAATCTATACACCCCAATGTTTATTGAAGTGTTATTTATAATAACCAAGTACTGGGAAGTGCCCATCAGTAAATGAGTGGATCAAAAAATTGTGGTACATTTATGCAGTGGAATACTACACAGAAGAAAGAAAGAAGGAACTCCTACCCTTCACAAGAGCATGGATGGAACTGGAGAGCATTATGCTAAGTGGAACAAATCAGGTGGTGAAAGACAAATACCATATGATCTCACCTATAAGTGGAACCTAATCAATAAAACAAACAAATGAACAAAATAGAACCAGAGACATGGAAATAAAGAACAAACTGACAGTGACCAGAAGGGAAGGGAGAGGGGGATAACATGGGAAAGAAGGGGAAGGGGCAAAAAAAGGAACATGAATAGAGGACTCAAGGGCATGGACAAATGGGGGGATTGTCTGTGGGAGTTGGGGGGTGTGGGATAGGGGAGAGCAATGGAGAAAAAAAGACAGCACAACTGTAACTGAATAACAAAAATAATAAAATATAGAAATATAAACACATGATAAAAATACCCCAAAATCCTAATTATATAGGAATGCAACTATTAAAATTGCTGGATTTAAAAAAAAAGTTTGGGATCTCACTGAAACGCTACTACAATGCTCATTTGAAAATGTTGCTAATAGACCTATTAATAGTTTTAAAAATACTATTGTTTCTTCAAAGATACTGATTTTTAAAACTTACATTTCTTTTACTTTTATGGTTTTTAGTTTCCTTTAGATATAATTGACTTATATCACTGTCTAAGTCTCAGGTGTACAGCATAATGTCTTGACTTACATATATTATGAAATGATTACTAATATAAATTTAGTTAGCATGTAGCATCTCGTATAGACACAATAAAAATAAAAATAATTGTGTTCTTGTGATAAGAATGCTTAGGATTTACTCTTCTAACAACTTTCATATAAATCACACAGCGGTGTTAACTGTAGACATCGTGCTGCATGTTACACACCCAGTACTCACTTATCTTGTAACTGGAAGTCTGGGCCTTTTGCCTACCTCTCTTCTTTTCCTCCTCAACCTTTGCCGCTCTGCAACCACAAATTTGATCCATTTTTCTATGCTTGGTTTTTGTTTTCGGTTTTATTTTCTACATGTAAGTGAGATCATACAGTATTTATTTTTCTCTGTTTGACTTATTTCACTTATTATAATACCTTCTGGGTCTATCCATATTGTTGCATATGGCAAGATTTCATTCCTTTTTAATGTGGAATAATATTACATTACATATAATACACATTAATTTATATTATACATAAAGTAAATTGATAAAGAAGTTGTGAGATATATATGCATATGAATACATCTATATATCTATATGTAAATCACAGCTTCTTTATCCATTCATTCCATTCATCTATCAGTGGACATTTATAGTTCCATTATTGTAAAACATGGGGTTGTAGATACACTTTATTATTTTTTTGTATTCATATTCTTTGCCCATTTTCCTTAAAATTATTTCTTTATACTTCCATCTTCGTACCCCCCTCCCCTTTGGTAGCCTTCAGCTTATTCTCCATATCTATAGGTCTATTTCTGTTTTCTTTATTCACCTATTTTGTTCTGTTTTTTATATTACCCATATAAGTAAGATCATAAGGTAAATACCTTATGACTCTTTCTATTTGACTTATTTTACTTAACATAATACTCTTTAGGTCCACCTACATTTTTCAAATGGCAAGATTTCATTCTTTTTATTGCTGAATAATATTCCAGTATATATAATACATCTCTACCTATTCATCTCTTGATAGATATCTAGGTTGCTTTTATATCTTGGCTATTTTATTAATGCTGCAATGAATATAGAGGGGCTTGTATCTTTTCAAATTAGTGTTTTTGTTTCCTTTGAATGAATACCTAGAAGTGAAATTGCTAGATTGTAAACAGCTATATTTTAATTATTTTAGGAACCTCCATACTGTTTTCCATAGTGGCTGTAATAATTTACAACCCCACCAACAGTGCGCAAAGGTTCCCTTTGTCCACATCCTTATCAACCGTTGTTATTTGATAGTGTATTGATGATAGCCCTTCTGAGAGGTGTGAGGTGATATCTCACTGTGGTATTAATTTCCATTTCCCTGATGATTAGTGATGTTGAACTTCTCATATGTGTATTGACCATCTGTTTGCCTTCTTGGGAGAAATGTCTATTTGGGTTTTCTGTCCATTATTTAATTGGATTGTATTTTTGTTGATGATTTCCTTCACTGTGTCAAAACTTTTAAGTTTGATGTAGTTCCATTTGTTTATTTTTTGTTTTGTTTCCCTTGTTTGAAATATATCCAAAAAGATATTGTTATGAGCAATGTCGGAGTTTACCACCTATGTTTTCTTCTACAAGATTTATGGTTTTGAGTCGTACATTGAATTCTATAATTCATTTTGAGTTTATTTTTTCTATGGTGTGAAAAAGTGATCCAGTTTTTGTTCATGTATCTATCCATTTTTCCAACGCCATGTATTGCAAAGGCTGTCTTTAACCCATTGTATATCCTTGCCCTGCTTGTCATAGATAAACTGACCATATAAGTGAGGATTTATTTCTAGACTCTCTCTTCTATTTCATATTTGTGTGTGTGTGTGTTTATGCCAGTACTATACAATTTTGATTATTTTAGCTTTGTACTATAGTTTGGTATCAGAGATCGTGATAAGTTCCCACCTTTTTTTCTTTTTTCCTTTATACAGTTGAAACTCTGGCAGACAGCAGGCTCAGAGGGAGGGGACTTGTGGAGTTTTTTTTTAATGAGATAGAAACATCGATGTGAGGGAGAAACGTTGATTGGTTGCTTCCTGCACACTCCTGGACTAGGAAACTGAATCCACTACCTAAACAAATGCCCCAAATGGAAATCAAACTCAACTCTTCAGTGCATGGGACAATGCTTCAACCACTGAATCACACTGGCCAGGGTCCACTTTGTTCTTACTCAAGATTTCTTTAGCTATTTGGGGTCTTTTGTGATTCCATATAAATTTTAGAATTATTATTTCTAATTCCAAGATAAATGGCATTGGTATTTTAATAGGGATTGTATTCAATCTATGTGTTAGTTTAGACATTTTAACATATTCCAATATATAAGCAAATTATATCCTTCCATTTATTTTTGTCCTGTTCAATTTTTTTCTTCAGTGTCTTATAGTTTTCAGAGTATAGCTCTTTTTCTTTTTTAGTTAAATTTATTCCTAGGCATTTAATATGTTTTGATGCAATTGTAAAAGAGATTGTTTTCTTAATTTCTTCTTCTGATTATTGGTGTATAGAAATGCAACAGATTCCTGTATAGCAATTCTGTATCCTACATTTTTACTTAAGTCATTTATTAGTTCTAATGACTTTTTGGTGGAGTCTTTATAGTTTCCTTAATAAAGGGTCTTGTCATCTGCAAGGAATAAGAGTTTAACTTTTTCTTTCCACTTTGGATGCCTTTTATTTGTCTTGTCTTATTGTTGTGGGTGTTCCTTTTAGCAAGTTTCTCAGGTTTCAAACTCTGATGCCTTTTCCTTCTGCTCTCTCCCTCTTTCTATCTCTTTACCTTCCTTACTCCCTCCTGTCTTTTCTTTCTTTTCCTCCCTCCCTCCC
>PVIA01001702.1:0-256666 GCA_004024845.1 Tonatia bakeri | reverse complement strand
TTTCTGCACTTCTAGTGTCACTGTCCCTGCCCTGATCTAAGCCATTGCCACCCTGAGGTCCTGCTTCCAGTCCTTCTGTCCGAGGAACCATCCTTCTGTGGGGAGTGAAGTCACTCTTTAAGATGCAAGTTTGGGCCCTGGCTGGGGTGGTTCAGTGGATTGAGTGCCGGCCTGCAGATGGGAAGGTTGCCAGTTTGATTTCCAGTCCGGGCACATGCCTGGGTTGCAGGCCAGGTCACCAACTGGGGGCCTATGAGGGGCAACTGATCAGTGATTGATGTTTCTCTCACACATAGATATTTCTTTCCTTCTTTCTCCCTCCTTTCCCTTCTCTCTAAAAAGAAGTAAATAAAACATTAAAAACAAAAAAGATATAAGTTGGGTCATGCCACCCTCTTGCTTAAAGAACACTAGCAGTCTCCCAATGCACCTAGAACATAAAGCGCAGCCTTCCTCTGGGCTCATGAGGTGCTCCGTGGTTTGCCAAGTCCACCTTGCGAACCTCAGCAGGACGCGCCAGCCTTTCTGCTGCCCGGCCTTCCTGCCCTTCTTCAGACAGCGAGGGCTCTTCCCGCCACCAGACTCTGCGAGCAGGCTCGTCCCTCTGCGTCCCCGCGGCTGTGTCCTTCTTATCCTGCAGACTGCAGGTTCAAAAGCGCCTCTGCATAGAGGTGGATGTGCCCACCCTCTCTAACTAGACACCTTCCCCCCGTGTGACCTCTTGATAACAACGGACTGCTTGCTTCCTTCCTAGTACCTGCTGCAATTGTTTTATTTTTTATGAGCTCCGTGGGGGTGGGAGCCACTTTTATTCTTTCTTACCTTTGTCCCCAGAGCTCAGCATGGGCTACAGTCATTTTATTGGCCCACCGGCCTCCCCTTCTGTTGGGGTCACCCCATATTTTCTTTGGATCTTGGCTTAAAAATCACTTTCTCAGGGACTGTTCCCTGACCCCAAAACCAAGTTAGATGCCCCTATTTTTTTGTTACCAAAGCACCCTGGACAATCCCTGCCAGAATGCCGATCACATCTCACCGTCACGATGCTGTGCTCGGCCTCCCTGTCACTAGGAGTATTATCAGTAGTGAGTGTCACCATCCAGTGTACCCCCAGATCTCTGGCACCAGCACCGTGCGTGGCACACAGTAGGGATCGGGACATTATGACTAGAAAGAAATGGTTACTGAGAGAGTTGGGGGGCAGGCCAAAGAGACAAAGCATTCACCATTTTCACAAGGTAATTGAGTTACTAATCAATTAATTTAAATCGTATCTGTGATGGGCACTTTCATACCTTGATTCTTAGTCATGCAGGACACAGGACTCAGCACTGAGCAATATGCATTTAGTCCTGCAATGACTATCCATTTATATGCATTTACTGAGTGCCAACTGTGTGCCAGGCCTGAGTTACATGCTGAGGATAGGAAGAAGCATTGGCTACAGTAGGGAAAAAGAAACATGTTTATGAATATTTATGCTAAGAGGCAAATCAAGGGTAATTGGCATATGAATAATATAGAAAAGATATTTAGAACTCATGGGTGGGCAGATTTGGAAGCGGACTGTCCTAGAAATGGTGTTTGTCTCAGTCTTGAAGGATGGGGGAGGTTTTTCTAGGGCCAGACGTGGGAAGATTGCATTCCAAGCAAGTGTCAAGTACTGGTGTTCGGGAGGGAGACGCAGAGCAGAGCTGGGAGGAAGGGCCGGGATGCGGGCAGTTTTGCAGAACACGGGTGATAAAGAGAGGAAGAGGAGGCGATGGAGCCCCTGCTGGCGCGTCCTGCAGGCCTCCGTGAGCATCTGGGGCCGTTTTCACGACCGGAGGCAGTTTTTAGCAGGTTTGAGATTGAAGGGCAGCCTGCTGTGGGTGATGTGGGAGACAAACGCAGGAGTGAGCCCTGCCGCTGGTCGTGGAGAGAGACCAGCTTGCATTTGACAGGCTTAATGTCTAGTTAGGAGTGACGTTCTCATGGGCATGCTCTAGAAAGAAGCCACAGAATGGAAAAGAAAGGGAGAAAGAAAAATTCGGCAGAGAAATAACTGTCTGACTACAGTGGCTCACAGCTCTTGGGACAGAGCTCAGAGCTGGACAGAGAGAGAAAGTGAACCCAATATTAATGCTGAACACTTATATGGAAGCACTTCTCCCTGCGCTTTCACAGATGACTCCATTTAACCTGCATGCCAGCTTTATAAGGCAGGAACTGCTATTATATATACATGTACTAGTAGGGAAGTTAAAGTATCGTACAGAAAGTTTCGTGACTTATCCAAGGTTACACAGCTTTCTAAGGAAACATCTGTTAGTGAGAAAGGGTAGTATAAAATCTTGTTGTTGTTTTTTACTTATCTACCATGAAGAGAAGTCATAATATTCCTGTCACCGCTTTCTTAATTGTAAAATGACACCAATATTCTACAAATTTCTTTTCCGGGAATACTATTACACTTAGAAAACAATTGAAATTCCTGTAGTTTCATAGAGATACAGGTGTTATTATTAATAAATTGTCTTTTGATTTATACTTCATTTTGCATATCTTGAAAATCCCAGTAAAATAAATAGAAAGGAAATGTCGATAAAATGACTGTGCACCCTTTGACGCACTGAGTAACCCTCAGGTGCACCTGTTTTCCCCAAAGAGAAGGGTGGCCCTTGCACAGGCTTCTCAGAGAGGCAGCTGAACCTCGCAAAGCCTCTGCTGGCTATTCAGAATGCAGAATTTAAGCAAGGAAATGGATTTATGCTAGCATTATATCAGCCTAAAACAAGTAAGTTTTTACCCTTAAAAATCAACTTTCTTGTTTCTGATGTTTGTTTTTCTTTAAAGTGAAATAAACGCTAAACATAAAATCTGTCCCTTCTCTTTCTGCCACTTGAGCACTATTAAGAGCTTAATAATTTTTGAAAACAAAATTCCACTAACCTCGTACCATTAGAGACCAGCTTTCCTTCATACTTGTACAATAAAAAAATAATGGTAAGAAAGAATTTACCATATACCCTTTCCGATCAATTATTTTGACATTTCAAGTTATGCTAAAAGTTGTTTTTTTAAACCTTGGTTCATTTTTTACTTACTGTGTTTCATAGTAGAAAAATCATTTACTTTTTCATTCAACTGCCATCCATAACAATAATTTAAAACCAGCTAATAAACATTATGGTTTGTTGGAATTGCTACCGATTAAATCTTAAGTGTCTAATACATACAAATATAAACAGAATGTAATTAGAGCTATTTAAAGAACCCATTTTTAACTTAGATTAACCATACTTTCCATTTGCCAAGGATAAACACTCATAAATGAAACCCATTGCTGAGCAAGAAGCAATTACTTCAGTTTAAAATATTAATATGCACTGCCTTTTAGAAAGCCATAGAAAATCATTTATGTAGTACACTGTACAGACTCAAGTCAGACCCAAAAGGCAGAATGAAAAAGCTCTCTGCGTCCTAATCGAGAAGCAATCAACTGAGGTATGGCATGTCCTTACCCTTTATGAGCGCCATTAAACTTCGATTAGCGTGGGTTTCCAACATAATATTCCTATACATGTTGAGTGTGATTTAAAACCACGCATACAAGCACTCAGAAAGAAAGGAGAATTTTACTGTTGAAAAATCAACTTAATCAACCTGTTTCTAGGAATAATTGAGACACATTTATAACATAAATGAAGAACTGATTTGAGCGTACTGATCACCAACAGACTGGAAGAGAAGGAAGCAGAGACAGCCCACCTATCTTAATTGCACATTTCTTCCCTAAAAATAGTCAAAAAATATATTGAGTCTGATTAAATGAAACTGGCTAATCCATTCCACAGTATTTTTGTGACGCCAGTAGGCTGGCTGAAAAGCTTGGTTTGGGCCAGAATGCCATTCAGTGTGGTTAAATGCATGCATTTTTCGTCACTGCTATGAGTTAACCAGAGGTCAAGTCCAGTTACAATGAGCGCCATTATCATAAAATGCATCCAGACTGGTCCTGGAAGTCCTCAGAATAGGGCTTTGTTGATTTCAACACAGCGACACCGTTGGTGTAAGAGCATCCACCGACCTGCTAACCCTCAGGCACTTGAAACGGCCACAATCTTCAGATTCTCTGGTTAAATCTCTGAACATTAAATGATGCTGGGTAGGGACATGGGCATTCTCAGTATCGGAAGGCAAAAACTGTAGCACAGACCTTTCCACTAATAGTCCATGTCTGCCGATGGGCGTGTCACTGGAGTACTATTTTAAACTGGGACCCCCTTTGTTCATTACAACCAAATTTCAAAGCACATGAATTAATTGGAATGATTGGCAGTTATAGAGGTATGGCTTGAACTGTAAATGAAATTTGTGATTCTTGGGACTTTATCTTTTGATTCAATTTACAGTGTTACAATCAATTATTTTTATCCTGGATCATGGAAAGCTCCATTTTCATTAAAGGAATGGAAGTGCAACGGCTTCAAGGGCTGGGATTAAAACAAAATCTCAGCAGGGTGATTTTACGGCTGGCCTTGGGCAAAATTACCGAGCAAGAGACCCTCGTCTTTGATGCCAGTCCCAATTCTGTCCAGTGATCTATTCGGGCTGGTGCACAGATGTCCCGCTGGCCCGTCAGGTGCCTAGGGGTGACCCCACCCCGTCACACATGTCCCTTTCATGTCCCTTCACTCAGGCTCTGCCTGCAACGGAAGTCTCTATTAGCTATTTCTTCTTTATTGTTTGAGTATTTTCTCTGTTCCTTTTACCTCTGCTGCCTGACACCATCTCATTTAGAAGATAAATTCCCATGAATTTAATAATGAGGACTAATGTTAATGTTTTGTCCATAGTACATATTCGAATTTTAGTGCCAGTCACGTGTCTTTTATCTTTACAGAAAAGGGCCAGGTCATGTGACTTTGGCTTATAGCTGCTCCATATCAAAACAAGGCTTTTCAAAAACTTTCCACAAAAAGTCAAAATAGTGAAACAAACCCATAATATTTTCTGAGTCCCTGTAACACAAAAGATGCAATTGATGGGGGTTTTCGTTGTTCAATCTATGAAGTGGGGTACCTTTACAGAAAACCGTAAAGAGAGGGAAAAAGCTCATTTAGGAACATGACTATTGATGAGTATCCCACCCCCACCCCCAGTGCCATCACCCCAACACAAAAGGAGGCAGTGTTGCTAAGTATAATGTGGGTGGGGTGCCCACCAAGACCCACTGGAAACAGAAACTTATTGATTTTAGCACCTCAAGGCGTGACTAAGTTGTGCTTCATAATTTTACAAAATTTTATAATTCATCAACTAAATAGTCTGAATTAGTTGACTTTATTGTTTGGTAAATGCTTGATAGCCAATAGATTTAATACATTGTTAATTATCCTATTCTCCCTAAAATAGTATTTTCATTTTTATAACTAAGAATATTTAGAGGTTAATTAGAAATCCAGTAATGTGAATTGTAAATTATGTGTAATTACAATAAAATTACTGAAGAATAACACATATTATTTATAAATTGTAACACTGTGATAAATTAAAGCAATTACAGGTAAACCAATAATGTTCTTTAATTAAGTAGTTATGAATGAGAATTTGTGCTCTGCATTTGCAATAACCTATAAGGTTGAGGACTGCATTTATAACTTGTGCATAAATCGATTGCACTCTGCTGTGATACTCTGCTAAGAATAACTTCCAAGTTCATTACTGTCATTATGCCATTATCATGTAAAAACACCCAGGATTGTTAACTGTAAAGTGTGCTGACAACCAATCAACCGTGCTTCTTAATACAATTATAATTATGTCACTATCTCTCCTCATGCCTCTATGAATCTGAGAAAAATTCATATTTCCACAAGTCTTCAATATTGGTTGCAAAGAAATAGAAGATGCTTTGTCACAAGTTTGTTGAAAACTATTGTATTTGACATTAATAAAGTTATTCATCCTCACAATTATCTTACCGCAGCCTGCCGTTTATAAGATTAGAGCAATAGTTTTTATATCCCTCCATCTGTTTATTTTCTTATCTCCTGCTATAATGTTGAGTAGCTCTTTGACCTGGCTCGCTTGCGGTCAATGTCACAGGAGGAGTAAGAAGAGATCCCCAAGAATTCTTCTGCCTGTATGCAAGTCGTGGACTGGCGTCAGCGAGCGCAAACAGGTGTCCAGAGTAGAAAGAGAACTGACGGAAGCTGGTGAAAAGGGGAAGAGTTGGAAGGCTCAGAGGACGAGAAACTGCTGGTTTAGACTTAGAATACCTTGAAGCTTATTCTAAGGGGAGATTTAAGGATGGATCCAAAACCAACAAACCAGCCAGGCAAGAGGAGCGTTCTGACACATACAGGCACAGACATGTTATTAACTTGTTCTGAGGCATTAACAGTTCATTTTCCAGAAATTAATGCATGTTTAGACTAACGTAAGAGCATTCCAAATAGAGTATTTTGAGGATCCTGGAATGCAGAGCCCCCCAGAGAAAGGCCTGCACATGCTGGTGACTATGTGTGTGGGCAACGCCTGTCAGGTCCAGGACTTTGCCCCATTGGGACCTAATAAGCTCACCTGTCGGCATTTCATGGGAGGCGGAAGAAGACACCTGACTTCAGGGTCAGAGTCAAAGGACTTTGTCTCTCCAGGTACGACAAGCAGCATGAGCATCATAGGCTTATGTTGGTCCTCCTTGTTCTCTCAAGAAGGTGACACAGACAATTCCACCTGACGCTACGCACACGTCAGGTATGCAATACAGCTGGAACACACTAAACTTGGGCAATCCATTGTTTTTACAGCCAGAAGAAGGCAAACCAGCTCTTTGTCCCAGAGGCGGATATAACATTCTCTGTGGAGGTTGCTTTCTATAAACACGACCCTGAGAAATGACCCCAGTGAAGTGCGGTCAAGGCTTTGCATTCTTGACAAACTTAGAAAAACATGTTGGAGACCAAAAGACTGATGGAGAACTGTCTTTCCCAAGAATCAGTGTCCCCATTTTCAGGAATTTGGCATATAGCCAGGTAGAAAGACAGCCTTCATTCACTGGTTTCAAGTTCAAAACTCTGTTCCTAGGACCATGGATACCTCCTTATGCTCAGTTAAATATTATTCAAAATGACACGAGAAACTTCTGGAGAGAGCTGTCCTCTGATAAACTGCTTCTCTACTGCTCTTCAAACAATCTGTGTGATGTCTGTCACGTCTCTAGAATGATCCACTCAAGCCGTTTCCTTTCCTGGCACCAGTTCGGTTCTCCTTCATTTAACTTTAGAATCCTGCTCGTACTGACATGGTTGTTTGATATAATCTTGATTTACTTGGTATACTCAATTGCGGAGGCTGATAATGGGGATTGATAGGGCAGTTTATACACAGTTCTTAAAGAGACACAAAACATAGGAAGCAATAATGGATTTTTATTCTCAAGTCCAAAGCCAATTTCCAGCTTTCTGAGAGTTATACGGAGTGATCCACTGCAATACTGAAGCAATGGGGCCACATTTTGATGGCCCCCAGGTTCGAGTGTCTAAACTCTGAAATCATCTATAATCAATGGCCCTTTCCAATGCATTCTCCTCTTCCATGAAAATTATGTTATTTTTTTCTGAAATGCACACTCACCTCTTTTCTTTGAACTGATTTTCTGTACACTCTGATATAGAGCCTCGGCGGTCCCTTGTGCCAGACCTCACACCATGTGACTTCAGTGAATAAAGGACTAGGAAAGGCCCCGAAAGAAAACAACTTCATTATTTCCCTCTCCTGGTCCCTTTCAACCTAGTTTCAATGAGCGTTTTTTCCAGGCCTTGGGGTGAACTCTCAAGTAATCTCATACCTCTTATGATTGCTCTCAGGTTAGAAAGTAAAGAGTCCCTTAGGTGTGGCTTTAAAAAGTTGAATTGAGTGTGTAATCGAAACTTCAAATATATCTAATTTATTCCTCCCAACACACACACGTGCACACACACACACCTGGGGACCGTTTCAAACTGGAAAACGTACAGCGCAAAAGGGGGATTTTGAGGCTCTTCTCTTCCTCACCCCATCTCTCCTCAGCTTCCAGCTGGCTCCTTTCCGCTGGAAGGCCCTGCGGAGGGACGCGCCACTCACCCCTCATGGCCGTTCACCTTCAAATCTCCTCCGAAAATGCCAGAAACCAGCCTCCGGGTTCCTCCAACACCAGGCGACCCGCACTGAACCTTCTGGGCGGCTGTTTTCAAGTTCCCCTCAATTGGACTGAGTTATGGGAAACACTCCCCTCCCTTCCCTGATCTGATCGATCTTCAATTTCCGTTTCATATATTTAAGTTTCTTGGGGATCTACTGCACTGGGTTCAGGGTGCTTTTCTGGGGGGAAGGGGGTGTCTCATCTGAAACTTCAATGCAGCAGAGGAAACACAATTATCCTATTCAAATTCTTTTTTGGTATTTGTTTATTTTAAAATAGTATTTCTTACTGTATTTCAAGCTTTTTGGAGAAAGTAGGGACCACTTCTTAGCATTCTTTTTTAGGTGAGTGGATTGCAATTGTTAATTTACATGCCCCCAAGACAGAGGGGCGACATGAAGCATTTGGATAGGATGTGATGAGTATTGATGTTCTTTTTCTTTTTTTTAAGGAGAAACCAGAAATCTAGAGTTTTATGGAACTGATTGGTTTGTTAATTGAAAGCATATAGACATATTAAAGACTTACCTGCACAAACCAAAATAATCAGTATGTTTAACTTAATATGAACAAAATCACTCCATTATTGGGAATCAGAATAATAATATAATTAAATGTTTAACTTTTAAATTTCTGTGGTTAAGCTTTGATTCCAAAAATTGGAATCTATTTAACAAACTTTTTCTTTTTCAGCTGAAAAAACAGGCATCATGATAATAAAGGGGCTAATTTATTTTTTCCCAATGGTTAAGTTGTGAAAAAAAAATTTTTAAGTATATTTATTTTCTGTTTCAATAGAGTCGGTTTTTAAGTAAACAGCATCTGAATAGTTTGAATGGTTGCAACTGTTCTCCAAAAGTTAAGGAAAATCTATTAAATATTTATCATCTTATATTTTGTTATTGTTATGATGAATATGCAAATTTAATTAATGTTTATAGAAAGCCATACAACTATAATTCATGAAAATTAAATGTAGCAAGCTAGCTATTTGAAAAAAAATCACCTACAAATAAAATCCATTGTTTGGCGCTTTTATGTCACTAAACAAGGCCATGAAAGTTTTATTTTATTATTTTACTTTATTTTATTTTTCTATTCTATTCTATTCCATTCTATTCTTTGACATGAAAGAATTTTAAAGAGAAGGAACTGATGAAAGCAATACATAGAAAAGTAACCAGAGAAAATATTTACTATGTTCAGGAGGCCAAAAGAAAGGCACCATCCAGAAGTGTGAGGAAAGATGCTGGCTACAGGGCAGGGGAGGTGCTGAGAGCTCTTCCCGTACTGCTGGCAGGGAGGCGGGGCCAGGTTCTTCACGCTGGACTCTCTAGCCCCTCCCCCATCCCCTCCCTTGGGGGCTGACAAGTAAGTTTCTTCCTATAGCTATGGAATCTCCCTCTTTCTGCCCTTGAAGAATCTATCTCCAGGATATAGATAAGAAAAGAGCAGTTATATCTCATGAAATAACCTCAATTGGAAGTTTCTGGGTTTTATTAAAAGTAAGACAATAAAAGAGACATGCTTTTACAATTAATACCTGTCATATGCTCCAGGTAACTGGTGTAGTGCCACTGGGCTATCTGTATTCATCCCCCCTTATCCTGCTCTATTTTTCCTTTTTCCACCTACAACACCTTTAAATATATGATATGATATACTTAGATATACTCTTTACTTTTTATTTTCTGCAAAATGGTGTAGGCACCATGGATGTAGAGATCTCTGCTTTGCTCACTGGTGTTTATCAAACACCCAAAAGAGTGCCTGATACATAGTAGGTCCTCAATAAATACCTTTGGAAAAAGAAACTGCAATTTCTGTTGGGAGATATTGTAGGAGATCTGAGAAAGGATTTCTTTAAAATCAGGGAAGATGGGAAAATAATAAAACTTGTTAAATATTTTTATGACACCTCTCAAATTATTTAGAAGTAATCCACCCAATAAATCTCTAAGGCCTATGGCTTGTATTCTTAAATAGCTCTTAAACATCCCTTTCATTTTCTATTTGTAACACATCCCTTTTTTATGGACATTTCAAAAACATATTTGCCTTTTTACTTCTTAGCCCTTAAAACAGGTAAGTCATCCCCCGTAACCTATAGTCTTAAACCAACGTATGTGTTATTTTTTGTGTTAGATCTGGTTCCTGCTTTCAAAGAATTTATCATTTAATTTTGGGTTCTGAGGTTAAACAAGAGAATCTATTGAATTAGAGGTAGTTGTGGTTTGGTGTAGGAAAGGGGAGTTTGCCATGTATGTCTAACTAGGGGGACTAATCTAGCCTGGAATCTCAGAGAGGAATCTCTCTCTGAGGAAGCGATGTGTAAGGTAAGATTTGAGAGAGAGAGAGAGAGAGAGAGAGAGAGAGAGGGAGAGTCAGGCATGTGCAGGGGGTAACACGGAGAGAGTCTTTCAGTGGGAATAGACTATGCTAAAACCCACAGGTGGGAGGGACAGAGTGCCATGAGTTATAATGGGAGTGGCCGGTGGAAACCAGATGCTGTGTGATTATGAGGGCCCTGGTATGGATTTGACATTCTAACACTAGGGAGAAACTACTGAAGGGTCATAAAGAAATTTGATTGAATCTGTGAAATCACACTGCCAGTGATGGAACTTTCTTTAAGCCACAGTGGCTCCCTATGGCCCGCTGAGGACAGATTTTAGTACTCTCAGCCTGTAATCCAAAATTGTAGACCTTAGTCCTTGTTTTGAACCCCACCTTTCCCTGTGATACATGGTGGGCCAGCTCTGACTCTCAGAACCAGCTACCGGCCCTCATAGTGTTCCCTCGGTTTCCTCTCCTACCCTGGTCTCTCCTCCAGTCTCTTCTCTCCTTTCCCCTTCCTTCTTCTCATCCTCCGTTTCCCCCCTGCCCTGCCCTGGCCTGCCCTGCCCTTCCATCCCCTCCCCCCTCCTTCCTTTTCCTTCCCTTCTTTCTTCCTTGTGGATTGCCTATTCTACCCACCTACTTTTTAATAGAATAGGTCTCACATATATTTTTAGGTCCAGATCAATTATTGCCTCACCTTCCTGTTTGTTTGAATCACTGCTGCAGCATGTGTATCGTACCACATGGCGTAGTGATTTTGTTTATATCTAAGCTCCATTAAAACATTTTCTCCCTGAGGATTATGCCTGATTCTGTTTTGATACTTCACAGGGAATTCACAATACCAGGTACTAACAGCAACTGCTTCACAAAAATTTGTAAAGTAAATTAGCTAATACATTCTTCCAGAATCCAAGGCAAGGTGCTGGAAATGTACAAAAACTTACTGTAAACCTCAAAACAAACAGAGGCTTCTTTTTAAAACCCAAATTGGTAAATGCAGTACAATGAAACATGATCCTATTCATATAAGCAATTCTGACTTCTCTTGTCTTCTAACTCAGCCCAGACTCATCACAGAGTATTTTCATTTGGCCTCCTAACAGTATATGTGTAAAATGGCTTATTCTCCTGATATCCTACTGTGACCCCCAACCAATGCCAATTGCTCAGTAAGTCCATGGAAAGGGTATGAGACTTGGAGGAAACAGCCCTGGGTTGAAACTTTAACTCAGTGACTACAACCAGGTTCTAAAACCCTAAGGGCTGGCCCTATCTGTAAAGGGACCGGCTACAAAGCTGTCACGGCAAATAATGAGCAAAGCTTTTGTAAAGCAACTGTCCCAATACCTGACACATAAACGGGGCTCAGTAGTCTTCATTTCATTCATGGGCAACTGCCCTTGGTCCCTGGATTGGTTAAAAAAGTGTGACTCACTTTCTTCACAAAACTGCAGCATCTATGATATTTATACCATACATCCTGATTTCTGCAGCACATAGCTCCCTGAATTATCGCCTCCTTTCTTTCTCTTAGCATTAGTAGTCTCTCCCCCTTCCTCATGTCTCTGCTCTGGCCTCTAGCAAGCTCAGCTCTCCCTGTCCCCAAACATCCTGCATTTTAGTGGCTATTTATGCAATCCTTCCTTCCTTCTTTCAAAAGCAATCAAAATAGCATAGATGGACAATGCTAGGTGCTGGGACTGTAAGAATAAATATAACGCCCCATTCAATTTTGCACCACAATAGGGGAGGTGAGATGTATACACAAATAGATATTTACAGAATGTGATATAATCACCCGCTAGCAGCCCCGAGCAGGTTTTCGGAAGCAGCGAAGTGAGAAATTGGTGAATCGGTTCTGCCTGGAGGAGATAAGGCAGGTAGGTCACCAGACTGTTGGTAGGCACTGGAAGGTCCCCAGTTTGGAAGACTCCACACTAGCTGAGCTAAGATGTCTGGAGTTAGGACTGGTTAGAGAAGGGCAAAAAATGTAAAGTTGATTTCAGCAAATGATGCCAGTTGAGTGTAGCCCCAGTTGAAAATCTTGAAATTTGGAGGGAATGGCAGCCATTGAAAACTTGAACCAAAGGAGTGATGTTACTAAGTTAAAAATGATAAGTTTTGGTAGAAAGAAGGATGGCTAAAACAGGGAAGTTCAGAAATAGGAAGCCCAGCTGAGAGATTATTGCAGTGGACCAGGACGAGATGCTCTTTGGTTTTTGCTGCCACCGTCCTCTTCAACTGCCCCGCCGAGTATTACCAGTCATAGCCTGATGGCCAACTCCAAGGGTCCTTTCTCTGTCCTTGACCTGCCCTGTTTCCACATCTGTTTTATGCCTTAAGCATCCAGTTGTCTTCACCTCTCCTTTCTGTCCTGGCGTCTGTGTTACCACATAAGGCTCTTCTGGTCCTCGTTTCCTTGCCGGGTTCTTCTTGTTCCAGTGAGACAGATGCTCATTCGGGTCTATTTCCTATCCTTCCTGTGTTATCCTTTGTAGAGCCTTGCTGTCCTCCATGTGTCCAAGTATCATTTCTAAGGAGAGTAAAATCAATTCCAAACATGTGACCCAATCCTGTTGCTGATTTTGACCCCCATCCGTACATTTCTCGAGGTTTGTTGGGTGTTTTTCCACGGAAGCCCCACGAGCCCACTGGCGCCAACAAGGGAAGTCTCCTTCAGACTCACGCCTCCCTGTGCCACCTCTAGGAGGGGCACTTTGACTCCTACCCATCAGGGTGAGGTTCAGAATCATGTTTTGAGCTGCACCGCTTATTCCTTTCTCCCTTTCTCATCAGCGTTCACGTCTTTTGTTGTTTTTCCTGAGTGATCGTTCTTCAATGCTCTGCCTCTTCCATCCCCGCTGCTACTGCACTAATTCAAGCTTTTATCGCCTTGGTGATTGTACAAGGCTCGGTTTGGAACGTCTTCTTTTCCAACTATGTTATAATATTATAAAAGTAACCTTTCAAAAGTACCATTATAATCACATTGTTTTCCTGATCAAAATATTGAGTGACTCTGTCTTCTAAACAGCATGTAAGCTCCTTAGCCCGACAGGCTCCAACCCCTCCCAGTCTGATTTCTTACCAGGTTTCTTTCCCTGTGGCCGTCTGGACTATCCTCCCTATCCCCCGAGTATGTCCTGAGCTGCGGTACTTCTACAGCTTGGCTTGTGTTATTTCCTTTCTCTTTTCTTTCAAAAATTATTAGTATTTGTCAAAAACTTAGTACTCTTTAGGGGGTCTTCTTTTCAATACTGTCATCTGGGACCACCTCAGCGGAAAAGGCTTCTCCCCTGTTGTTACATGCACAGTAGTACTTATTCTACCGGTTCCCTTGCCACTTGGGGCGTGTCTCTGCACAGGAGAAACCTGGGTGTGTTCCTCATACCCCCACCTAGACTGGAAGCCTCACGAGGCAGGGACTCACCAGGCCTCAGAATGCAAACTCCTACTAAAGCTTGGGGGCCCGTCAGACTCGAGTCCTCTCGTGGAAATGCGCCGGGCGGAATGTTCTCCTTCCCTGGACTTTTCCTCTTTGTGGAAAGAAAGTCCCATGCCCAGATGCTCGATGTGGGACTTGAGCTAATATCTTTGGTTCAAAATCACCACCATGGATGTCATAGTTTTCCAAAGGACAGCTTTTGTGACTAGAGGACCTTGGTGCTTGGCCCTGGCCCACCCCCATCTCTGTTCTCATGATAGTACTAAATTGTTTCATTTTGTAGACAGTTCCTCTGGTGTGTGATTCTGAAATACAGTTGAGGTATAAAGACTTCATCATATCTGGGTTTCAGCAAAATGTGCTATTCATAGTAGACCGTATATATTTGCTGAATGCCTAACATTTTATCTAATTAATTGATTTCTATACCACTGGTATTTGTATGTTATTTGTATATTTTAATACACATAATTATTGAACCATTAGCAAATCTTTTCTCCCCATTTTAATGGCTCATTACATGCTATGGCATGTTATATCCTGGTTTCTATGAAAACAGCTGTGTCTAATATATTCCTGTAAATCATCCCTGCTCATTTCATAAGGATATTAGACTCAGCAAATACGTGTCATGTGGATTTTTATGTGCCAGCCTCTGAACATCACAAAAACTTCCCGGAGCCAGAGATAACTGCCCTGAATCAGCTCTTCCCAAGTTTACTTTTAACCGTCGCTCAAATTAGATATATCTCTGAGCTCCCCCAGAGTCCGATCCCAGGCCGCCAGCTGCTCCAGATGTAAGGAGCTTTTATAGCCTTCAAACGCATTTTATCTGTCATCATTTTCATCAACAGAGTATCTTTCTCTTTATTCTCCCTCATAGAACCTGGTAAACAAGGAAAGAGAAAAGCCCGGCTTTATTGTAACTCCAAAGAGGTCGGTCTGTGGGGAAAGGAGTCGCAGCGTGTCTTTCTTTGCATCTCTCTCTATGTGGCTCTTCAAAGGCTTGTCAGCCACCACCCCACTCCATTTGTTAGAGAGGTCCAATTTTCCAAACGACCTTTCCTTTGGAATTCATTGAACACTCGGCTCGAGGTGACAGAGAGAGATGAAGAATGGAGGGAGGTCTCAGTTTCCAACCATGTCTTCTCTATGCCTCCTGATCAAATGTTCTTACCAGTTCTCCAGTTTTTCTCATCTGTGAAATGGGCAGCGACTGTGAGAGGGCTAGAGATTAAAAAAAAAAATAAATACAAAGGATCTTTTAAGATACAATGAATCGCCAACATTTGCACACCTTCCGCTTCTATTTAGAGAGGTAGGATATACTCAACCAAGTTTGCCAAGCTGTAAGTAAAGCATCGTGCATTGTAGCATTGTCCGTAATAACAACGGACCAGAAATAAACTCGGTGGCCTTTAAGAGACTGCAGTCTGTAAACTGTGGAAAATCAATGTGATGGAATGCTATAAAGCCACTCTTTAAAGGTCACGTGGTTTTGTGTGGCTTATAAGGAAATGTTTCTAAGACACAGTAGTCAAGAGTACACAGTAAGGGAAGGAGCCCATGCAGAATGTCACACCACGTGAATAGAAAAGGAACGTGTGTTCCCCCATATGCCGGTGTGTGTGTGTGACAATCTGGACATAAACACACAGCCCATCCAATGACTGACCTGGAGTGGAATTACTGAGCATAGGCAGGTGTCTCGCTACCTGTCACACATTTCCACCCCATTCACGTCTTGTTTTCTTTATAAAATAGTAGCAACTGTTATGTAAATAGTATAATAATGGAGCTTTTTGATTTTCTTTCATATATGTTTGGAAAGGGAAAGAATACCTATTATCTAAAAATAAATGTAAGAAGTTTTATGATATTTCTGTGGATACATTGACATAAAAGACTGTATTATCATAGGAAGAATATCAAAATTCAGTAGTAGACTTAAAATGAGAAGACTCTCGGCCTTCTTAGAAATGTGGCATGGAGCAGGTTGATGCTGTAAACTATCAACAGGTCCATAAACTATCAACCCAGCAGGTTGATGCTGGGGACAGCAATCACGCCAAAAGCTTTTATTGAGCATTTATTTTTTTTCTCTTTGCCCGCAAATGCTTGGTCTTTAGGCACGAGAGGATTAGAGGTCATCTCTTTCTTTACTGCACTAGTCTGTTTTTTACATTTGAAGAATTACTAGGCAATGGATGAATCAGTATAGCATCACATGGGGACAGCCTCCCCAGCTGGGCTCAAATGTGTGTGTAGATTGGGAATAACAGGAGCCACATCGCAGGACCCTGGGCCTGGAAGGGCCTGCAGAGTCTGTCCCCTGGGCGATCTGATCTGGTGGCTGGACCCAGGGAATTTCTGTGACTTGCCCAAGGTGAACTAGATGGGCTTAGTAGAGACGACGTCTCTGATCAGCCCGTTTTGCTATAGCGCTTCACCTGGGGCACCCTACGTTCTGTGGTCAAGTTGAGTCACTAGCAGGTTGTTAAAGGAAAGTGTCACCCTTAATAAGCTATGATATGAAATATATATATATGATATACACATTTCATATACATATCCAGCACAGGGATAAGCCACCCACCTGGTTTAGTCCCTACAAATAACCATCCATGGGTTCATTTCATGAATAAGGAAACCCAGATATTAAAATTTGCATGAAGACACAAGTTACAGATAGCAGAACTGGAATTTAAACTCCTGTCTGACTTACCCTGTGATTTATTGTCTCAATAATATGAGCAAAGATAGATCAGTGGGAATGTATGAGGTGTGCGGAGAAAATAGTCAGCGGAAGGCTGGTTAAGCAGTGGAAATAACTTCTTTTAGTTACTTGTAGTAAGAGAGTAAGAAATGAATTCCAAAAGGAAAGGCAGAAGTCGAGTCAGAAAATCAATGAAATAAAAAATTTTCACATACTGCATTGAGCTAGCCTGCAAATGCTATGTGTGAATATTCTAATACCGGTAACCAAGCAGTGGGGGTGTTAATAAAAACCTCCACAACTTGCTTTGCATGTATTTTCCCTCAGATCACATCTGTAATCTGCTTTAAGGTTAATAGCTTTGTCTTCGAGGTGTATTTAGTTTGCTCACCCTTTAAGAGTCATACCCATAACTGTGATAACCTAATTTATCACCTATACGGTGTAATAGTACCTTTTACTCTAAACCGAAAATTAAAGTCTCTCCACATCCCGTAAAATGCATATTAAAACATCATGCGTAGCGAGAAGAAAACATTTTTCCATAATGACAGGTTTAATTTTGTTTATCCTGTTAGCATCTATTCTTGAAAACTAGGCCTTGAAATTTCCTGTTTATGCTCCTAAATTCAGAATGGTCTAAAATGTCAGTTTTATTATTCCTTATATTAGAGGCCTTAAAATTAAAAACATTCATCAGAAAATGGCTGTCTTCAAAATATATTGTCCAATATGGAATGTAAATATTAAATTTAAATATTTAAAAATTAAATTATTATTTAATTTATAATTGCAGAGCACAGCGAAGTTGTGCTACGTGGGTGGAAAGATCTGTTCGTGGGAAGAAATAAGTGTCCCTACGTCACTTCCAAAGACATACACCGGAACACTGCTGCATTCCGTCTGAGGATAAGAAGGTTATGAAAGCTGGGGAGAAACTACCATTCTGGAAACTTGCAGTCAGCTCTTAATCATCGAAAATAACTTTCAAAATGATGGGCACATTGACTTTTCAAAGCTGTCTACGTGTCACCAAAAAAATCAACTGATTTTTTTTCAGCATAAAACCTGTAAAATTAGCATAAATTGAAGGAAGGGAAGAACAAGGCAAACAGTCAACTGTGCTTCCATGTAAGAAATATAAACATACAAACAAAGACTTTAGTTAAAAATAGAACTAGTAAGGCTTAATACCCTCATCCTAACCTGTAGTTAGAACCCCTCATCCTAACCTGTAGTCAGAACCGAGAACCTGAGGATGCACGTTATCTTAATGAGACAGTACCAGGACCACTCTGTGCAGACATTTAACTTCTTACAAATTGAAAATCTGTTATGTGCCAGCACTAGTTTGTAATTAAGGAAGAAAATTCTTTAAATATGCAGAGTGCCTCGTGCTTTTGAGAAAGTCGCATGGAATTCATTATTTTATCTGAACCTTGCCACGCTGATGTCAGTACC
Source organism: Tonatia bakeri (assembly GCA_004024845.1). Lineage (NCBI taxonomy): Eukaryota > Metazoa > Chordata > Mammalia > Chiroptera > Phyllostomidae > Tonatia > Tonatia bakeri. The sequence goes on along the minus strand of PVIA01001702.1, from coordinate 238,534 downwards.
TCTCTACCCTTGTGTAGCAAGTATCTTTCCCCACAAAGCATCAGTCAGGGTCTCCCCAAATTTCTCTTGTTCTGTGAGTCCTTCTCTGACTGCCCCACATGGAAGTAATCCCCTTCCTCTGAGCACTTCTGGGGTTGATTATCTCCATCAGCAATGGCATTGCCGTGTGAGCCTTTCCTTCCTTTCAGCGTATCTCTGAGTTGTCTCCTACTTTCCCCTCTCTCCCCACCCTCACCCTTCAACTGCAACACCTGGCAAGACCTCTCTCTGGCCAGGACTCCAACCAGGATGTCTGTGGGCTGCACGTGGTCTACAGATGCTCTTTGCATGGTCTCGAGTACTCGATGGTGTCTGCCTAGCATTGAAATTTGGAGAACATTTTATTTAAAAATCTGAATTTCTAGTTTCTTTGGAGGAAGTAGAAGATCTGACAGCTCAGGGTCCATATTCCTTTATGGTACTGATTGACTGGGGGCCAAGTGGTGGCTCTAGGATGGAAGTGGACGCTCCTGGCAGAGACTCTACTGCGAGGCACCATCGTGAGGTCATGACCACTTCTCCCTACGACAAAGGCATGTTTCTCTGTGCTCAGGTCTGCGAGTTGACAAGAGAGAGCAAGAAGGCCTCTGGGTGGTTTTTGGCCCATAGCCTCATACCCAGCATGGGTCAGCCGTGGTAGGTGTTTGAGTCTGGGCTTTGAGTTCAAGTATGAAACTGGAGAGCACCTTGTCTGTGCAGCCTTGACATCATATCTGCTTCCTCCTTATTAGCCGTGAAGCCTCTACTTCTGGTACCTTATCTCAAAACAAAGGAATAATCCTCAGTGGTTTTCTTTTGAGGATTAACTGAGGAAAAATAAATAGTAAGTCCTTCGCACATTCTGATGCTTTCAGTTGGAGAGATGACAGAGGCGGCCAGAGGTAAGTTCTCATAATGAAGGTAGCATTGTTATCAGCTACTCCTATCTCTGGGCAGAAAGGGGAGGGGCCAGGAACAGTCACAGGCATCTGACATTGACCCTTTTTCTTAGAAATGCTCCTTCCCAATGGTCAGCCATCACCAACTCTTTTAAAGCCCTTTCAGTGTATATGATACGATTCTAGAGGCCGGCAAGTTGCATAATGATTATATAAATGATCTTTTCTTCAAGATTTTTGCCCTTGTAATTGGTGGAAGAGTTGAATCATCAAGATGTTTTCACACAGAAGTGAATTCAGAAGTCAGGTTTTGAAAAAAATCAGAAATCAAGGAGCTCTTCAAACAATATAGACACTTCCTTGAGGGAGTGCAGTGGATAGGACCACTAGTAGCCAATTAATATTTATTGAGTAAATTAATGCCTCTGCTTGTTCTCAGTAAGATACCATTAATGGCATAAAGTGATCAAACGGTGAAAGGACGTAAGGATTTTTCCAAGAATTTCAAACTAAGGAGTTATATTCATACAAATGGTATGGAGTTGGTACCTATTGTAAAACAGAATGTTCTAACATATTCTAGGATGAAAGACAACATTTGGTTACTCTTCACACGGTCTCACCACATCATGTGAAAATCCCTCCATCCTGCTGGGGTGCCTGCCTTAAATGTCTGCCCGTTCAGCAGGGCTGTTGGGCCTGGGAGCCCAGGACACTGGCAGGAACTGAGTATGACTGAAGCAGGGGATGACTTTTTACTATTTTACTATGCTTTTTGTCCTTTGTCTTATTTCTCTTTGAGCATAATTGCTCTTTACATTAAAGTCCATTCAACATTTCATCAAGATGCACAGGAAACGCGTCTCTCTCGTGTCGGAGGATGACTTGAAGTATGTGGCCACGAAATCTGTGTCAGTTTCTGAGCGGCCAGCGGATCTGAGCTGTCAAAACGCAGGAGGAAGGGAAACATCTGGGGCTTTAAAAAGTGACAGCGTATCCAAATTATATATGTGTGTGTATACACACTTACACTCTCACAGACACACACACACATTTCCCTCTTTATCCAGAACATATGGACTTACATATTTGTATGCCAAGCCATACGTTTCTGTCTGGCATCATATAAGTCAAATGTGATTAAAACTCTCCAGTCCTGCGGTGTGTTTCTTTGTTATATATGATCTAAATCACACGAGTGAGAACGTCCATTAGAGCAGGGGCCAGAAAGAGCTGCTAAAATGATCCTCTTACAGCGAGTCTTCGGGCAGTGAAGGGTGTGAGACCTGGATGGAAGGATAACGACTCACTTTATAATGACAATTGGATGACTCTGACATGACCAGTATTTTTGGTGGTGTTTTATATCTTAATTCATGACTTCACACTAAACAAGATCCAAAAGTGGGAAAACACTGTGGTAAAATTCTATGATTTTAAAGAGAGCAGGCAGCTGGAAAGAGCTTGTCAACGTGTGCCCAGACGTGCGTGGTGCGTGAGGAGCCCTCAGCTGGGAGTGTTTTGGGTAAATTTCTGCAAATCATACAGAGCACATACCATGGGAGAAAGATCACAAGGCTTGTAGACTCTCACCACGTATTGGGTGAGTTCCATGGGAAATCTCTAAAATAATTCTTGTAGACAAGATAGAGGCTCATCTGAAGAACTGTTTGGGCTGACACGGATTCCTTTTCCTTTCATTTAGGAGATCAAACATGGAATTTAGCTTCAAAAGTAGATCACATTCTGGGTGGCCCCAGGGAGAGGCTGGAGAGTGAAGAGTGGTGTTCTTTTTTCTCCTGGAAGCAAAGGAATCTTAAAATTTGTTCCCAGATTCTTACAAGGTTAGCCTGGACAGCAGATGCGGTCACTCCACGAATAATCGCAGCAGGTCACTTCAGGCGTGGAATTCCATCCCACCCCATAATTTTGATTCATTATTACAGACTCAGATATTTTTGGCACAGAGGTGGAATATAGCACACGTTTCTTGGTTATAGAAGGGCTGTGATTTTTTTTTCTGGTGGGGGGGAGGGAGGTTAGTGCCAAATTCTTCCTGTCTCTTATCATGATTGTGAAGGTGTGTGGCAAGTTAGCATCCACGGTCATCTCTTTGCACTTCAAAACGGGGGTGCAGTGGGAGTTGTGCACGTGAGTGAGATCTGTGGCCCCGTTCTCCGGAAGGAGCTTACTCTCTGAACCAGGGCAGGTCGGGCAATGTGCTCAACCTGAGCTACTTGTTTTGAAATATTACTAGAAGCAAACACTATTTATATTTTGAATGACTGTCCATAGGGTTGTACTCTCCTCAATGGAACATTAACTACTCTGATGGCACTGTGCAATTATATATGCTAAAGAAAAATGTGGGCAAATATGATGTCATCATGGCAAACTTTATTCCAATTGGTTTTCTAACACTCTATGGAGCAAGAATAATATATAGAAAATGTCTTAATTATCAGACTATAAAAACGTGCACCCTGGCATTGTTTTGAGGTATTTGATACCTTTAATTTTTACCGTTCTTTTTCCTTTCTTCCAACTTGTCATCACCTATAGAGGGTTTGCTGGTGACTTTTCCAAGTCAGTGAAAATGACTTTCTACTGTGCTCTATGACACAGGAGAGTGTGGCATATAACAAGGACATATTTGGCAGAAAATTAGAAAATGAAGGCCTCCTTGCCTGGAGGACCCGGATGGAGGTGAGTGTGTGTGTGTATATGTGTGCAGTTGCCCACAAACTGGGGCAGAAATTGATGCACACTCAGTGAGTGGATTTGCTGCTTGGGAGAGAATAAAGAAACTAGCGACATCCAGATGCTGTGTTCCTGCTCCCAACGACACTCCTGGTTGCTCTGGTTCTCTGGGGGGGAGGCAGGAGCACACCCCTCCCATGCCGACAGCACAGAGGAGAGAGATGAAGCTCCCTCTTTGTTGTGCTTCCTGCCGAGTGCTCTGCACAGCGCAGAAGCCCAATTAACGCTGGTGGAATTGGATGTGTTGGACAGCCCTGAAGGGGAAAGAGGGCTCAAGGGACTCGGAGACTTCAAGAGTGTGTTGCAAGAGGGTCAGCTCAGAGAGACACTGAAGTTTTAAATCCCTGGATTCATCTCTTGGGGACTGGAGATATATATATATATATGCCTTGAATGGGAAACAAATATCAAACACACACATCGGAACTGCTGAACGTTTTGTATTGCTGATTGTTTTTTTTTATATAGAGTGTGTGAATGACTATGTTAATTTCTAATTGTAATATTATTATAATATGTTGTGAGCCAAAATTTATTTCCTTTAGATTTCTATAAATTTTTAAGATGAAAATCAGGTAAAGTGATAGAATATGGCATACTATCCACTTAATTAAAATTCCTAATGGAAAACGTTTACTCACTAAATTTAAAGTTTAATTTAAGCTATATTTAAATTTGAATTAATCTAAAAAGCCAAAATATTTTTGGCATTGGTAATAGAGGCTTCTTTGAAATGTTCTCATAAATTAATGAAGACTTAAGATCTTCCTCAAATTTTGAAAATAAACTCATATTTGGGTTCTGATGAGGTGTGAAAAATTGCAGCATGAAAGTTATTTTCATAAAATTCTGTGTGTGGGAATATCTCTCTGCTAAATTAGTTACAGCAATAAATACCACCACTGACTGAGAATGCAAAATTGGAAAATTTGTTCTAAATTTTTAAAAAGTTCAGTGGGGAAAAAATGAGGTTTTCCATTGACAATAAAATATGCAGGACAGTTGATGAGATGCTATTAGAATCATATAGTAAAAAATGGTGAATTGAATCAAATTTGCTTGGAAAGTGTTGTCAGTTTTCTTTATTTTTTTGTGTGCACTATACCATGTATTATTCTGTGCTTGTCAAATTCCTATAACTCTAAAATACTTCTTTATTTTTGGTGTCTACAGGCAAATAACTACCAAACCAAAATAGAATTATTCTATCTAAGTCTTAGAGATACAAATTTAATATTTCTCAATATTGATGTTTTTCCTTCTCATGGGAACCTAGAATTAGTCTTCCCATAACTCTCATAATTGCAGATTAAAGAATCAAAAGCTGTGAGATAAAGAGGACAGTATCAAAAGAAACTTGCAAAAACCGTACCAGTTTTGCAATCATTTTCTGGAAAAAGTGCTAGCCCAATTACTTGTGTTATTTTGTATCTAATCTTTGAAAACATTCACTACAAGTATTTAAACTTGCAGAAAGCCAACATTTCTGTTAAGATGAATAATATAGTGAAGTAAAAATGTCACTACATGGCTTAACAATTTTTTTGTAAAGAGATTTCTTTTCAATTAATCAATAAAACAAAAGTTAAATGACACATGAAAGATTATCTGATAACTTTGTGATTCCTTCTTTTTGGTTGAATATTCTTTCCTTTGAGTGGGTAAACAATGAGATAAGAGAAGCATCTGCAAAACACTACTTGTACTGAAAAAATGTGAATGAAATATATTGAGTAATGACTATTTTGAAATATTATTACAAGCTGAAAGTTTGGGCACTTAGAACTGAGTGCATAGGATGGATGGAAACTATCAAACAGGATCACCACAAACTATTTCCTCAGCAGAGGTTCGGGAAGGGACCTGGTATAATATCACTCGGGTTAGACAATCAAGAGAGAACGCCAGGGAGCTTAATGAGCTGGGAGAGTTTGATTCCCTCATCAGAACACGCAGCAAAGTAGATTTTAGCCCCACTAGGGAATATTTCATGGATTATGAGAATTTGCATGAGCAAAGGTGATAGGAGCTAGACCCTTTCCCTCCTTTCCTCTTGTTTAATAATGAAAGAAAGTTTAATTAGTGGAAAACTAAACCACCAACCAAGTTTACAAACTTGAGCAAACTTGAGAGAGGAGATGAGCAACAGTGTGGAAGTGCAAACAGTGAAAAGCCGTGTGTGGGGGTTTGAAACTACTTCACCATCCACTGATAGAACCACCATGAAGAGAGTGGGTGTGTGTGCCCATGAGCACACGTGTTTAACCACAGATGCAGCTTACCCAGTCCTGATTTTTCCAAGATTATATTTTAAAACAAGAGATGTGGTAGCACTAAACTGTTTTCACGATGGACTGATCCTTTGCCATTTTCTCGTTTCAATGAAATCCAGTTGTATGAAGTGCGTAAGGCTGCTTCATCTGATCTTACCAGCCCATAGCAGGTAAAGGGGGACTTCCAGGGACCCGGGCCATTGGCTGCAGTTGTCAGAACAACAGAAGTGTGGGTGAGTCACGGGGCTGCTAAGCTGCTCTAATACAATGGCAATTTTGATGACTATTTTGACAGTCAAAGGGTGCACAAGGGCAGAGCAAGATTTTAAGCTCATTCTTGATGGAAGCACAACCCTATACTTACTGAACAAGGTAAAACGTGACAGAAGAGGAGAGGCAAAAGAATGAGTACATTTCAAGATCGCATCATGCTGAAAGCATTAGAAGATGCCAGCATCACTGCAGTTACGAAGCATGTATTTTACACACAGGTATCAGTATTGTTGGCCAGCAGAGCCATCTTCCTGGCCCCATCATTCTCCAAATACTTGAAATGGAAAGAAGGTAAAAATCGGTATTTCCAGGGACCTCCAATATCCCTATGTTCAGATGTAGATGATAAGCTTTTCCAATCAAAGTCCTTGATCAAAGTTAAGATTTTGTTCTTGAAGCCCAAGCAAAGCTGTGAGAAAACTAAGATGCTTCTCAATTTTCACTTAGAATCAGTATCAGGAATCCCAAATTTGAAAATGGAGGTATTCTACCTTTGCTTAGCATGAAATTGGTTCAGAAGAGACTAATTGGATATAGATACTTATGAATGTGTTCCTGGATACACTTAGACGAGAAGAATGGTGGGAGAGATCCTCTTTTGACTAATACCACATTTCATGCTCGTGAACATGTCCTCACATCTGCGTCAAAGCTGAAATAAATGAGTTATGGCGAAAAAAATGGAGTGACTATTACAAGATGCCAGAAAGAACCATTCCACTTAAACATATTTCACTTAGGCCGAAATAATTTGTTTGAAATGCTGAATTCCATACGCGGAAATGATTGGCCGCAGATTTGGGGAGGGAACTGGTCAAGAACCGCTAGCCAGCTTTGGAAGCGGCAGGCTGGAAGAAAGGAGGGGCTGACTGCCCAAGGCGAAACCCTGTGGAGGAAGCGGGACTTTTCAGGAAGGGATCATTTTGGGGGCTGTGAAGAACAACATAAGCCACTGGAGGTGGGTCACAGGAATGTGGGTTTCTGACAGATTTCTTCCGGGAAGAGTATCTCCCCGGGGTAGCAGTGGACCCTGGGTCTTCTAATATTGGTGTTTAGCAGTTGGAACTCACCCTATAGCAGATCCATGACTCCTCAAATTATTAGCCCCAGGCAGGGCCTTTTGGGATGAGTCAACCCCTCACTGCATGGAGCAGGTATGTACTACTGCAGGCTGAGGCCGGCAAAGGGCCTGGGGAGCTGGTGTTTATTTAGAGACAGCGGGCCTTTGGAAAAGCAACCTGCTGCCGTGGCAACACAGGAAAGGGAGGGACAAACTATCAGCCCTGGGGCTCCACTCTCCTGAAACACTGACAGTGTCCAACACGATTGTTCACTTTTAAAGAGACAATCTCAATACTTAGCATGCTCCAGAATGCTCACACCTAAGATTTTCCCATCTGGCTTTGAGATGCACATGGGAAAATGCTGGAGCTGCCATTTTCTGAGATGAAAGGCAGACACTAGATTTTGCTTATCAGAAATATCAGGGTGTTTTTGAGAACACTCTTCTCCACTTCGGTAAAAACTTAGTTTTTTGTGTGATAGCATGGAAGCAGAAATTTTGATTTGAACGGGGATCACAATGAGCTTATTGGACACTTTCACTGGCTATGAAATGGAGCTCTAGAGGGACTAAGTGGCTTGCCTTAGATCATTTTTATAAAAATTTTACAAAAAGTCTTGAACTAAATCTCTAGACTTTAGATTGGGTAGGGGAAAAAAAGAGCATTTGTTTATTCATTTCCTAACAAATCACTCACCGCATCTCCCCAAGTTCAAAGCTTGCTCTCTTCTAATGCCAACACTTTGATCCAGAACTTGGTTGTACAGGGAGGTGGAGCGGCAGGGAAGCCTACTGAGACTTTACTCTTAAATGTAGCACTCACATTTTAAACACAGTAGGAACAACAGCCGACAAAGCAACTTGTGGGGGGAAGTCAGGAATGAGCTTATGAAGAGAAACAGCTACCTTCAAACAAGCCAAAGAAAGCACGGGTATGAAACAGGCTTTTGCTCGTGGGGACATAATTAAGTAAGATACATGAAAGTTTAAAATGGGCAGGGGGGAGGGAGGAGGGGAGGAAGAGATGGAGGAGGGAAAGAGAGAGAAGGCGTATGTAAGAATAGTCGTTGGAGAACATGGCCCAGGCAGAACAAGTATCGGGTGGCGGGAAGGTGCGCCTGCCATTAATGAAGCTGTTTAGACGTTGCTGTGTGACTGAGCTGAGTCAATGTTTATAAATGGAGTAGCTAGTAATACGTTCATGAATTGAGATTCTGTGGACAGCTCGATTCAGAAGGAGATTTATTATTTTACTGTGGAATGACCTAAGTCTTCTTAATGTTTAAATTTGTAAAAATGCTAATTTGGTTTAAGTCCTTGCTAAAAAGAACCAAAGTAGCCAACTGACACACACTTGTAAAAGGCAACCCACATTATTTCCACCGACAGGGAATGAAATCTCGTGCAGTTAATAGGTATTTATTAATTTAACAGTTTATGTTAATGTGTTAAACCTAACCTCCTGCTTATTAGAATGAAATGAGTGCTTTATTAGAAATTACATTATGGGTCAACAGAAGCTAGCCCCACACAATATTCTTGCTGAATAAATAAATAACTACTTGCAGACTGATTTTCTAAAGGAGACATCAACTCAAACAAGTGATTAAAGTTGACAATGGAATTGTGCGAATGACCCTAATTAATGAATTTTCTAGTCTTTTCCATGTCTATGCACATTAGCCCCTGTTTTCGCACTGTGTGCATAAATATGCATGCATCACACCTGTAACTGGATGCTACGATGCTCAGATACCTATGGTGGCATCTGTGAATTCTGACCTGGCATTCTATCTTAAGCTGGGAAAGTTCTAACTTTGCTTCCCCAGCCCCACACCCCAACCCCACTGCCACTGACTTGGTGACTGCAGACTTGGCAAAGCCTCCAACCAGACCCTGGATAAAACCACCCGTGTTCAAAGCATCAAATCTTCTTCTGCAGCTTTGGATTAAAGTTCCTAACCTGAAAAATAAAGTCCTGCTTTCAACACCCCTTCTCTTCACGAAATCAATAAACCGATGGCTCTTTTGCTCGTACGCCCTGACAGCAGTGAGATAATGCCCCTCCTCAAATAAGTTCGTACATGTCGGTTGCCTTCTGATGAAGCTGGTGGTGCCAGGCCCACAGATGAGAATGCCCCTGGGTGGGGCCGGAGAGGGGCAGGGGGGTCTTAGGGGCGTGAACATTTGCAGAATTAGAGCTGTCCTAGTGCTTTTGTCTGTCTCCTCAGCCCTCACAGATTTAGGGCAGAAAATACTACATCTCCATGATGACTGGTCCTTATCAGAGCTTAGATTAAAGGGTGATGTTACCACCTCGTTAGGAACTTTGAAATCCGTAATAACTGACTGCTTCATAGTCGGTTAACTAAAATCAGCTCATTAGCTGACATTTTTAGAACCTCAGAGTTGATGGCATTTTCATTGCAGGTTTTTCATTTAAAAACTGTCCTTCTTCGTCTGCTAGATCCCAATATTTTTAACTTCTCAAAAGTGTATACAGAAATAATGAGTCAAATTTCCCCCCCTGCATATACAGTATAACACATAATGTTTGAGGCTTGTTTATTGGTATTTTTATGAGCAGTAAAAATGCTATGCTTCATGTATAGAGCTCTGCCACATATTTTTAAAACATGTGGAAAAATTGTAAACTATCTCAAAGGTTTCTATGAAAAATCAGGAGGGTTATGTACTGTGTGGGACTGTCTTGGGTTGCCAAGACATTTTAACCTCCAGCTGTGCCTTCTTACTCTGTGTGAGCATTGATCAAGCCCTAATACAAGTCAAATGTGGAAGCAGGCTGAAATAGTAACAGCAGCATTTTCCTCTTGTGTCCCCAAGAACACTTCATTTGGGATTAGTAGTTTCATGAAATCACAGATATAAATGCCAATGAATTGTACATTATGCAGACACAATTCCAGAGGCAAACGTCTTAGCATTTGTGGGTACCTAATCTGGAACTCACAAATTACCTGAAGGCTCTTAAGAAAAATAGAGAGGTAAATAACGTCTCCCTTCCTATTTTTCCAAGTGTGACCCCGGTGTCGATCATTCATTAGCTGCGTGATTGTGGCATAGTGTCAGTGGTGCTGCATGGGAGTGCAATTTCTGTAGGCAGAAAAACCTGAAATGAATTCCAAGTCTGGTTAATGAGGAGGGCCATAGTTCTATATATTTGTTCAAAGTTACATGGGAATGTAGATATTAATTCTTTCATTTATAGAACATGTTATTTTGGCACTTCAAATTCATTTTCATTCGGTCTTTTTCACTGAAGCATGCTTCCATGTATTTATAATAAATGAGAGTACATATAAACCTTCCAGAATATCTCTGGGAATACGGATTTATATTAATAACACTCCTAATGTCATTTATTTGACATGGAATCTGATTATGCCATTAAAAACCCAGTTCCTCTGATACTCAGACCCAGACTAGAAATAACCAAATTGGGGAAACATCCCAGAAACTAGGAATAGTTATTTTTAAATTCAATGGTGGAGTTCACACTTTTAAAATGGCACAATTCACAGTTCCTCCTCTTCAGGAATGTTAAATCTTGTTTGAGAGGAAGTTTATATATTCACGATAAATTAGAAAATAATTTGGAAGCAATCTATGCAATTTATAGAGCACTTCAGCCTGGATTTGTCAGTCTGAGGCAGCTCAGAAGCTGAGAAAACTTGAGATGGGCTGGTGGAATTCAGCCATTCTCCATGGGGAGGGCAAATCCTGTGGGTGTTAAAGGTGTTCAGGGCCGTCATCAGTAGAGAGAGGGGACGGGGGACCAGAAGCAGAGGTGACTGGGGGCATGTCAGGGAGCAACATGGGCTACGAGTGTGGAAAAGAGGCAAAGAGCTCTCAGCTGACCATTGTAAGGGTGAAACATAAAGTGGGGTCAGTTCAGACAGGCCCTCACTGCTGTTTGGGGTGGGGGGGGTGGTGGTTTACATTTGTTCTATGTGCAAAAGGAAGCCAGTATGGACTGTTCACGGAGACAGTACACAGTAAAAGTGAGGCTGTCGCTCACCTGGAGGAGCTGCGTGAAATAAAGCGGTGACACGGAGGAACTAGATCGTCAACTGCCAAAGAAGAGAAACGAGGTGCCAATGGGCCACAGGAGGGCAGTTGTTCTATGACACAGGAGGCAAGAAACAAACCAGTGGGCGTGGGTTGACAGACATGCAACAAAGGCTTCAAATTCCGTGTCTCAGGAAACGGGGTAATGCGAGAGGTGGGAACAGACGAGGGATGAATTCGATGCCACATACGCTCAAGCTCGACTTCCACAACGTGACCACCCGATTGGGCATGTCTGCGAACTCCTGAAATGAGGGAGAGAATACAGCTTCGTGTCGCGATGCCGGCTTCATCGTGGGCACAGAGGCAAGACTAGGCGAGACTCTCGGGGCCTGGGGAAGGCAAGCAGGGAGACACAGATGGAAGTGCTGGGAGTTCTGTAAGAGAACTAACTGTGGGAAGAGAAGCAAATGGGGAAATCCAGAGACCCAGGGAAGGGATTAGAAGAGGAGAGGAAACCAGGAGTGGAGGAGCTGAGAACAAGGCAAGGCTTTGCAGACTGAGTTTCTTACAGTTTTCTGGGGGTTTAACAAGATTAGATGAAGGGACTGCTCGCGGAGGGGATCATTTAGCACAAATGTTAGTTTCTTAAAATGGCAAGGTTGCAATTTATACTTTAGATGCATTTTCCTCCTATCAGGGAATGAGTAACCACCTCTTTCTCTGTTTCTTACTGGAATTTAGCAGTTTAACTGAACTAATTTAAGTTTCTGAGCTTCTGAACAGCTGCAACTTTGTATTTAAATTTCATCTGCTCTCTGTCCTACTTAATGTTCCAGTAACAATCCATCTTCCTTTCAAGTCTGACAATTTCATAAGGGTGCTGACCACCCACAGAGAGTGTGCCTTCAAAAGGCAAAGCCCTTTAGGAGCTGTGTTGAGTGAAGCAAAAATGCTTAGATTTTAGTCAATGCTATTAGAAGTGAACTGGGATAGGAGTGCAGTGATTCAGAAGAATTAGTTTCGTTCTTTTTACTGATGCCTCAGGAAAGCGATAGCACCCAGGAAAATAGTGGAATTTAGAGCACTGTGGTCATTGGGATATTATGCCCTATATTTGAGCATTTCCACCATAAAATTTCAGTATAAGTGCAGTTAAACACATAAAACTGAAAACTGCACCAACTTTTAAGACACTGAAGATTTTCTAGATAAAAGGGTCGAATTCCTTTAAGTAAGAATAATGGGCAGGACTACATTTTATTTGGATTATAACAAAGATTGCTGACAAAAATGGACTTTTTTCCTAACAACAGAATGGACCATGGGTTAATCTGAGACATTAGAATAAACAGCTTAAGTTTAATAATCTTAAATGCAGAAATGAAAAAAAAAAATCCACGCTGACTCTTGACATTTAGAAACCTGTTACTATCAATGTAAGAACTGTGTTTCAGAGACCAAGATTGTAACTGACTTTTTCTTCTTCCTGCTGAACAGCTTTGTATTTAAGTAGTCTTTCTTTTCTCTTTGAAAATCTGATTCCTATCTCTAAATGTTCCTAAATCAGAAGAGCGTGCCTTTAAATGAAGTGCCTCCCGGAACTGACCCGTACCTGGCCACCGAGCAACCTGTATCGGCAGTGCCACATGCTCACAATCAACCCCAGCATGCACCCTTTGGGCTGATAACGAAGACGTGACAATTCTGATAATTAAACCAGCCAAATCAAGCAAGCTGCTGAGGTCTTGCATTAATTTAAAAAGCTTCAGGTGAGACTCAGTGCGCTATCCAATTACTGGAGACATTCGGGGTGTCCAACCTTTTGGCATCTCTGGGCCACAGTGGAAGAAGAAGCATTGTCTTGGGCCACACATTAAATACACAAACAAGAACTAAAACGAAAGAAATCTCATCATGTTTTAAGTAAGTTTGCGATTTTGGGTTGGGCCGCATTCAATGCCATCCCGCAGGCCGCACATTGGACAGCCCCACCGGAAGCTCTCAACCGTGTGGGCGTGGCTTTCCTCAGATGCACTGAACTTGACATCTGACAGAACCCATACTGTAATTGAATAAAGGGCCAGGGTGGTGGATGCACTGCAGCCTGTGTAAGTACGAGCCCCTCCGAAGGCGTCTCTTGATTAGTAAGGCTGAATATGCCAAGAGGGTAACATTTTTCAACCGACCTAACATTTGTGAAGAAATGTTCCGTTTTCCTGTAGCCTTCATTCAGAGCTAGGGGAATTCAGATTTTTGGTTTATATTGAAAACCCCAATTAATTAAAATAACGAAGAAAAAAATAAAAGCAAATTACTGTATTTTCATACTGGGGTATAATTTTAACATTTATATGCATAGATTCCATTAGCAGGGAAGAAAGTTAAAAATTTCATCACTCTTCTGAAATGCAATCAGAAGATGCTAAAATGGGAAGAAGCACAGCTCCCAAGACTATAGCTTTATGTATCCTTGGCCTTCAAAAGTGAGCATGATCAAGGAGAACATCACAGAGTTAAGGATAAATTTCTAATGATTACCTATACAATTAAATCGTTCCTGCCTGTTCTCTACAATCATGACCACCTGATTAAATAACATCGATGGCATGCCAACACATACCTCAAATGCATACCATGTAAAAGCAGAGAATTTTATTTTATTTGAGTTTGTAATTTTCTTTTTTAAAAAGATTTTATTTATTTATTTGTAGAAAGGGGAGAACAGAGTGGGAAAGAGAGGGTGAGAAACATCAATGTGTGGTTACCTCTCACGCACCCCCTACTTGGGACCTGGCCTGCAACCCAGGCTTGTACCCTGACTGGGAATCAAACTGGCGACCCTTTGGTTAGTAGGCCAGCACTCAGTCCATGGAGCCACAGCAGCCAGGGCTGAGCTTGTAATTTTCAAGGGCTGTATATCTAAAAATGTGTACAAGCCTGAGCTCTGCCAGAGGAAGATGTTGGGAAATGACAAACTTTAAAGTTAAGCCTTATCTGGGAAGTTGTTTAGGATTATTGTGTGAGGTTGAAACTTGCGTTTTTCTCATATGAGCCTATACAGTGTATATATCATAGGCATGAAAAAGCTAAAAGTCAGATCTTGACTGTTTAAGAGAGAGTCATTTGAATGAGAAATTTTTGTACCTTATCATAACCTATTCTAGGTTGTTCCCAAATTTGAAGCTGCATCTTGTCAAAGAACCTCGGGGTATAAAGCCACCGAGTGCATTCTGGAGTTGGAGAAGCCAATCAGAGCGTGTGCAGAACAGAGGCACTGGCCCTGGGCATCCAGCACTGGAGTTGGGATTTTGTAGTGGATTATACTGGGGGAAAGCAAGTGCTTTTAGAAATACTTTAAGCATTTGCAGGTATGACTGAAGCCATGATTCAAGGGCACATCGATTCCAGTGCAGACTGAATGGCAGTTGACAAGGTCAAAGAAGAGAAATAAAATAAAATTTAAAAAAAAAGGAGCCAGTGGGATAGACCTGTAGCCACCTATATTAACAAGGATCCTAAATAGACACAGAGAACATTCTGCCAGATGGGAGGAGAGTTGGGGGGGGGATGGGTGAAAAAGGGGAAGGGATTAAGAAGCACAAATTAGTAGTTATACAATAGTCATGGGGATGTAAAGTACAGCATAGGGAATATAGTCAATAATATTGTAATAGCAATGTATGGTGCCAGGTGAGTACTAGATTTATTGGGGTGATCACATTGTAAGTTCTATAATGTCTAATCACTGCTTTGTACATGTGGAAATTAATATAATATTGTACATCAACTGTAATTGAAAAATAAAAGAAGTATCAAAAAGAAAAATAATGAATTTCCTAATAAAGAGATATTGGAAATAGTCAGAAATATAATGCATTTTGCTGGTTATATCGTTATGCTTATGTTAACAACCTAGTAAACCATATTTAGTTATTAATCCATCCAGCATATTTTAAATTCTTTTTCTGGCTGTACCTCTCCCACATTTAAAAAAAAAATCAAACGGTAAAGTTACACAATGTTTTGTGTCAATTAGATTTCAATAAAGCTGAGAAAATCACTTAGATACATGTAAAGAAAGCTACTTAAGCTTCGTAAAACCAATCATGAACCGATCGGCTGGTCCAAGTTCCCCGTGTCCATTGTGACTGAGCCTGTTAGCAGGGCACTGCGGTGAGGAGGTTGAGCAGGAATACAGCATGTGAAGGTGTACTGTGTAAGAACGGAAGGGCAGATAAAGTGCTTCTCAGATACAGTCAAGTTAAAGGAGTTCACCATCACCAAGCCCTTATTTTATGAACTGTTAAAGGGACTTATCTAAGAAAAAGAAGATAAAAAACATGTATAATAAAATGACAGCAAGCTCACAATTATTAGCAACCACACCTAAAACAAAAACAAAAACAAACTAAGCAATCAACTAGAACAGGAACAGAACCACAGAAATGGAGATCACATGGAGGGTCAGCAACACGGGAGTGGGAGGAGGAGAGAGGGGGAAAAGGTGAGGAGAATAAGTAGCATAGATGGTAGGTAGAAAATAGACAGGGGGAGGGCAAGAACAGTATGGGAAATGTAGAAGCTAAAGAACTTCTGACACATGGACATGAACTGAAGGGGGGAATATGGGTGGGAGAGGGTGTGCAGGGTGGAGGGGAGTGAAGGGGGAAAATGGGACAACTGTAATAGCATAATCAATAAAATATATTAAAAGGAAAAAAAAGCCAACTTATAGAAGCAGGAAAAAAAAGAACTTGTCACATAAAACAGGAGAGCATTTAAAGTGTTTGCTGGGTTCTTACGTCCCAGATTTCTTCAAGGTAGCTATTTTCTCGAGCATCCAGATTTTATTTATGTTGGCTCTGTGGAAAACCTTCCTCACGGTAAAGGACATTGAAACAGGTGTCAGGCACTCAGAGGAATGTCAGATATTAATTACCCAATTTAGAAATATCACTGAATTAAAATGGAATTAAACTGAATTTAAACTGATCAGTAACCCAAAGTTTATTAGTAAGGTGTAATATCAAAATTAAACTAGTAACAATGTAAGATTGTAAGCCAGATTGTTTTATTACTTTGACGTTTTCATCTGAATATGAAATGAAGGCAAGAGAAATTAGAAAAAAAATGTCTGAGATTTTCCTTAACTGTAGTAATGGATAGCTGAGTATTAAGTGCATGTCCATAATGTACTTGATTTGTGTCGTATATAGTAGTCAGATATACACATTACGTATGTGAAGTAGTAACACTCTAAAATAGAGAATCCAAACCACTCCCCCCAACAAGTTAAATGATTCAATTGCATTTAGTTAATGTATTTTCATGTACTGGACTAATAAGTCTTTCATAAGTTGACACAATTTTGCTTCAAAATTAGAATACATTTATATGTTATTTAACATCTAGCTACTTTCAAAATGACTAGGAAAGCTTGGTGGGGCAAAAGTTGTTGGACAAAATGTTGCCAGAGATTTCTCCAGCTGGTTGCTCCAGGTACTGGAAGTGCTCTCGGAAAAGACTCGGCTCAGAAACTCAGGTGAAGGGGCTACTCTTTCAAATTCACACTTGGGCCACTCACAATCTTGTTGCCTTTGTTTATTCTTCAAATAGTTTATTTCTAAGAAGGGCCCAGTGCAAATATATATCCTATTAGTATGTTAACATGTTATAAAATATGAGTATTGTATACCGAATAAGAAAAATATTTTATAAGCAATATTTAATTTTTGGATTAGGATTCATTTGGTGTGCATTCTACAGCTGCAACTTAAGACATTGTTATTTGGTATAAGCCATGGTCCTGATGCATTATTTTGAAAGAATTCCAGTAAGTGGAGGCATAGCTACAGGATTTTTTTTGTTTGTTTATGTCCATGTTGCTTAACTTTGAGTCACTGATTTGAAAGTCTTGAACTTCTATGTTCTTTGTATTTTGTGGAGTTTCTTCCTAGATATTAGGAGTGAGACAGAAGTGTTAGCTATCCCTGTGAAGAGGAGAAGAAACACAATTTGCAAAGCTTACAAATCCTACAGCATGAAAATATTTGATAATTGTATTTATCAAAGATGAGTATCAAGAAACATGTCACACGAAACATCTATAATACCAAGATCTGGGCAGCTTGAAATTTTAAAAAATAAACAAAATAAAATAGGATTTAAATGTTTTCCCCATAAAAGGCCGTAGGGAGACTTGCTGGCAATGAAACTTCCAGGTCCGTGATATGGTGATATAAAAAGAAACAAAACATTACCCCTTTGTCCTCCACGCTTTTCATGCAGCCTGCACGCACCCTCTCTTCTGGCCACTATCAGTCTGTTCTCCTTATCTAAATAGCCGGGACGAACAACACAGCACAGGAACAGAGTCCATAACAACATAATAACAATTCGAGCTGCTAGGAGGGTATTTGGAATATGGCTTGGGGCAGGGGTTGGGGGAGGAACAATTGGTAAGTACACGATCACCTAACCACTATGCTGTACACCTGAAACCAACACAAAATAATATTGAATGTCAGATGTAATTGGAAACTAAAATTTTAAAAATAGAAACGAATTAAAAATTTTAAAATAAGAAGAAGTAAGAATTTGGTCTTCCTCTCAGGTTACAGGCAAAGAGCTCTTTAAATCCCTTGTAATTTCTTGATAGCAGTGAGAGGAGTACCTTTTGTGATTTAAAACTCATTTCAACCTTATCTAAATTTATGTTAATAAGATGCCTGCTTGCCAAAAGCCCCTAGGTAGCTGCAGGATGGGGGCTGGTTGGCAGAGGAACCAGCCAGGTGACTAGAGGGGTTGGAACATCCAGGCCCCACCCCTGACCTCCAGGGACTATAGAGAGGCCCTGGATTAAGTTCATCACCAAGGGCCAATGATTTAATCATTGTGTGTAGGTACCGGAACCTCCATAAAAACCCTACATGGTGGGGTTTGGAGACCTGCCAGGCTGGGCGAAGCATGCAGGTGCTGGGAGGGTGGCGCCCCAACTCCACAGGGACAGAGGCTGCTGCTCTTGGGACCCTTCAGGATCTCACTCCACAATGCTCTTCATCTGACTATTCATGCGTGTCCTTTGTAATGACCTTGACAATAAACCAGCATGAGTAAGTAAAGCATTTCCCTGAGGTCTGAGAGCCATGAGAGCAAATCATTGACTCTGAAGAGAGGGTCGTGGGAAACCCTGATAGGCGGAAGTGTGGGTAACCTGGGGCCGCACTTCTTGCGATGGGCACCTCCAGGGCAAGGCCATCTCTTGGTACCGAGCCCTTAACCTCTGGGGTCTGCGCTAACTCTAGGCAGTGAGTGTCGATAGAGTTAAACTGTAGGACACCCAGCTGGTGTCCACAGAGACCTGGAGAACTGTTCGGTGGGTAAAGCCCACACATTTGCTGTCGTAAGTATTGTTGAGTGGAGAAATGGTATTTTCTTTTCAAGTCAAATTACGATAGATAAGGAAATAATAGTGAAATAAAATATGGGGGCATACAAGGTCATCCAGACAACGACAGGCCTTATGGGGGTGCTGACGACAATGGCAGATGTCATTTTAGAAACATTTGTTAGTAGTTTAGAAAGGACAGGGAAAAAACATAGGATGAAAAAGGAAAATTTGATTTTTTAAAAGAAAGGTTACCATAGAATATTATTCGGCCCTAAAAAATGAAATTCTGACACATGCTACGTACGACATGGATGAGTGTGAAAAAATGCTGCTGAGTGCAATAACCCCGACCCGAAGGACCAACATTGCACAATTTCACGTATCTGAGGTTCGCAGAGTAGGGAAATCCATGGAGACAGGAGAGCCCACAGGGGCTGGGAGAGAGAGGAATGGGAAGCTACTGTTCGGTGGGTCTGGAATTTCTACTGGGGATGATGAAAAAGTTCTAGAAACAGGTAGTTGTGGTGATTACGCAATGTTGTGAGTGTACTTAATGCCACTAAATGGTACACTGAAATATGGTTAAAATGGTACACTTCATACTAAGCATATTTTACCACAGTAAAAAAATAAAATCTTGTCAAAAGAAAGAGAAAACTCCCAGTTAAGTATAGTCAGTTAGTTTAGATTTATTATTCCTTTATTTATGACCAGAGACCTTGAACTAACTGGGCTAGCCAAATAACTCCTCACTTATGTGGGAAGCAACGTTCCACATGATGTCCAATTGGTAATAGATAAACCTATCAGTTTGCCATGAAAAAATAATTAATGCTTCTAGAATTCAGCGTAAATAACGAGAATAGTTCTACAGGGTTTTGTCTGCAGAACACAACTATTGGAAGTGCTTATCAAAATGTGTCATTTCCCCTGAGGGACCAGTCCACTTCTTCCTGTTCTCATTAATGAGAACCTTATAATTGGGCATGCCTCCATCCGTTTCCTCTGGCTACCAGAAAGCTCAAACCCTATATGATGCTCAGTAACTAGACTCGTGTTATGATTGGCATATTTCTGTTCCCCTTGTCCCTGGTACTAATCTTCTATATTTATAGTTTATTATTTCACTACAGTTTTTTTTTTAATGGGATATTGTCTCAAGTTCTCTGTGAGAAGAGGCGGGCTGTAAAATGTAATGATGTAAAAATAATTGAGCAGTGACATTGAATCCAGTATTAGGAGTGTGCTCATTAAGTCTGCAGAGTGTGCCTCACGTGGGTGATGTGGATGAGTTGATGAGCCTCTCTTCAGCTGAACTAAACACACACATGTGTGTGTACACACACAGACAGATCCTTAGTAGAAAATTCTGTGTTGGTTCTCTTGCTCTGCCCTCTGAAAGCTTCCAGGTTGGTTGGAGAAATGTCAGATGAATTAGATCTCTTATTAAACAAAGCAAGAGATAAGTTGCAAAAAATAATATTCAATAAGCACAATTGCTTAGGAATACAAAATGAAATGCAAAACTAGCCATAAACTTGAATCCCCAGGAACAGGTATATATGTTTTTAAAATACCCAAGATTATAATTTAAAAATTGTGGGTAATATTGTGCAAGGTACATTCCTGTGAATTTGGCTTTGGTGGTTGTTTTGAAATCATTCTATATCCTGTTTCTCTACTCCTCTTAATCATACTTTAGGGAGCTCATTCAACCTAGTATTTTAAGTAGCTACCTCTATGCTTATGATTTCAAGCTACATCAGACATTTTCGACTTTACGCATCTATTAGTCCCATTGGAAGAAAATGCTGGACCAGGTGAACAAAATGTTAAATTATCACCGAAACTCTTTGCAACAACAGTAGTCTATAATAATAATGGAAATAGAAAATTTTAGAATTAGAGAGCTTGGAAATAACTGGTTCGGGTCCTCTAATTTTATAAATGAAGTCTTTGATTCTAAATGTCCCAGGTGATACAAGTCAGGATTATAACCCAGTTCTCTCCCCTCACCTTTGCTTTCCCAGTTTGACTATGAAGTACCTGACAAAGGCACCAGAGTGTACGAATCTTCCACCTGATTCCAAGAAGAGGGCCCAGGTGACAGAGAGGAGGATACCGGTCCCGCTGGTGGGGAGGTTTCTCTCTCCTGGAATACTTCAACTGAAATTCCAGCACGCAGGAAATAAAGGCTTACCCCTTTTGTTTCTCATGTAACACTTCTTTTTTGGCAGCACCCAAGGGCACACAAAATGGTGAGGAACAAACATAATGAGTGAATTCCCAGGTCCCATGTAGAGGAATAATTAATCCATTTGCTCCACAATTTGATTCTGTACTGCCCTTAAACTTTGTTATTAGGATCCAGCAGATGCCCTCTGTTCCTCCCAGTGAAGTCGGACGGAGCCTGGGGTGTCAGGGTGCAGCCTCCTAACTCCGCGGGCCGTCCAACCCGGGCTGGTGGGAGTTCTCGCAAACATGTGTTCCTTCAGCTGAAACCCTGCACTTCCTGAATTAAAACAGCACCAGAGTACGCACGCCCTGCAATTTTTGACTTTCTGAACTGTGCGCTTTTTTTTGCCCTCAATCAAAAGTGTATGAAATCACACATGTTACACGGATGTGAGCAGTAATTTGAAAGATAATAATGCTAATTGGGAAGAACGTCATCCAAAGCCTGAAAAAAAATTAGGTTAATTTCATGGTCTAGATGCCCAGAAAGGAGAGGAATATATTAATCGTTTAGCTTATATGGTATAGTCCTGCCATCACTTCATTTGGCTGCCAAATTTGTAGAAAGCCCAGGGAACCCAAGGGTTAACATCTGAGAGCACCTTTTGGGGTTGTCTGCAGCACAGCTCTGTGAGGCTCCAGCACTTGTCCCAGTTGTGTTTGGTGGGTCACGGTTCTAGTATAAGCTACCGACGTCAATAAAAGTAAAGCAAAATAAGCTAGGAGGGTCAAAAAGTTACAACCTGGTGAGTATTTTTGGACCTAGAATAATGCTTTGTACATAATATGTAGTCCATAAATATTACCCCTCTCTGTCTTCAAATACCAGTTTTCCTGTATAATATGTTTATTCATGTTCAGCTTCTGTCTTCTAGACTGATGTATTTAAGTTTCTTCACTTTAAATTCCCCTTTTCTTTAACTTTTTTTTGTTAACTTCATCAACTGACTTCCTTCCACCTATAGGTATTGGTCTTAGAATGCTAGTGAGAAGTAACATGACCAATGGACTCATTACCCTTGCCTCCATAGATGATTTCTAAAATTCCACATCCCAGAACAGTATCCCAGAAAGTGCTCCCCTTTTACACAGAGGATGGGAAGGAAATCATCCTGGGAACGGAGAGCAGCGCTAGCGCCCAGTTATCCTTATTTGGGGAGCGTGGGGAGGAAGCCCTTCCCCCAGAATTCTCACTTTGAGTCTGAGGCTATTTTATCACAGAGCAGCTCAAAGAGTGAGCCTCATTACATACTCACATTACCTGGGGTAAAGTAACAGAATGATAAGACGTAGTAAACAAAACCTGACTCATGTTTCAGGGACAGGAGACTGATTTGACCATGGCCTTTCACTAGACCCAGGTGGGCAGGCGCCAGAAGTTTGCCATTGGAGAAGTCGTACTTGGTGCTTTACAGATTTTACAAGTTTGGTCAAAAGATGAAGGACTGGTCACATGCCAGGCAAACTGGAAACTTTTTGTGAGTTTATGTGAGTATTTACGAAAGTGAGGGTGCATATTTTTTCTCCCAATCTGCTTTCAAAGTCTAGGAGATAGAGCTCACTAAATAAATTTTTATTCAGCACCTTCTAAGTGCCAGGTATAGTTCTTGTTGCTGACCATTTTCCTGACATTCTACAACCTCTTATGACCTTGCTTTCCTTCTGTTCGCTTACTAAAAATTGAGTAATAAACTTGAATGCAATAAGTGATCACCGTTTATTTTTAATGAAAAACCAACATTTATTGATGAAATTATGATCGCATTTTCACATTTTAATTCCCCAATGTCTTTTGATGTTTCTAAACATTTTTAGTAACAATCCTTAAAATTTGCATTGTATTGGAAATAATAAGTAATTTTCAATTACTTAATCTATCATATATTTCTGAGAAGCTAGGAGTTGCATTTCCATTTTACAAAGAAATAAGACTGAAATCACCTATGTAGGTTATCGTTGTATATCAAACTTACTAACTTTCCTAGTTGGAAAGGAGAGAGGGGTACAGGAAGGTGCCTTTGGCTGGTATAGGTCAGGAATCAACATGAGGCAGCATTTCACAATGTTTCAATTACGAAGTGAATGAATAATATTATGAAATCTCATGAAAATTATAATAAATTATTTCAGAGAACAGGAAGGGCAATGCAAATGAAAATCCCATAATATTTATCCCATCCCCATTGACTATGCAAGAGTTGAATTTTGAAAAATTAACTCGGGCACGCTAAAAAAAAAGTTCACCTATTTTATTTTTAAAATCCAGTCTGGACATTAAAAAAAAACTTATTTTTTTCTTAACTTCAGTAGCATGTGCATGAAGACATGTTTACAGGCGCCGAGATTTGACAGATCACTTTGGAACGTGCAATTGACTCAGCGCCACAGGTGCGTCTACTCATTTCAGAAAGGGAAGAGAGGAAGAGACCTCTGCTGAATTCCATGGCAATCACTTCTGGGGGTTCCACACACTGATCGCTGACACCAAATGAGTTAGAGGAGTGCAGGATATTTTGAAATAAAAGCAAAATTAATCTCATTAACTACTGTATGGCTGTACATTGAAATCCAAAAATTATGTGTTCACAGTGTACATGGTGCTGCAGATAGAAGAGCCTTCCCAGGAGAATGGATTGTGAGCTGGGTCCGTAACTTGGCACCTGGTTTTCTGAGTTGGCGGTAATGTCCCTTCGCCGCTGTTCTGCCTCCTCTCAATCGTACCTGCTTTCTAGGAGACTGCAGGTGGTGCTGGGAGAAAATGGGATTCTACATTCCTCAGAACCAGTTAAGAGGGTCATTGAAAACATTGTTCATGTGGCTGGAGGTAGTCTCTTTCACTGAAGATTCCTCAGAGCGTTTTACTTCATTATCATTGTTGCCTGTGATGTACAAAGACAGTACGTAGTTCGACACACAGCTTACCCTGACCCTTGCCCTTCTGAAGTCAGGTCACTGGGCAGTGTGGCTTCTGTACCCTGGCCCTGTATTTCTGCTCCTGCCCTAGTTACACAGTATCAGCTTTACTCTTCCGTGCCAGAGATAGACTGGGGCCTCGTTTTCATTTCAGACTAAGTGAGGGGCTGACTCCTAACTGAGAAAAGGGAGAGGACCCTCTAGTAGGTGATGGGGCATGCCCTGAAGGGGACATAGAGGACAGGCCCAGAGACGAAAAGCTCTCAGAAGCTCCAGGGAGAGTTATCTCCTTGTTAAGAAGTAAATACGGAAATAAACATATGATAAAATATTAGAAGGAACAAGCTTCCTTGGGGTGATATTTGAGGGACTCTTTTAGCATTTACAAATTTAGAAATAATCATCTACAGATCATAAAAGGTTCTTAATTAAACAGAATAGCATTGCAGAGCAGAGAGGTCTGCTACCCAGAGAAAATGGTCAGCAGGGTAGGTCAACACAGAGAGATTAAATTTTGGTTAGACAAGACCATCTTTCACACACTGCTAGGAATTCTCTCCCATTCCTTACTTTTCTCCACCCCTCCCCCTCCCCTTCTGTCCTTTTCCCTCTCATCATCATCTTTCCTTTTTCTTTCTATGTTTCCATTCTCCTGACTAAGAAAATATGTTACCTTTGTCCATACCTATTCACTGCTTATCCAGCCAAGAATAATTTCTTTCACCCTGGCATAAAATAACCACACAACCCCATAGCTGTCATTCTCCTTCTAGATTTAGTCATTTCCAAGGAATATTTTCCATGATCTTCATAGAGTCTGGTAACTGGAATGCGCAGAGCCTACCTCAGTGCTGAGTAACATTTTTAATTCTGAGAATGGATCCACCCCGTGAACGATAAGTGTGCCGTGTCAGCCAGGTTCATTTCAACTCGGTAGTGCCTCACTTTGCGCCAGGGGTGCGAAGAACGCTTAGTAGGAATGACAAAAACTGCTATTCGCATACCCTAGCCTCCGATACCGACTTCCTCTCCTTAAGGACACCAAACCCCAGCCTCTGTCTAGGCAGCCCTGCACACCTCTAGAACTCTGCATTTTATAGCCTCTTTGCAGTAGATTTGGCCATGGATATGTAGGCCAAGTAAAACATGGTGCCTCATTGAAGCCTCCTTGAAGCCTCCTTAAAGGAAGGGCTGAGAGCCGAATTTGTCCCTTCCACCAACTGTGGGCCTGGAAGAAAGATCTGACCACCGCAGCTTCAGCTGCTACATTGGCCCTGATCCCAAACCGTGATGGTGGCAGGGTGAAGGGCTGGAAAAGGCCCTAATAACATTGTGGATCTGCCATAACGTGGGACTTTCCTTAAGTGAGAAATTGAATCCCCTCTTGTTTAAATCACTGTGTTTTTTTTTGAAACCTCTTACTTGTGGATGGGCATGAATGCTAACTGATAGACTAGGTAAAACTAAAGATGAAAAACTAAACACAGTCCTAATTAACATAGAATTCCAGTGCTTCTGTTTTTTTTTTTAAATGAGCATGAAACCAAATATAGCTATAAGAAAGAAAATCATCTGTCCTAATTGGTTTGTTTCATATTTTCACCATTTCTGTATCAAATGTAGGTTGCTTGGATATAATGAAGAAATATATTGCATTTAAACTTGTTGCTATTCAATAGTATTTTCATCACAAATTCATATTATGCATTGCTTTCATTCCTTAACTCAAACCTCACTTCAGTTGTGAGAGCTTAGAGGAAGAAAAAAAATGAATGCTCGTCTAAACTCCGACAGTTCCTAATTACTCCACTCTTTGGCATGTGCATTTTAATTTGTTCAACCAGAGTACAACCTCGTGAAGACACGATCTTTGTGTTACACACAGCTTGCCAGCAGGTGATACATACACAACGGGTTAAATTGGTTTATTGATATTTATGGTTATTTATGCATCCTATGTAAAATACATTTTTCTATCAAATCTTAGAAAGGATAGTATTATTATTGTTACTGTAATTCTTTCTGTTTCTTTCACCAGTTTCCTTGACAACTCCAATTATTTCCAAAAGAAGAACTATAAAGGTCTAAAATATTTGACCTTGTATATCAAGGAGAATAAAATCTATGAATATCTGAAATCCTAAAACTTTGAAATGCTATTAATAAAGATATCAAAATTCTGTTTAAGATACTTTGCATATCTAATGTTCTTAAGAAAACATGCATTTCAAGCAGAAGTTTTAAGGGTTTTAAATCGCAGATTTTCACAGCATTTCCTTCCGGCAGCTGATGAAAATTGGATAATATACAATCAGAACACTTTTTCTACACATTTTAAATTGATTGGAAAATAGAAACAGATTTAACATTCAAAAAAACCCACACATTCGCAACCGTCATATAAAAATGGTCTGATCTGATTTAGTGGATTCTAGGTATAGAAACTTAGAGCTGACAGCATTCTTTGGGATGTTTTAAAACAGAAGGAACATGTCACAGCGCCCAAACTGCTACTCCCTCAAAGTAAGCATCTCCAACCGTTTGAATCTTCTATGAGGACTCTCATAAAAGAAAACCTTCCATTCAGTGGAAGATATTCTCTGTATTTCATTATAGGTACAAAACTGGCATGAACTATGGATAGTTTTCAATATAAAAACATAAAAATAATAAATTGTCGAACAGAAAATATATGGACAGACAACATATTTGCGTAAGATCTAAAAGTTAACATTTATTACTGTCTTCAATGTAATAATATATGACTCAGTGATTGGAAAACAACTGCAGAGCTATTCGGGTGGCCAGTGCGCATTAACGAGGCTTATACTCAAAGACTATAAATGATGGACACCAAGATCTGCTTTACACCCATTCACTAGGCTCTCGAGGCATTGGCTGGGCGGCCCGAGATGCAGTCCAGAGACAGCGATGCCCTTACAGAGCGGAGGAATATTTGTGGCCAGAGACATCACATTCACTCTCAAATACGGATTTACCGAAGATTCATTCTATTCCTAATGCAAGAAAAATAGGCCATTCTTCTGAAGGTATTTGGGCATCTCTGAGTTTGTATGTGTTTTTCTGAAGGCCAGGCCATCGTAACGACAATGCGACTGGTCTGCAGAGGATGGAGAAGAGGGACTGGAGAAGTGAGAACAGGTCTCACCCCCTCCTCCCATCCGTTGCCATGGCGGCATCAAGTCAGGGCCTGAGACACAGCACCCACAGAGTTCATGCAATCCACCATGGCAAGGGGAGTGATTTGTTGTTTTTTGACAACAGGGAGAATAAAAACATCTTTCAACAGGGAGAATTTTGTGAGTAAATAGGATACATTTTTTCTTCTGTGTGAGGGGTAGCCTAATAAAAGTATGATTTATGTTGTGCAGTTTATTCTCAAAACATATTTTTCACCATGTTGAAGCTTCTTTCAAAGCACTAGCAAATGAGGAGGTAGGTTGGATGCTAACTTTCAAATTCCCAAAAATAATATTTCTAAAAAGAAATAATGATATTAAATCTGGAAAAGGTAAACTGAATGTTAAAGATGATTGTACAGTAAAGATAAATAGGCTTATATCAGGCTCTCACACTAAAAATCACTATTATTGATATATGTAAATAGAATATGCAGGAAGTGTTTTGCCAAAACTAGACTAGCTTTGAGGGTAAAATGGGGAGCTACTAATAATGGGCATTAACAGGGATGATGTTAGAAAACCAGAACGTGTGTTCATTCTCTTTATAAGGTATTTTATTTGGTTTGCTTTGAGGATATTGAGGTATCTTATATTTGGACCAAAACAAAAACATTTACAATTCTCCAGGAGACATTCGTTGCAATTATTTTGTCTATCATTAAAAATTGTGATGAATCAGAAGAACTTCCATACATGGCCTTGAAAGATCACTCACATTGGATATGGTCTCCCACCCTCCACAACAACAGAGCTGAACAGAATACACAGGACAACTGTTCCAAGTCAACGGACAGCAGACCATAGAAGACCATGATCTCCAAGAGGAGGGAAGAACAAGAAGGTAACTCCATATTTATCTTGGCTTCCTACCTAGTGGCACTGGCCGGAATGCAAACAGGGAAGTGGAGCCAGAATAGAGCACTGCGTTATCCTCAAGCAGAGAAGGCAGAGATCAGAACTCATGCCTGTGGAACCATCTGGACTTCGCATGGAACGGTGTCAGGAAGCAGTACTCTCAAGGGTAGAGATAGGAGCAGCGAGGAGCAGAAGTCTTCCCGCAGATTCTCTGTGGGTCCTTGGCTAGGTCTTGGGTTGCACATGTGGAGGACAAGACTCTGTGTGATTGAGCAGAGAGTGACTATTTTTTTTTTTTTTTGTGAGGCTGAGAATTAATGTTTTTCTTTTTCTTTTTTACCTACTATCATGCCAGGTAGACGTTGAAGTAACTGAGTCTGAGTAGTAAGAATTTGTTAACAATCTCAAAGCATTGAGTGGATATTAAAGACGGCTACAAGGTGGAAGTGAAGATG
The DNA here is from genome assembly GCA_004024845.1 of Tonatia bakeri. Classification (NCBI taxonomy): domain Eukaryota; kingdom Metazoa; phylum Chordata; class Mammalia; order Chiroptera; family Phyllostomidae; genus Tonatia; species Tonatia bakeri. The sequence goes on along the minus strand of PVIA01001702.1, from coordinate 210,165 downwards.
AAGTGCAGGGTGAGGGATGGGCCCTAAAGCACAGGACGATCTGGGGACACATGTACCACAAACATGTAACATCATTCTGACAGTTTTAAAATGATCTGCATGAATAATACAACTGTCTGCCAGGACAAAACCTAACAGCCTTTAAAGGAAGACACAATAAACCAGATTCCTTACTTCCCTAAAACCAAGCATCAATAATACCCAGCATACAATGAAAAATGACTAGAAATGTGAAAAAATATAAAATTGTGTTCCATAATCAAGAAAAAAGCAAGCAATCAAGACAAACCTTACATACTTCAGATGTTGGAATTAGCAGGCAGAAATCTTGAAACAACTACTATAAATATATTTCCTTAAGAACTTAAAGAAAAATAGAAATGCCATGACAGAACAGATGGGGGACGATCAGTCATCAATAAACTACTTCAAATGAAAAAGCAAAATACCTGAAGTAAAAATTCACTGGATGGGATTAGCCGAATATTGGAGAATGAAGAATAAAGGGTCAGTGAACTTGAAAAGACGTAAAAGAGTATTACCCAATCTCAAGAACAGACAGAAAACAAGATTAGAATAAATTAACAGATATCCATATGCAATAAAAAATCATATAAGCTTTAACCTAAAGCTCATACCTTATGCAAAAATAAACTCAAAATGGATCAGAGACTTAAAAGTAAAATGTAAAACTATAACATTTCTAGAAATAACCAATAAGAAAAATATTTGGGACATATGACTGGGTAAAAAAATGCTCATACTTAAACCTCAAAGCATTATCCATAAAGGGAAAAGTTGATGCATTTGATGACATAAAAATTAAAAACTTTTGTTCTATGCAAGTATATTTTAAGAGGATTACAGAAAATATTTACAAGTGACATAACCAACAAAGATATATATATATATATATAGCTTATATTGAGCTCTCTCAAAGCTAAGCATTAAAAAAACAATATCTTGAAGTAGACAAAAGACACGAACAAACGTTTTACCAAAGAAGAAAATGTCTGGAAAATAAGCACATGAAAAAAATGTTCGGTACCATCAGCTATCTGGGAGATGCAAATTAAAATCACAATGAGCTCTCATTACATATCTATCAGAATGGCTCGAGTAGAAACTGTTGATAACACCAAATGCTAACAAGGATGCAAAAAAAATGGCTCTTTCATACATTGCTACTGTATGAATGTAAAATATTACAGCTACTCTGGAAGATAGCGACAACGTATTTTAAACTAAACATGCACATATCAGACAGCCTATCAATAGCACACTTAGAGTTTTATCCCAGAGAAATAAAATGGTATTTTCTTGAGAAATATGTGCACTCATGCCAATGGCAGTTTTTGGCAATTTCCAAACTTGAAACTATCCTTCAGTGGGTGAATGGATCCACACAAATTGTGGTACAGTCATAACATGGAATACACCTCACCAGTGAAAGGAATGGACTCTCGATACATGCAATAACTTGGCCAAACCTCAAAAAAATTATGGTAAGTCAAAAACACTCAATCTTAACAGATTGTGTACCATTTATATAACATCACATATGCCAAAATTATAGAGATTAAGTATAGAGTGATTGATGCCAAGGTTTCGGAATGGAGGAGGGTGGGTGTGGCTCCAAACCAGTAGAATAGGGAATCTTTGTATTGACAACATAATTCTGCATTTGGCAGTAGTGGTGGTCACACAAAGCTGTACATGTGAAAAGGTGGTCCTTAACGGGGGGTAATTTTATTTCCTGGACCAATCTGGCAATTCCTGGAGATGTATTTGATTTTCACAACTGGGGGTGGGGGTTAGGTGCTAATGTCAACAGTTTGGTGGAGGACAGAGATACTGCTAAACATCCTACACTGCACTGGTAGGCCACCTGCAACAAATGAATTAAATGGTTTAAAATATAAAAAGTGCCAAGGTGAAAAATCTTGATGAAAGGAAACAGCAATGTGAATGACAGCCAACTTCACATGAGAAACAATGGAAGTCAGAAGAAAATTAAGTGACATCTTTAACGTAACAAGGAAAAGCCTATCAATGCAGATTTCTGTGCTCAGTAAAAATATTCTTAAACTGGATTAAAATAAGATTTCCTGATAATTGAACACTGAGGAAATTTGTGACTAGCAAACCTTCACTGCCAGAAATCCTACAAAAATATCTTCAGGCTGAAGGGAAATGATACCAGATGGAAACTTGATCTACAGGAAGAAATGAAGAATGTAGGAGATGGGAAATATATAGGGATATGCACACACACGGAAATATCTGTATATATCTATATCTACATCTATATCTATAAACTGTTTTTTCTTCTGTTAGTGTCATGGGTTGAACTGTGTCTCCTGAAATTCCTATGTTGAAGTCCTAACCTGTAGGACCCGGGATGTAACCTTATTGGGAAATGGGGTCTTTATAGAGAAGGCGTGATGTCCTTCTACGAAGGGGAAGCTTGGACACAGAGATATGTACAGGTACCCAGGGAGAACACCATGGGGAAACTAGAGTTATGTTGCCACAAGCCGAGGAGCTGGCCGATGTTAGGAGACAGACAGGCAGAGGACAGAGCGTTCCTTTGCACCTAGGGAGACAGCATGGCTTGATGACATCTTGACCCGGAACTTCTTGCCTCCAGACTGAGACAATATATTTCCGTAGTTTAAACCACTCAACTAGCATTTTATTACAGTAACACTTGCAAACTAATATATTTAGTTTTTAGACAATAACTGGACATTTAAAGCAAAACTAACAACCTATTATCGATAGTATCTTAATGCATGTAGAATTAAGATATATTATAAAAATATCCTAAAATTTAGGTTACAAATATAATTATACTGCTATATATTTATAAATATTATGTGAAGCATACTATGCAAACTGATAAATAAATACTGCATATCGTTACCATTACATTACATATAATTCAAGAGCCTGAATGGGGGAATTAACATAGATAATGAAAAAAATTTCGAGAACCCCAAAACAAAGCAGGGAAACAGGAAAAGAGGAAAGAGAGGAATCAAAACAAATACAATAAATGTCAAGATTACAAACTTAAATGGGGTCATTAATTATATTAAATGGGACAAACTAAACACTGCAGTTACAAAACAGAACAGACAAAATGCAAGACCTAAGTATACTTTGCCTCAAAAAACTTACCTGGATTATGAGAAACAGAGAGATTGGAGGCTTAAGACTAGAAAAAGACATTCCATGGAAGCACAGGTGAAAGTGCAGTGACTGGCTCTGTCCACAGCAGACCAAGCAGATACAAAGACAAGGATGTCAGTAGGTGAAAAGAGACACATTTCATAATGACGGAAAACTTAGTTCCTTAGCAACTTATAACAACCCCGACACACTTCGTAACAGAGACTCAAAAAATGTGGAAAGCAAATGTTGATGGAATAGAAGAAAGAAATGAATAAATCCACATTAATAGTTGGAGACTTTTAATACTTCTCTCAGTATTTTATAGAATATGTAGATTAAAAAATTGTTAGGATAAAAATTTCAACCACTTGTTCAACTAAATTGAGTAAACTAATATTTATGCAGCACTACGCACGCCTGCTCTGTAGCATGTATTTTATTCAATTGCAGTCAGAGCATTTACTAACATAGACCTTAGGTTGATGTTGGGCTACAAAATCAAATGTCTCAATAAATTTTATAAGACAGAACTCTCATAATATGTGTTTCCAGTGCCAGTGGAATTAAATTAGAAATCCATAAGAACAAGAGATCTAGAAAAATATTTGCAGTTCAAATAATATGCCTTTAAATGATGCACAGGGAAAGAAGCCATAACAAGAAAAACTAGAAAACATTTTCACTTAAATGACAATGAACATATGAATGAAAATGTGTGGGGTGCAGTCAAAGCAGTGATCAAGGGAAATGTGTAGCATTAAAAACACTGATGTTAGAAGAAAGACTCAAAGCTAATAATCTAAGTTACTACCTTAGGTTTCAGGAAAAAGAAGAAAATACTAAAAATAAGAGCAAAATGAGTTAAAAACAGACAATAAATAAATAAATACAGACAAGAGAAAAGGAAATTGAGAAATCCAAAGGTTGCCACTCTGATGTCAGAAAAACTGATCAAGAAAAAATATTTAAAATATGAATTGCTAATATCAGGAATGACAGAAGGAACATGACATAGTTTTATGGCTATTTAAACTATAAGCAAGTAATACGATGAACCTTTGTGGGAATATGCTTGAAACTTAGATAAAATAAATATATTGAAAGTCACAATTTACCAAAATCAACAGAAAAAAGCAAAAATGTAAATAATTCTAGATCTTTTAAAGAATTAAATTTGTAACTGAAAACCTCCCTAGCAATTCCACTTCTGGGAACATGCCCAAAGCAATCTGAAACACCAAGTAAGAGGAGAGTGTTATTACCACGAGACCACACTGAAGGATTCAAAACTGGTAAAACAGTCACCTCTCAACAGAGGGGACTGCTGACTCGGTGCAATCTCAACCAAAATCCCAGCTGGCTTTTTTCTTTTTTAAGAAATTGACTACTTGATTCTAATATATGTGTACATATATATACATATGTATATATGTAAAGGATCTAAAGTAGCTAAAGCAATCAACAATCATGAAAAAGGAGATCCAAACAGAAAACTTGCAGTAACCACCTTGAGACTGCAGTGCCCAGGAGAGTGTGGTATTGTCACAGAGACAGCCAAACAGATCGATGACATAGGATGAACAGTTCAGAAATTAGGCATAGAGGATTCACTGGTTTTCACTGAAGTACCAAAGCTGTTCGATTTGGAAAGAAATTGTTTTTCAGTAAATTGTGTTCAAATAGCTGCATAAAAATGGGAAAACAAGCATCTTAACCCCACCTCAAACCACCCAGAAAACTTAATTCAAGATCATCATAGAACCAAACAATAAAAACTTTAAAATTTGTTTGCAAATGTTTCTTGGAGAGGACACATATGAAAAAACCATTAAAAAACCCCCGGCTGATTAAACTTCATCAACATAGAAACACCTATTATAAAAAGACGTAGTTACAAAAATACACAAGTCACAGACTGAGTATAAATATTCATAACACATTAAGTCTGACAAAGGTCTAATATCCAAAATCTATTTTAAAAACTTTCAGAAATCAGGCCAACACATCTGTTGGGTAAAGAACTCAAACAGATACTTGACAAAAATATAACACATAAGCACATGAGAATTAATTAATTACAAGGGTAATGCACATTCAAACCACAGTGAGACCACAAGAAAAACTAAAACCCAGAAGAATAATACTATCAGATGTTGGTGAAGATGGGACACATGGAGTTCTCATGCATTTCTTTTTTTGGGGGGGGGGAATCGAATTTAATGAGAATCTATTGGTAGTGATTTTTTTTCACACATTTCTGGTGGGAATGTAAAATGGGACACCGGCTCTGAAGCAGTTAAGGGGTTCGTTGTAAGGGTAAACACAGGCCTGTCTTCTGACCCAGCAACTCCACTCCTGGGTATCATTAGCCCAAGAGAAATGAACACATATGGCCACAAAACCTTTTACAAAATGGTTTGTAAGAGCTTTATTTGTAATATGTAAAACTTGGAAACAACCCAAATGGTCAATAGAAAAATCAAGTGTTGTAGTATATCGATTCAGTGGAATAGTACGCGCCAGTTAGAAGTATGTGTGAACTATTATATTTCACAACAGAGATGAAACAGAAAAACTTATGACACTGAATGAAAGGTCAAGCCAGAAGCAAAGGAGCACATGTTACAGGATTGTACTTAAAGGAACTTCAACGACTGGCACCTCCTGCCTCCAGGACAGAAATCAGGACAGTGGGTATCTTCCGGTTGGGGCAGGGGTAAGAGAGCGACCCTCTTTCCATTACAGAAAGGACTCACTGTTTCCCACACGTACGTTATATCAATAAGTCAGTGGATTATATCTCGGGTAGCTGTATGTATAACTATCAACATTTTAAAAAGTTGGACACTGTGAAATGGTATCTTTTAATACCTATTTTAATTTTCCAGTTTATGAAATGCTTTATAACATATACCTGTATGTTCTTTAAGATGCATAGAAATGCATGGAAGAGTTTGAAATAACACTTGATTGGGAAATACACTTCAAATGTCTTTCTTATATGCGGAATTCACTGGAAGATGATTGAATGCATGTTCAAGGACATGTGGATGTGATGGAGGCATACAGAGGACGATATTGGCATTGAGTCTAAACTGGAGTGTGTCCTAACACTTATGAGCCAAGTCGAGACTTTCTCTGGGTAACAGATGCATGAGCTCTAATAGATAAGATTAGATAAACTATGGTGTTCGGATTTGTAATTCATTAATGATATGAAATGTAACGAGATGATTTGGAGGAAGAAAGGCACCAGTCACCCTACAGTGAAAATTAATAATGATGAGAAGTCATAATAATGCTTAGCAACAACCAAAAAGAAATTGAGCAACAACATTTTGTTTTTGGAGATTTAGGATAAATAGAAATTTAGGTCTTTCTAGGATCTCAGTCAGTAAGATACTATCTGCACCATTAAATGGAACATTGGAGTGTTAGGGTTTAATTGCTGTATCTTGGGAAGATGTCTAAAAATTAAGAGAGATAGGGGGCTCTAGTGACATCTTCTCTAGAACAGATCACTGAAAAGGCTGTTGTCTCTCTTGAAGTGAAGAAATGCTTTGCCGTTCCTCATTTATTATGGTAAGTAAAACAAAGCCTTTAACAACGTGCTGGTAAGCCTTCAGCTGATCTAAGTGTACCTCTATCTAGTTTCTTGTTACCTTTGAGAAACTGTGCAAAATCTTTATCCTGCGTTAATTACTGATTTAATCAGCCAATGCTTACAGAAATCTTCTGCTCTAATTATAAAAGACAGTTGCTGTAAACGTTTGACATGATGAGTGCCTTTTCTGATCTCGGGCAGGCTGTAATTTATTAGGCACAAATATGAGGAGAAAGCCTGAGCAGAGAGCTCCATCAGCAGTGACCCTCGCCTAAAACTGGTGATATTCGCGGGGTTTAGGAGTAAAAGCAAGGAGAGTCCAACCAGCTGTCAAATCATCTGGCAAAACAGCTGTTACATAAATTAAAACAATATCATTCGGCCTTTATGCACACTTCTTAATTTTTGTTTTTATTTTTAAGTCTTTTAAAAGGATAGCCCCTCCATTCACATACAATTTAAGAGCGGGGGAGTCCACTTTGCAGTGCTAGGAGTCATCGCTGTGGTCGGCTGCGGCGGGGCAGCCCGAGGACATGGTGAGGATGTAGGGTAGAAGGCCCACATGGTTGTGGGGACCTGCCGAGGGTTGGGGGGGACCGTTTTTTAACCAGGGCATGTTCACTCAGTAAAAACTCAGCCAGCTGTGCGCTTACATCTTGCACATTTTTCTGAATGTTATACTGCGACACAGTTTGTACAAAATACAAATGCCTTCCAGACATATACAGAATCACCTAAGCATTGTGTCAAAAGTGGAAAGATCTGGTGCTAATGTGTTTAAGAGATAACAATTATCTTGTCAACTTTTCCCCATCAATCCCCTCTGACCTCCAAGAAAATACACCAGAATGTGTAAAAAAAATTTACAACATAGGGCTTTAAGCACAATGGAGGCATAAGCATTTGCTTTGTTCATTCCAACCAGATTAAAATATTTACTCACCAGAAAGGTAGGCTCTTCCTCAACTTTGCGGCAGCTGGTTCATTAGATTTGCCAAGCAGAGACTCGGTTGTGGTGCAGACCTGGAGAAATGATACAAGGAGTAACATTACTGTACCCCAGAGTATTTATTTTACTGTAACTGTGCATAGTAACTATACTAGACTATATATATATATGTCATTATTCATTTATTCATTTAATCGCTCATATAACAAACAATGGCTAAGCATCTTTTGCATGTACCAGGTGGTAGGAGAGATATATAGCTGTATGATGCTGAACAGTTTCTCAAGGAAATTAGGCAAATAAAGAAGTATAATAAACATACAAAACTGGGGCGTACCATGGAACAGGCAGGGAGACAGGGGCGGCTATGTCCAGCTGGGGGGCTGGGAGAGCATTATGGAGGACTTGGGACTTAAGCTGAGGCTTAAGGAGGAGTATGATTTCTTAGATATGGTGGGCAGAGAGGAGCTGGAACAGGGAAGAATCTGCCTCAATGGTACAAAACGACCAAGGTACACAGTTTGAACCTAATGGAAAAAGGAGGGGGGCGGAGCTGAGCACATTTCAATTTCATTTGAGAACATTTTTGGAGGATTTGGAATGCAGGTGACACTAGAGGTTGGGTCACTTGCAGTGTCCTGAGTGAACCCAGGGATTAGGGAAGTAAAGAAAGACAGGAGCCTGGGCCTCCTGAAGCTCCCAGTTTATCAGGACAACCAACACCAAGGATTAGAATAACGTGTGACGGGGCGCGCGGAGGTTTCTTTGGGAACCTGTAGCAGAGAAACCGATCTGGACTCAGGGTCAGAGACAAAAAATCGTGAGTCTCAGAGAAGTGGTTATTTAAGCAACAAATTCCCATGAGATTGCCAGGAAAAGGGTCTAGATTACACAGACATGGAGTATGGACAGGCTTCTTTATGTTTAGGGGGAAGTAGGAAGCAAGGGAGAAAACAGAGAGGAGTAAGGAAGCTTGGGAGAGCCTGGCAAATTCGGACTGAAGCCCCATGTCATGGGGATATCCCAGAGCTACTGGCGAGTGGCGAGTGGACTCCTGTTGCATTTATTTGTGGTTTCTAACTTGATGAGAAATCTGGAATTTTTACATTGTTGTGGAACACACAGACCCATGGCTTATAACGTACAGAGTACACTGCTGACACTTGTTCCTTCGATTCGTGGTTCTCAAGCGTCCCCCTGAGAGCCAGGTGGTGGGAAAGGTGGCACATGGTGCCACGGTCGAGGTGGGGGTGGGGACAAGCCAGTGTGAAGTTTGAGGCCAGGGGCCATTTGTGGTTCCAGAGACTGTGGTTATCGAAGAACAGTTCTCACACAAACCAGTAATTGGCTTTCTGAAATCGATTCTTCGGGGCTGGCAAATCTGTGCAAGTAGCTTGGAGCCAGAGAATTCCTGTCTCCTAGCCACTTGACTAGTGGGGACTGTTGTGGGAAAAAGCTGTTGGTGTCACTTCATGTAGAAGGAGCTGTGGGCTCCTCAGCTTCGAGTTCCCTACTGAAACAACTTAAACATAGTTTTACATGAAAGTGCGTGGGCCTAGTTTTACAGTAGTTCTGACAAAATGTTCGTACTGGCTCTGTAGACTTTTGTGGTTTGGCTCAGGAATTTAGTCACATTATCTAACATTGTTTCTGTGAGGATACATATTCTCCATTTTCCCATTTATTTATTCATCAAGAAATAGTCACTGAACATCAGTCGTGTACCTGGAACTGTATTAGATACACACTCTTTACCCGACAGCCAGCAAACAAAAGTTTTAACTTCCCTAATACACTTCTAAATGACCATGTTGCAAAGACACTTTAAAATACAATTAATATTGTATCTGGAAGTTGCCTATTTCCCCCTAAAACTGCCCTACTGTTACATGGGCGCAGTCACAGAGAGAACACTGGGGGGAGAGAAGGAAATGGACTCGTGTGAAGGTAGCCTGTGACCTGCATTGGGCACTACACCTCGAGGTTGTGTGCTTCACCCCACAGCGACCCTGTGAGGCTGGTGCAACTTTCCCCACCTCCAAGCCCAGTTTGGTTGACTCTGAGGAACAGGCCTTCTCTAGTAGACCCCGTGGCCTCTCCAGAGACAAGAATTCTGGACTGCAACTCTGCGTCTAACTCTTGTGCCCCAGGGTAGCACTCTGCATCACCTTCCCCCTCTCCTCTTCCACAGAGGTTCCTTTGTTATGTTTAAAGGGAGTCATTAGCTCTTTAAAATTAGTGCCAGCATAGGCAGATAGCTGGAGGTGTTGTCGGCCAGCCATGTTTGGAAGAGATTTTACCGTTTGTAGTTGCTATAACTTCTGGGAAATACAAAAATATACTCGTATATTTAAACTTGTCAACATGTTATTGGCCTCGACTCAAACACCATAATAAAACATTATCAGCTCAGAGGGCTGCCAATACCAATATAAATGTAATTACTTTCTATTGTAATTGTTTAATCTTGATGTAGTGATAATCTACCCTTTTCTGTTTCTGAATATACAATTTTACAGCATATACTAGTTATTTACTTAAATAGTCATAGCACTTAATATCTCTGGTGAGTCACAGTTTTCTCCCCTTAAAAGCTGATCTCTCTCTCTCTCTCTCCCTCTCAGAGGAACCGTGAACACTGATTTCAGGGCATGGTCTTCTTGGGGTTCACTGGTTAGAATAAATCATTTAAAAAACCATTATTAAAGTTACCAAATATAAATAGGTAGTTTCAGTGACTTCGTATATTTTTAACATTACAGGGTTTCATTAAATGTAATTGTATGCCAATAAGACAATCCAAGGGCAGCATCTACAAGACAAATAACTCAATAGGGGAAAAGCTGGGTTGATTATTCAGTCTGTCCTAATTATGAATTAGACACACACACAGCTGATCACCTTACAATTAATCAGGACGGTGTAAAAACTTCTGGATTGACTGTGTCTTGGGTGATGTAGTTGTAGTTTACAGTTAACAACTTCTATTTCTTAAAACTCACAGAAGATAAAAATAGCATGTTAATTTATGGAGAGTAATTACTTAAGGGTGCTACTGAGTTTAGCCAGGCAATCAAGATTATGGTTCCCAAATATCAAGTGAATTAAAATAATCATTTACTATTAACTCTACTCCTGCAAAAAATGATTTTCAGCTTTCAGTAATTTGATACCCTTCACAAATATTTAGAAAAGAACTGAGAAGTAGGGATTTAAAGAAAATGAATACAGTATATAACAGAGCAATCCATTCTCTGCAGGTTTATAAACAGTGGTACCCAAACTGATTATTTAAAATAGCCTTAAACTAACAAGTTTCTGTTCTTGTAGATATACGTTTTTCTATATTCTGAAAATTTTCCCCCCATTCAAGTCTCCTTCAGTATTTATTTGGGAGGTCTCTGGTAAGACTCATACCACAAATGGAAGAAGAGTAAAGTGATGAGATTTCTGAACTCTACAAACCTGGGGCATACATAATATCTGAAGATCAGAGCGGGAAAGGGTCTATGGTGAAATCTAGCAGAAAAAAATGGTTACTCTGTCAGTACTCAAAAACAGCACAACACTGCCACGCCGACCTGTTGACGTGTGTGAGCCAGGCTTCCTCTCCTCATCGTTTCCATGCCCTGTGTCGCACGTGGAGGACATTACATCTGCTGTCCAACACAAAGGGCATTCAGGGTCTGCTGGACCAGATATGTTTAACAGAAAACCACGAGTGTCTAAAACCCAAATAATGCCGTTTATGATTTCCCGTCCCCTTCCTGGCCCCTTTCAGGGTCATCTTCATCAACAGCAACAACAAAAGAGAAGAAGGAAAAAGGAAAGAAAAAAATAGCCAAGATTCACATTAACATTTGTCCTTGGCTTCCCTGGAAATAGAATCCCAAAAAGTAAAGGTTTATCAATAGAAGCACAAGAATGACCAGCAGCAACAACCTGCTCGAAATCGTGTGCTGTGCTCCAAGCTGATGTCCCAATGATGCATTGCTCGTTAGCATCCAGGATGGCCCACCTTGCAGCCCAGGTGAAGTTTACGACATCGTTTTCCTATCTGTAAGCCCGACATAGGGGTGAAAGATGTATATAAATGGACTATGGTAGTAGTTGAATAATGGAGTAATTGGTAGTTATAATAGGACAAAAAATAGTGATTTCACGTTGGAACACTCTTTAAATTACTTTGTATAGGTGGCTTGACATGTTCAGACAAATCCTCAGAGCCCTAATTGAGTCATAGAACTGACTCACTACAGAGCAAATGGAGACAATAAATGGTAGATGTAGCCGATGGACTTGGCATTGATAATTCTAAGTCTTGGCAAAAAGAGATGCCTCTGGCAAACACTGACTTAAATGGATATGAGCAGTTTAACAGTGGAAAGCTCTAGCTGTGGCATCTCTGAACACTGAGATTCCTCATTTGGAATATTACAGCTCTGGCATCTCAGTCTGCAAACCTGTGGGGGCAGTTTACCTACCACCTTGAATCATCCCTGACACAATCCTCATCCTACCAGGCCTTCCCTAATTTTATTTGACTCTGATTTGTTTGTATCTTGGCTGCTCTGACCACTGACTACATTGCTGCTAACTGTCATTGCTTCTTGCACTAATTCTCCAGTCTGTGGCCCAATAGCAGTCTGATTGTTTGTTTGTTTTGGCAGGGTCAGGCAGATCTTTATGGCTTACTGAGATACAATTTTCTCTCTGTCATTCTCCGTCTGTCTGTCTGTCTCTCCCTTAGCAGCCTGGTGTTTTCAGCTTATGGTCACTAGCATGCAAGAGAAGGCTGAGATGGGAACAGCCTCTCTCTGGGAACAGCCTCAGACCCTAGCCGCCCATTGTCACTGAGCTGATGCTGGGGCCCTAAAGCTCAAAGCATGCCCTCTGGATTTCTGGGGAACTTCAAGGTTCAGCCTGATGGACAGGAAACTCATCTTTGATTTTAGAGTTGAATAATATGCAACTTCATAGAAGTTAATGGATACTCACTAGTATCTGCTGACTTGCTAGAAGGTACTTGATTTAAACTAATATTTGCATGTTGCCAGAATTAACTGAGAACTAGGAATTGGTGTTCCTCAAAGACATCTGAGTGCAACACAATGCTTGGGAGCCTGGCCACCGCCACTCGTGTTCGTATGAAAACTGTGAGAATTCCTGAAATCCCGGGGGTGCTCTTTTGAACTGGTGTTGGTTGAAGACAAACGTATAAATTAACGTATTTGTAACATTTTCAGATTTTATATATGTTCATTGTTTGGTTTTGTTGCGTGATTGCTATGTTGGTATTATGTTGCTTTTTATTTTGTTCCTTCTCCAGTACTTCTTTTTTTATTATGGGGTTTATTTTTTCTATGGAAAGCAGAACTAGATTGGGATGTATAAATCCCTAAGTTATCTACAATCAAAAGTTTGAGAAACATCGCCATACAGTGATGGAAGAAAGTCAGGACAGAAAAAGTTTTCTGAGCAGGCCTGGGAACCTGGGGGCCTCGGTCAAGGGTAAGCACTCACTTCACAGCCCTGCCCAGGATCTGCCTTGTTTGTACATTGCAGAGAACCTGAATTTGTTTCAATTGTGCCTTCTTAACCAGGTATCATGAGAGATGTGAGGTTTTTTGCCAAACATTACTAGAAATTCATTTTCTACTTAGAATGTAAACTCTATTTCCTATTTGTCCTCAAACCAATGTAGCATTTCTTTATGCCTCCTATGCATGATATTTACTGTGCCTTTGACATTTTTATTTTGTAGTCACTATTAATAAATCTTCATGAAAGCAATAGAGTCATTGTGATTTTGTTAAAAATGCATTGCTTACGGTTCTTTGAAGAAGTGTGAATGTTCAGCTAAAAAGACCATCACAGGAAGGAACGCTATCACAGAAACCATCTGATTCATCTTTGCATTTGTGAAATTGATTTACTGAGTTGAACTGTTGATTTTTTTCTGACCTCCATTCTCTTCGATGTGTTCAAATATACAACTAGAGCTAACAAAGGTATTTTTAAAAGTCACGTAGGCAAGAATGCATGTAATGCTGGTGTATTGTTTTCCAATGAACAAGATCAGAAACTTCCCACCATTCCCATGACATACTTCGGAAATACATTATTCATATGATCATTCTGCCCGATGTCTGACCTTCCTTTAGTTCGTACCTGTATCCCCACTGTTCACTTCGGTGGGAACTGAGCTATTGTTTTACTCGTTATGGGATATGCTGTTTTGTAAACAAAATAAATCCGCTTGAGCTCCTTTCCAGGTTCCCTGTGTTTTATTTCTCTAGAAACAGAGATCTGTGGCTCCAGACAGGACATGGCAGGTAGTTTGGTCAACACAATCATCAAGCAAAAATAGTAAAATAAATATAATTCTGTTTTATATACAGTTCGCCCTTTAACAACATGGCTTTGCATGGGTCCACTTACATGCAAACTTTTTTCAATAAAGTCCCATAGTGTTTCCAACGAGGCTGGGGACCTGCTGATGCTGAGAACTGACTCTACACACCAACTATGCCGTTTTGTACCAGACACTTGAGCACTCACAAATTTGGGTGTCTTGGGGTTTCTGGAACCAATCCCGTGTGGACACTGAAAGACAACTAATTTGGGGGGAGCCAGAAATTATGCACAGACTTTCCACTGGGGAGTCAGCGCTCCCACCCGTTTCATTGTTCAAGGGTCAACTGTATAATATAGTAAAACAATGATCTAAAAAAATCATTTTTATTCCATTTTAATGAAGAAAACACTAAAAAGCTATCTGCTCCAGTGCCTGGCACATCATAAGGCCTGAAAAAAAAATGTTTCGTTTCGCCCTCTTTTTGACTTGTTTCTCCTAGTTTTCGGTTGGTGACAGAGAGAGGTGGGCACACGCATATGGCATATGTATGTATATGTGTGTATATACATCCCTTTGAAAGCTGAGTTGAATATCTATTTTTTTCTATAAGGTACCCTTTTAAAGGTCTCTGCTTTTAAACACCTTATCAACTCATGTCACTTTGTATGAAAAACATCTAATTGACACAAAATGTAATAGTTTTTACCAACACAAAGATCAATCAGTACTGAGGGGTGAGCCTGCGTGAGAAGAGTAGGTCCCAGATTCAATTTGTGGACGCGTTTCTTGTAGAGATGCAGAGCAAGGTCTACAGAAATCACACTGGCACAATTCTGCAGATCAGTCTTCTCTGTGACAAGGATGTTCCTCTGCACTAGTCAGATGCTATCAGGGAAACTCACAGACAGGATAACTGCATGATAAAGTTATTACTTTGTTTAACTAATGGGGACAGGTATGTGAAAGGAGAAAGAGAAGAAGAAAGAAGGAAGGAAAAGAAAATGATTCACGGTACAAATCTATAGGTAAGCTGACAAAATAAATAAAACAAATACAAATAAATAAAACTGTGGTGTTATATACTATAGTACATTTAGTTATGTAGATATAATATAAAGACATCTGGACAAATCATAGACTCATGAAGTATTAGGGAAATGGAAATAAAGACAGAAAAAGCTGAGTAAGTTAGTAGTGACTGAAGCATTCAGCAAGTTCCGACCCTGCTTGTAACACTGTCCACATAATCAATATTTCAGGTACATCTTGACATCCTCACATTTTTCAAAGAAAAGCAGACAAGATGCATTCTATAGCTGTTAAAGACTTCTGATTGGCATACATGTTGAAAGACTGCTTTAAGACTGAAAGGTGGAATGATCTTCAAAAGCCATAGCTATGAAATATTTATCCACCTCCTTTCACAGAAAAGAATGAATTCATTCTGTGACATAAATCTCTACCAATAATACCAACACAATTACATGCCTTCTGTTAAATGATTATTCTTAGAGGGTGAAGTAGGTCTTATTTATTGTAGATGATCAGAGTAGATTAATGCAAGCATTGTTTACCATGTTCTTTTGAACGAAAATGCATTTTCAAGCATTATAGCACAGGGGATGTAAAGTTTGCTGAAGATTTCCTTAAAAAGGTGATGCTGGACACATTTTTTTCTGAGGCTGTTTAACTTCTTTATTTTTAATTTTAAAATTGCATTTTTTGTCGACATCAACCTCTCTCTGTAAAAAACTTTCGTTTATAAAAATGCATAGCTTTACCTTTGAGTATACTTTTTATTAAGCAAGGCAAATACTTGTGTGTCTCCAAATATTGCTCGAATATCCAAAGCCAGCTGAATAAATAAATATTATGTGATCTGTAGCCCGAAAGTCTGAAAATTACTCCACATGATGTAAAAAAGAAAAAAAAATACCAACTATAATTCCTTCTAAGTATTTCTTGGAGCCAATGATCAGTAGTTTTGTTTAAGTTCTGGGGCCCCTGAGCCTCCATAAAAATAACTTTGAAATATTATATTATGTGTGGAAATTTTACACACATGCACATTTATAATCAGCAGGCATGTCCCTCTGCCCTTCCTCAACCGATAATCAACCGTAGTGCCTCCCCAAACATGGAAAAAATAAAAGATCAGAATTCTAAAGCACACAATCTTAGTGTCATTTAGAACCATGTGTATTTCTGAAATCCTCTTTCACCACAGATTTCTTGGTTGTATTTTTTTATGGAATTGTCTGTTTCTCATTAGCAAATTCTAAAGAAATTTGATACAGCCATGTAACACTTGGTAAAGGAGTGTTAGAAAAATGCATTCCAGAGTACTCAGCTTATCTTTTCTCTCCAAAGCAGTAACTACTGTCTGACTTTTCTCCTCTGGATAAGCCAATTGGGAGGGTGAAGAAAAGGAAAAAAAAATCAAATCAAAGTAAATTAAGCAATGGTCCCATGCCTAAATCAATCACAGATATCAGCTTTTAAACCATGAGTTGTAGTTAACGGGCATGAGGGCAACATTAACATGGGGACTTGTGACTCTGAAAAGTCACCTTTTGTAGAATGTGTACCATGCTGTGCTTCGAACCTAGTTTGCCAGAATAAGAGGGCATGGGCAAAGTGTGAGGTTTGCAATGGCTGTAACTGTGATCATCAGCTCTTGTCTTGGCCCCAGTAAATCAGATTGTGAACTCCCAGAGGTGGTCTAAGGTTTATCTCATTCTTCAATATGGCCAAGAACTCAGGAACTCCGGGTCATCCTTCCTTCCTCAAGAGTGAAGATGATGGAGAAAAGAAAGTCAGGGAGAAAAATTGTAAATATTAGCTACGAAGGAAGTATGTGTAGTTCTAACAGGTTTGTGTGTTTGTTTGTGTGTGTGTGTGTGCGCGTGCGCACATGCTCATGGATGTCAGTTATTTAGTGATGACACAAGGAGTCTTCAGACAACTCTAGATGCACATCTGATCAATTAAGATGAACTCTATGTTTGCAATTAGAGCTTTTAAAAAGCATTATAGTTAAAATACACGGCAAAGACATGCTGGCATAATTGGCTGTCAATGTACATTGGTACC
Source organism: Tonatia bakeri (assembly GCA_004024845.1). Taxonomy (NCBI): domain Eukaryota; kingdom Metazoa; phylum Chordata; class Mammalia; order Chiroptera; family Phyllostomidae; genus Tonatia; species Tonatia bakeri. Next base: position 192,984 of record PVIA01001702.1, on the reverse strand, counting down.
ACTGAGTAGTCTTAAAATAGCAGGAAATGCAATTGAATACTGGAAAGGAAATCACTATTTCACTTTTTCAAATGAAACATATTGCACCTCTGAGTTCATACGGGATGTTTGCTGAGAGCCTATAATTAACTCATAATGATAAGAACCACAGAAATACACATTTCCTTAGCAAAACATTCGCTTGTTTTCATCCTTTCCTGCTCTTTTGCTATCTCCTTGTCAGTTTTTAGCCTGCTTGTCACTGTTAATCAAGAAAAGAATAAAAAAGAGGTCGAGTGATTTTTCTAGAAAGGGACTATTCGTTTTTGTTATATAAAGAACACTTCTTGATAAAAGCCAGCACGTCATCTGAGAGTTCCTATGACTTGAGCACAAATGAGGGGTTGTTGACGTAGCTGTGAAATTATTTCACTTTGAAAACCCCAAACCAACAAAATCAAACCGCTTCTCCACTCTGGCTCGCCGGCCGCAGCTGCTTCCGGATCGCCCCCTCCTGTCTCCTTGCACAGAGCTGTCAGCTTAATCTTCGCAAATACCTTCCCATCAGGCCGCTCCTTCGCTCAGAATCCTTCAATAGCAGCTCAATAACCAACAGCACAACGCCCACATTCCTTGGCCGGGCATTAAGCCCCTCTACAATCTGGTTCCAATTTTCTTTTCTTGCCTCATTTCCCACTATTCCCTTACAATGTAGCAGCGCATGTGAATTCTCTGCTCCAGTCTCCTCAATTGCCTTTGAAAAGACGATATGCTTTCTTCTTTTCCTGTTATTTTCTCAAGCTGTTCACGGCCTGGGGTGTTCCCTTCCTCCATTCCTTGGCTTTACTCAGACACATCCTTAAGTCTGCTTTGGGTCCCAGCACACGCAGGCAGGTGTGGTTCCCTGTTCTGCGCACGTGCCCTGGCTCAGAGAGACACGGTAAGCTCTGTGACAGCAGGCACACCACTCCCTGCTCTTTGTCTCTCCCACCATTTGCCGCACAGCGTCTGGTACGGTGCTGGGGCACTCGATAAATAGCTGCTGATCAATAGACCGATCGTCACTATAAAACACAACTGTGTCAGCTCTGCCTCTGATATGTCTCACAAGTATCATTTAGAAATAGCCGCTTTATAACCAAAACTCAAGATTCCACTCCCTGTCACCAAAGTTAGAAGAAGGCAGAGAGTAAGGCACAGAAACCTTGCTAAGTATTTGGGCTGACTTGATGAAAAATCTAAATCTTACTGCATATTAAAATGTATGCCAAAATGAAATAATTCTAATAATAACCAAGTAAGGCGCTCCAGGTAGTGAAGTTGCGGAGGGCGCCACGTGATCGGTAGTAGGGACCCAGCGTGGTTCTCGGGATGATGGCTGCTCCCGAGGAGAGCACTCTGGGTTCAACGGCTCCTCTGGGCACACCACTTCCACTTTCGTCCCCTGCCTCCAGCCTTCTCACAGCGACAGAGCCCTATTTCTCTAATGTCAGACAGATCGGGTCCCCCCTCGGCCGCAGCCCCACTGAAGGCTTCTCCGTCATTGCACCTGAATAAAACCCAGCCCTCTCCACCACGCGAGACCTGTGGCTCAGTCTCATCCCTCCCCTGGCCCACTACCCTCCAGCTGCCCTGCCTTTCTTTGTGGTCTGCCGTGTTTGCATTTCCTGTTTCCTCACCCAAGCTCCCTGCCCTTGACCTCCTTCTGGCAGGTTCTTTATGGCCATTGTCAAACGTTTACGCTCAGTCAGGCCTTTCTTACCACCAAATCTAAATTCAGCGTCTCCCAGTCCACTTTCTATCACATCACCCTATGAAAACAAAACAAAACAAAACAAAGCAAAACCCTGTATCAGCATCAGGAAATAATCATATTTAGTTAGTTATTAACTTGCCTGTGCCCATCTCTTTCCATGAGAGGTAAACACCCCAGGGCTAGGGGTAGTGTCCATTTTGACCACTACTGTATCCTCAGAATTGCTTAACGTGAAGCATGTGGTCAATATTTGTCCAGTGAACAAATGACTAAAATTACATAGCTAGTAAGCGACAGAACTGTGCCTGAAACCCGAGTTTGTCTGTCTCTGATCAATATGGTACTGCCTCGCGCTCGGGGCAGTGCTGATGGCCACAGACAAGTTCGCTGTCCTTGGTGACCGACACCACCTCGCTCCTTAGATCCAAGATGAGGACCTAGGACACCGGAGAAAGTCAATTTGCCTGTCTGTCCACGGAGAGCAGCCCACCCCAGACAATCTGACACAGTGATAACCCAGAGCTCACCCCACTCAGGAAGACTTGTTACAGAGGGTCAGCTGTGGGAGGCAATCAAATCTCACTGATGGGAATCACTTATACATTTGTTAGAAACAGCTCCGCCTCTATCCCCGGTGCAGGAGACAGGGAGAGTGGGTAGACTGGGCAGGGGAAAGCGTCCAGGTGAAGTTCACTGCAGAGGTCACATGAACACATGTGCTCACTGATTAGATGTTGAAGAGAGAAGGCGAAGGCAGCGGTGAAGTGACAAACAGGTTGACTGTGAAGACGGCGCTGCTGACAGCCAGGACACTCGGAAAGGGGAGGGGCTCCTGGGGTGAAGCTGCAATGGCCCGCCGCCTTGTTTTAGATTCATAGCTCTTGGCGCACTGTTGGAACTCACGAAAGATTTGTCCCACGTCCTCCTGTGTTCTTTAGGAAGAAGAAGGTAACTGAGGGAGCAATAACTGTGAATTCTTTAAGATTTGGGTCTCTCCTTTCCTCCCTCCCTTTCTTCCCTTTCTCCTCCACCTCTCTCTTCCTTCCTCTTTCCTTCTCTATAGCAATTGATGCATAACTATTTATACAGTAAGCCCTCCCTAAATGCTAGTCACGTGATTCCAAAAGCAAAGTTCAGCAAGAGCCTATATCTTGAACACTATTCAGTTCCAAGGAGCTCTGCAGAGCACAGAGAATGATGAGTTGGAGCCCAAACATATCTGCCCCTACACTTCTTGACTCCGTGATCTCAGGTCATTGTGACTGGCCTTCGTCACGTGAAATTGGAGGCTAGGCAAACCTCTGTCAGGACCTTGTGATAGTAACAAAAAATGTACTTGGGATATTCAGCAGGAGGCTTGAATCCTAATGATGCTTTATAAATGATAAATCATTAACATTATTCAATTTTACCTGCTTTTTGTTGACTTTTTGAGAATTGCTATATATGTTTAGAAAAGTATGCTACTCTTAAACTTGAACTACTAATCTTACCTTATCTGTATCAGAAAATTCTTTTAAGTGCCTAATTATATGTAATATTTGAAAATAAAGGTATAAAATTAAGGTATAATGTTACTACTACCAAATTTTATTGAAAACACAAGGAAAATATACAGGGTATAGAAACACAATTACAAGTGAAACATTATATTTTCCCTCAGTCTACTTCCATTGGTTAATTTATGCAAATATTATTTTTCCCTCCAAAAATAATATTACATCAATGCTTTCTCACAAAGCAAAACTGAACTCAGCATTCATGTGTTTATTTTCTGTTGTATTTCTCCACATCACCTTGTCTATCCCAACCAAAGTACATACACAACAAATTATTTTAGTGCAAATGTAGAGAAGGTAGCTTAAAAAAACAGTCTTACTTATATTGGAATCAAATCTTCATCCCTGCTAAATAAAGTATGATTTACTTGATGTTCATCTAAGAAGCAGACTTTCGGGGCAAAGTTGTAGTTACCCAAGTTCCTCATTAGCTCACACTGACATCAGCCATCCTGTGATTCTTAATAAATGATGACTAACTGAAAAGTTAGAGAAATATTATATAATACTAATACCACAGAGATCCTGTTGGTCTAAAATTACTTGAAATGTTCAATGTGTTGGAAAAAGAATAATGAAACACTACCATCTCAGACAAAGGCATGGAAATTATGCTTCCTGTTAGAGAGATTGTTTTAAAGATGTAAATGCCTATTATGTCATGATTCTGCAATAATTTACTTGCAATTTAACAGCATAGTAAAGTCAAACATTACCACTTATTGCCAATTGGAAAGGATAAAAATGGGAAGCTTTGTGTCTGGGGAGGGATTCGTAGTTTGGTGCATTTGCTGGTTCTTAAATTAAACTGCTTTTCTGAATGAGCTTGTCAATGAGTGCGTGGTAGTCCCATGTTCTTCTGACTAATTTGGATAGCTCGCGGCCACGGACTCATTGAGTGGTTCCATTCACAAACAGATGACGCATGACAAAGCTGTAATGCTCTTCAGAGGAAGTTAGCTAGGAAGAGCCCTACTATACCAGAGGGGTTTTGATAACACTTCCATCCAGGTTACATACTGTAGACATTGATTTGAAATAAACTGGGCTGATAATCAGTCGATGATGATTTCCATAATCATTACACCATCAGTAATTCATCAAGGTAATGATATTTGTGTCCCTGATGTCACATTTGTCCTGTGCAGAGGGACTAAAGAACACGCTGTGATTTTTAAAAGCCCTGATTAAGAACTGACGGGTTGTGTTAGACTACCAACCAGAAAGTCATCCGTGGGATGGCTAAAAGGGAATAAAACATTTTTAAAATCCTGCTAGGTTTGTAATAAAATTCTTTGACAAAACCTTCTGTAGCATGAAGGAAGAGATCTTATGCTTATAGCATTGTAATTAAATCTCCGTTATCAAGATTGCCCAATGCAGTTCGCCAATATGATCTGGCAAGAGACATTACAGCAAAATCTCACCGCCCTGCACCTCTTCCCTGGGGTATTCCCTTTTTGACTGTAGGGATTTCTTCACAGCCACGGTTTTCAGCAGGTGCGTAGTCAACAGGTACCTCCACATCCTGCATTGACTCATGTTAGTCACCGAATTGCTGAGTGATATTCCCATCCCTAGTCAGAAAAAAGCTAATGGCATTACACGCTAAATGCCATAAGTATCTCTTCACCAAAAACGAACGTGAGCTGAGAAAGTCAACAAAAGTGATATAATTAACAAAATTAACGACTGTGTTTTGAAACTGTCATTATAAAATGAATTACCATTAGACTGCAAATGTTCTAGAGTCAATTATGTTTTCACAGAGCATGCTTGACATAGATACGGCCCAGTAGAATTTCGAGAATTTTACAAATAGTTCTAGTTTGCTACCTTAAAAGTTCTTCTATGTTAATCTAAAGCATAAAACTTCGATTGGAATCCAGAAATAGTGTATTTTAGATATTTGTTTAAAAGCTCTATTTCCTGTACTTGAACAATGATTGAAATAAAATTAAGAAAAATAAAAGCTCTATTTCCTCTTTTCTTGGAGACAGGTTCCTAAAAGGTGGTCATCCATATAACACGTGTCCAGGACCTCTGTATTTAAAGATGAAGCAAATGACAGACTTACTGGGCATTGAGTACATATACTTGACTCTTTCTAACTGCTAGATAAAATCACAGTTATCTTCTACAAACTTTCATTTGTTTTAAAAATATTCCCATCTTTACTAGTCTAAAATAACTATTAGAGCTCTACAATCTCAACCCTTCGTATATCTGTGTACTGCTTGGTGTGGGTTCCTGGCTTTGTGGCTTCATTACTCCCTAATTTTTTTTGAAGTAAAATATACCTGACACAAAATTTACTGTGTTAACCATTTTATGATTTGGCAGCATTAAGTACATTCACAATGTTCTGCAACCACCACCACCACTAATCTCAGCTTCATTATTTTTAAGCTGTTTTTTCTCTTTGGGTAGGTACCTGTAAGACAGGGCGATGGTTATAGTAGCAGCTTCATATTGTTTTCCTGAGATAGGAAATAAGAGGAGATGAGATGTGTAAAGCTTGCCCCATCCCTCCAAAATGCTGAAATAGACACTCCATATTTAAGTTGTTTTCTTCTAATGTTGCTATCAACTCTTTGAAGGGCAAACCTAATTTTTGGAACATCACAATGTAATAACTTGCATTTACTTTACAGGAAACACTGTGTGTTACAAATGCTTCCACAGAGATCTCACTAGAACCTCGCCGTAAAGCTCCATGTAACACACGGGAAGATCAGGTTTGCCTTCTGATTGGACAAAGAAGACGACAGAGCCTCTGAGAGCTGAAGTCCTTTGCCCACAGTCCCAGGGAGCGGAGTGGAGGAACTAGGAACCGAACGTGGCATCAGCAGGGAGGACAGCTACCATGGTAAACGTCTGTGGACTAAATGAGTGAATTAGATGTACACAGGGCTTCTGACCCCCAGTCCTCCCCTTTTCCACTGCACAGCACGGACTGATCGCTCTCTGCATTAGTCATCCCCAGCCTTCGTTCGGCTCTCCTGTTGGCTGAGTCCCTTTCTGGCAAATTCTCAAGGACCCATGTAAGAAGCCTGGGACTCACGGGGGTTTTGATCCTTTTAATTCTTGGAGGTTGACTTGTTCTCGTGATCAATGGGGAAGGAGCGCTCCAGGTGATTAACACTGGGGCTCTGAGTTTGGCAGTCCACTCCACAGGCCAGCGGCCTTAGAGTTTGTTCTGAATCATGGGCCCAGACTTTCATCTTGTCTGTGGAAGGGTCTGTCAAGGGATGTGCAGCTTTGTAGACTTCAAAGGGCCCCTGACGGGTGCTTCGTTTTCTGCACCCACAGGCCTCTGAGCAAGGCTGACAATGCAGAGGGTGACGGAGGGTACGGACCCTGTGTCACACTGATGGTGTCGGCAAGTGCATCTTGTTCAGTTAGGTAAGCATTCCTATAGGGATCTGTTCTTCCTTTGGAACATCCCTGTTTGTCCTTGAGTGGTAGGTGAGTGTGTGTGTATTTCACTCAATTCTTACTTGCTGGAATACCAAGAAAAATGAGAGGGCCTATCTTTCCTACAGAGCGGAAGAGGGACATTTAAAGGGAAAGGACTTGAAATGCCGAGAACCTTTCTAAATGGTTTTTATGACACCTGGTGTGCTAAACCTCAGGTCACCACCCTAACGAAGCCCACCACCCCACTCTCTCAAGGCCCACTTCCGGAGTGGGCCACCTGGATGCTGGGGCAGGAACCAGACAGCTCACCGGTTCCATGGGTTGCACTGTGGGCAGTGGGAGGATGGGGAGCACAAGCCCTAATGTGCATTGACCCTGTGACAGAAGGTGGATCTGCCCTAAAAGGAGTTAGACAGCCATACTGTGATAGTTTGTAAAAGGAAGTACTCTCTGAGGGGCAAGAGGACCTCCACCAGCAAAGTGGGCCAGGAGCTAAGGGTGTCCTTGCAGTGGGGAAGGCTGACATTTGGGCCTCACCCCTAAAGCTGGTATCTCTTTGAAGGATCTGAGGTCAACTCACTGGTCCATGGCCACTTGCACTAGAAGGCCCTGGGGTTTTAATGCAGCCCTATTCCCATTAGCAGTTCTAATCCTGGGTCTTCTGTCTGCCTTTTCCTATGGCAGCTAGCCAGGCCATTTGAGATGGACCCGCCTCATTTCCAGAGGCCATGTCATTTGGAAATGAAATAATTTTGGACATATGAAATGAGGTGAAGGAGGAAATTGAAACTAAGAAGCAATATACTTAAAAATATTTCAGAAGAAAGTTAACTTGGGCTACGTCTTAAGACCATTCAAAAAAGAAAAGTTATTTTTAATCAGCATAATAGGGAGACTGCTAAGAAAAATATTTTACCTGGTATATTTTGATATTAAAATTTAAGATAGAGAACATATAATGCATATCACAAAAGTCACAGTAACTCACCTATTTAAAAAACATTTAAGGAAAATATAGTCTTGCAAATAATATTTTTAGTACAGTAACACGGTTTGCAGATTTGTAAGCATTATAATTATAAAAATCTCTTAAAGTAATAAGTATTACTAGGCAGTAGACACAGAAATTTCCATTAAACTTTGAAAACAAGTTTTAAGAAATATAAGCTTCCTATGTAACTTTTTCAAACAAATGCCATTTGAATATATTTTAAATGTCATTTGAAAAAAATAAATACCAAAATTTATTTCCAGACACGTTTGGTACTAAAATGTATCAAGTTTCTATTAAAACCACGTAAGATGATTTATTCTGTACTACTGAAGTTTTATCTCTCGTTAATCAAACCTTAGCGAGTAGAAGGCAGAGTTAAAGCGGTGGGAGACCAATTTGTGACTTTTCCCTAAATGAGGACAGGGTTACTGAGAAGTAAGAAAAATGAGAGTCAGGACTAAGAGAATAATGGAAAGAAGTGAAAATAAAAATAAATATGAAAAAATATTATTGAGGAAGAAATGATAACCTAACAAACTGAGAAAATATTGGAAGGGGAAATGGAAGGGAGAGGAGAGGGATGAATGAAAGGAGGGAGGAAGAAAGAGGGAGAGAAGAGAAAGGCAAGAAAGAAGAAAAGGAAATGAAACTTAAGAGTTTATATTTCAGTCATGAAATGATGAGAGAGAGAGAGAGAGAGAGAGGGAGAGAGAGAGACTTCTAATCCCAAAATGAAAACAAGCCAAAAGCAGCAGTTGTGCCTTGCCAATCTGCCTTCCTCTTAAAGAGGACGAGCATGTATTTCAGTGTTTCTTGCAAGTCATGGCAAAACCGAAGAGACTGTCTTTGTGTCTGTCAACAGATCATAATGAATGCTTCAGAATTTTCAAAGATAATTCAGAAAAATTCCAACAATGCCAGTGTAGTGTCGTACAAAGGGACTTGGGGAAGCGCCACATACATCAGCTTGAAGGATGACACCTTGTTGCATTAGCTTGCTTTGCTTTGACTCTTTAAGTGGCTTTCAAAAACATATTTGAATTTGTAAACACATTAAAGAAACACTATAATGCTTTTCAGTGTGTGAGCATGTAAAGTACATCTTTTTCTGCAGCGTAATTGAAATCGAATTAATCATTTTCTCCAGAGAATTTTTTTTAAAGACAACTATTGTGACAACAGGAGAAAAAAATGACTTTGCTCATCACCTCTGAAAATGTTTCATTTGGGGCAACAATATAATTGTGTGAAATCTTGTACTCAGTATACATTTTTATTAGGTATGTTCATGCCATTTACGATTGAAATTAACAGTGCAACAGATGCCTGTGAACTTGGGCACCTTTCACAGGACAGGATTGTTTCTTTATCTTTTGAAACAAGGAACAAATTTATTAACTACTTAATTATAATGATTGCTTTTCCATTTGTGAATTAGGGGAATAAGGTTCCAGTTAAGCTATAGCACTGAAATATTAGGCATTTTTTCTTATGCTTGTTTTAATGTTGACTTCATTTTTCTAGAAGACCTTGCCCCCACCACAGTAGCTAAGATGTGAATGCTTGGTTGTTCTGGTAATGAGTGAACCGAAAATGTTAGTGCCAAATGGTGAGTGTTCCGCTTATCCATCTGGCACTCATGAAAACTGCTGGATATGTGGGTTGTTCTATATGTTCAAGGCAGTTGACTCATAAAGAAATCTGAAGTCCACCCCCTAGAACTGTGTCAGCTGCTCGCTCATACAATCCCTACCAGCAGCCTGTGCTCCCCCAAAATATTTCTGTCTTTAAAAGGGTCAGAACCCTTTGTGCTAATTTCAGATCCTCACATTCATGTTTCTGCATTTAAAAATCAGTCCTCCAGATTCTAATCACTAATTCACCAGGTCCCTGCTTTCCATTGTAAATAGTGTCTCATGTCCCTTAAGTTTTTTCCTCCTTAAAAAGATGTATGCTTTCGGATGAGGGTGATTCCAATATTCATTGTATTTTCACTGCCTTTTATCACCCAGAAGCCTGGTAATCAATGCATCTGAAAAGCTTTGATATTTGTTTTTCTAGGAATACGAACAGAATCCTGGTATGGCCTCGACAACAGTCGTACGCCATAGTTGAACGCTGTGCTCTTCATTGAGGCACTGCACAGTGCAGGCAGGTAGGACACTGTTTCTGGGAAAATATGACTCGATTCCACCGTGAGTGCCCACTCTTCTCTATGTTGTTCTGACTGAGGCAGTGCATGAAAATAGCAACCTGAAATTTTCCTTAAGATCTCTTCTATAGTGTCTTCGAGAGGATTGACAGAATTTTAAATCTTCGGTTGGTTCCGCTCCTGGCTTCATCACCACAATCTGGGACCAAGTTTCTCTAGGACTCTGTGTTCTTCTCTGTAAAGTGAGACTGACTCGACGGCCTGTACATCTTCTAGCTTCAGGGTCCGGGCCCAGGCAGCCCCTGTGCACCAGCACGTGGGGCGAGGGCCTTGTACGGAGACACTGTGGAGGCTGGCAACTTTCACTGCAGTTTTAAGATGAGATTCTAAACCCCATGATTTCCCAAAAATAGGAATGTGTTGATATGTCTGTTGGCAACGGGGGATATAAACTCCAGTTTTAAAGCGTTCATATATTCCACATGGTTTTAGGCACCCAATTAACAACAGCACTTGAAAAATGACTAAAACCACCGAGTCCAGCTTCAAATAACATTTAGGTATTTTATAAATGAGAACTGACATTGTGAATTTGGATCTGTTAAGTAATAAAAAGAAAAATCTTCCAATTAGACATGCACTGGAATAGCCCTTTTTCGCTCAGATGTTTTAATACAGCGTAGGGTTTCTTTCAATTTATTTATAAATACTTTTTGAAAGAGATCTTATATTGGGCTCTTGTGCTCTAATCTGATTTTTTATTCCTCACTTAAAAATTTTATATTCTACTTTATTATGGTCAGAACACTTGACATAACAGCTACACTCCTACAACATTTTTTAAGTGTCCTATACAGCTGTATTCGCTGCGGGCGGGTCCCTGGGACAGAATCTCCTTGCTTAACAGAAACTTCAAGCCCATCAGTTAGAAGCTCTCCACTCCCCGCCCTCAGTTCCTGGCAGCCACCACTCCACTCTTTGATTCTATGAATTTGATTGTTCTCGATACCGTATGTAAGGGGGACCACACAGTACTTTTTTTTGTCTGTGGCTGTCTCTCTAGCATTAATTTACATAATTCCCCAAGGGTCATCTATATTGTCTGGGCTCTAATTTTTAAGCTTGGAAAGTCACTAGTACTCGTTAATATTATACATGTTTGTGTATACATGCACATGTCTACACATATACATACACATGGTGTGTATTTCAGTATATCTATAAAAATATATATCTCCTTCATATATTATATATTATATAGTCAGTATATCTATAGAGATACATATACTCTATGTATGTCTTCTATGTAATATATTAATATACATGTCCTAATTAATAATAATCAGTATTTCATGCAGTACAGGGGGGAAATAAGAAGTAACTGTAAAGGTTTTGGTTACTAAATGGATTTACCTTTTTAAAAAATATATGGGTTATATAAGCCTATGAATAGGGTAGGATTGGGGACAGAGAAAGGAGGAACCAATGAATATAATACGTGCTCAAATTAAAGTTAAAGTTAACCTCTCATTTGATTATGGTGCAATGTCTATTTTTACTTCAAAGGAGCTACTGAACCTCACTAGCAAGGCAGGTTTACTCTTTTTCTAAATTTAACCAGTAAAAATTGCCTTAATGCTAAGAGTGGAGTTGGGTATGTAAAGCTGTGAAATCACTAATTCACCTGTGTTCCCGGTCATAATGCCTTCCATATGGATAGGATCTTCATATCTAATATGTCTGTATGGAACTTCTGCAGCCATGAACTTCCAGCTGGTGCTGTTAACACGGCACAATGTCACCCCAGGATGGCAAGGCCATTGCACACCTCACTGTGGCTGCACCTTGGCCACAGCCCCAAGGGGTCGGGAGGGCAGCTCCAATTTTTGCTGCAGTAAATAGAACTTAAGTTTGCATTTAGCTGTCATTTTGCTTCGTATAGTGACTGCTCTGTAAAGGACTAATTTCAGAGCCTGCAATTAACCTGTTCTCTATTTCAATGCATTTGTGCGCTATAAAGCTTGTTAACATGTGGTCCATGTCCACATCATTAGCAGTGGAGTCATCGGTGGTGGCTGTCCTTACATAGACCCCTGGAACAGAGCAGGGACCTTGGAAGGAGTTTCTCTTCATCACGTCCCCAGTGTCCAGTACTGACTCTCACTCATGGCACTCAGTCAGTAAATATTTGTTTGGAGGATGAATTAATGGATACTAAGGCATTCGAATCATGACACTGAAGAGAAAATCAAGAACAAGTGCAAGTCCAGGTGAAGTGGTCCAGCCATTATTGAGAATCTTTAAAAAACTGGACCCAACTAGTTGAAGGAAAATTCCTACTAAATGTTGAAGTTGTGTTGATGGAAAAAATTAAATGTATTTTACAAAAGTCTGCTTTGGAGATAGTCTTGCAGATACACAAAGCAGTCTACTAAAACAATCTAGAAGATTCTCTGCTAGTACTCCTGCAGAGGAGTTCAAACCCTTAGCAGTGTTTTATAATTTCCCAAAGCTAGATTAACAAAAAGGTAAGACAACATTTAAAATTTTCAAAATATTTGGATTATGTTTACTTTTTACTATTCATAGACAACCACCAAAAGACTCTGAAATTTTGGACAAAAATAGGTCTCACATTTTCAAATTACTTGCAGAAAACCATGTAATCAGGGAAATAGTGAGTACAGCAAGAAAGAGAAATTGGCATGCAGTAAAAAAAGAAGTAGGAACAGGACTTTAAACGTTAACAATGAACAACCCTTGTGGTGAGAGAGAACACAACTAGGAGCTGGAGAGTTTACTAGGATTTTTCAGAAATGACCGAAAACTTGAATATGAATAGGAATAACCAGACCCTGAAAGTTTGTGAGCAAGAAAATGAAGAAAGGTGCAATACGCCAGGAAGACAGAGCAAGAGGTTTGAGTTACCAATCCTTCCCTGAGTGAAGTAAATTTGCCCTCTTCAGTTTCCACAGGGATCAGGAACACAGGATGAAGTCTGCAGTGACAATGAATGCATCTTTGTAGTAAACTCAGGGAATGGCTTCTCCTCAGTGTGCAACCAGTGAGATTTCTGGCCGGCACGAGCTCTGATTTTAGGGACAGCACATTAATAAATTGGTGAGTCAAGGCAGGTCCTGAGACCCGAGCAGGTACAGATTCTATAGCTGTCACCACTCAGCCACTTGAGAGAGAGGGGGGCAGCATGACCCTGCTGCATGGGGAGGTTGCTCAAACATTCATGTTGAAACACTGTATGGGTATTTATTCATGGATAATTATGTATGTATAAAAGATAGGGTATTTCCTTCCCCAACCACTAACATTTTAGTCTAAAGAATACAGAGATTGGCCTAGCAGATTTTACATGCCAATCTTTAAAAAAACTCTATAGGAATAAGTAAACAAGAAATTAAGTATATGTGTTTTATGGATTTCCTGGTTAATGGCAGAATTTGGATTAAATGATCTCTCTTTGCACGCATTTTATAATTAAAATGATATATTTTGTTCTTATATAGCTTCAATATAGCCATTCAAATACTCACGTTAAAATAACTAAAAATTCTGCTCAGCAAGAAATAGTTCCAAGTTTTGAAAAGAGAAGAATAGGATGCATTTCTTAGAAAGTAACTTCCAAAACAAAATCAATGCAGTAGTATGTTTAATTGACTTACTCTTTAATCATTCAAATTTATAAACAATGTAGACGACATTGATCCCTAATACTTAAATGTCACACTGCATGAATAACAAATGATATAAAATATGCAAAATAATAGCACATTAGCCTAAACAACTCTAATGAATTGCCAAGCTTAGCATGAAATTGAAACGCACTAATGGGACGCCGTGCAGTTTGCTCACGCAACAAGGGGAGACGCATCCATAATGCAAGAGCACAGCTGTTAGCAGCAGGCTCAGGGAGAACAGCGTCTGCGTGTCTTCGTGGACAGGCTGGATTGATCGGGAGTGGTTCCCGAGGAGATCCCACTGACCTCAAAGAGCATCTTGGGAGAGTTTCATGATTTTCCATCTGTGCCTGCAACTTGTGCCCTTAAGGTAGCCCGTCTTCTTTCCACCAAGTTTTTTATAAGTTGAAAAAAATAGAATTAATTGGAAGAACTTATATGAAATCACTAGTACCAAGGGTATTTGATCTAGGGTTTTCTTCTGTGGCAATTTCCACTTGGTGTTTGAGTTCCAGGCACTGCAGGTAGCAAGAAATGTGATGAATGCTGAAAGTGTGCCTAAATCACTCAGCTTCTTCGTGAGCTGGAGCGTCACCCTTGACAAGCTTCAGCATTGCCCAGGAGTTACTATAGGGCAATGGCTAACCTGGACCCCTTTTGGGGGAAAGGAGTTCCTGAATATATTAGAAGAAACTTGTAGGACTATGTTTCCACTGCAAGTTGGTCCCCAGACATGGAGATTGATGATAACATTATGAAGTAAAGCTCTAGTGTTTTCTACTTTCATTTTTTACCTTAATATCACCTCTAAATTTAATTGGTATTTCAAAAGAGAATACAGTTTGAATGTGAACATTTAGTATCTAAAGGTGAGTGTAAGGATGAGAGTTTGAAGGTGATATGAAGTTGTCAAAAGTCATAAAGCTGGTACTAATTTCAAGATAAAAATAAATTGCGTTACTGAAGGAAAAGCTTAGCTAATGCAACAGGGAATATGATAACGAGTTCACCTAATATAGTCCCTAAAAGTAAAGAGAAGATTTCAGTGAAAGGAACTTAGAGAAGATGGAATCTGTTTGTAACAGAACACTCTGGGGAAGTCGAGTAAGAGAAAATAGAGTTTTGTCCTTCGCTCACGTCTACCCTCCATGGTTCATTTATGAGCTTCCTTCTGAATTACAATCCTGTAGGCTCTCACTTATGAATTAGGAAAGATGCAAGTAGAACTTCATGCCCATCCATCATATTGTCTATGATACATTAGTGATCAATAACATCAGCACACACAATTCCAATGTTAGCATTCCTTCCAACAGAAAGAGAGAATTGGAAGCATACTTAATACCATGCTCTATACCTCACCTGAGAGATGTCTAGACTGGGTCTATCTTAAAACAATAGCCATTATGCTCAGGAGACCTCTTAACATCTTAAGCTAATTGACCCCGCTATGGAATGCTCAGTCAGACAACACCTGCTTCATGCATACAATTTGCTGTTACTGAACATTAAGGAATAGATGGCTCAGCCAAGAGGGGGTTGCAGAGAAATACTTATGATGTGGTACGAATACTGAGTTTTAAAGATTCTTACAAAACTCACATTTATGGGGAATGGATTAGTTATGCACTTAAGTCATACTGAGCAAAAAGCTCACTATAAAAATAAAGCAAGAGAATGAATTAGACAGACTGAAATAGGACTGAATGCTTAAAATAAAATAGAAGCAGAGAATAAAAAATCTAACAAAATAAAAGTGTAATATCGACACCGGAAAAGAGGTGAAAGTAACTTGGTTTGCCCTTGGTTTTTATAGATAAGAAAAGAAAAATAATGATAAAATTCTCATTATCTTTCTATTCTAGAAGATCACAGATGCTCCTACAGAGCTCCTTAGCTATTATTTGATTATTTTTGGAATTTTTAAATTATTATATTTAACCATGCTTTTCATTTATTTAGTAACAAAGTTTTATAAATATTTGTTATTGGTGGAACATATTCTTTTAATGTTGCTTGTAATCAACAGTTTCCAACTCAGGAAAAGCTCTATAAATAGAAATCAGTATACATACTTGAGATGTGAAACATAATGAAAAACACATATATATCACTAAGTTAGTATTTAATGTATTTAAAATCAAGTAAAGT
Organism: Tonatia bakeri; assembly: GCA_004024845.1. Taxonomy (NCBI): domain Eukaryota; kingdom Metazoa; phylum Chordata; class Mammalia; order Chiroptera; family Phyllostomidae; genus Tonatia; species Tonatia bakeri. The sequence goes on along the minus strand of PVIA01001702.1, from coordinate 177,281 downwards.
AAACATAGATATTTACTTTATCTATATCAATCCTCTTTGAGTTAATTTGGATCCTTAAAGTCATAAGCTTGGGCAGTCTGCTCCCAACATTCAAGGGGCTTTATTTTTATAGATGTCAATTTTTGGATTTTTTTTCCATAGAAAGAGGTACACAGACTTGCTGATACACTGACAGACTATTTTGGTTCTCTAAAGAAGGAGGTCTCTCCAAGTCAGCTTTAGGATTTGTTTTCTCTATATACAAAATAAATGGAAGAGGGAATGTCAGGATTATCACATTATTGCTATAAATGATATTTAATGACTCCATTTCAAATGAGGTAGTATTCGGAATATTTAAAGATGCAAAAATATAAAAGAATGGAACCTTAGGAAAAATATTATAAAGAATGGAAAGCATGTAAGTGCTAGAAAAATAATTACATGAATCAATGTCAGTATTTCTTAAACTTTATCATGTGATTATCAACCTTTATGATGTATGGGAACAAACAGCATTATTTATTTAAAAATGGTCCTTATAGGCATCACTAAATGGATTCTGATGCAGCAGGTATGAAAAGGGGCCTAAAAATGTGCATCTTTAAAAATCCTCACTGAGGATTTGCCTATTGATTCTAGAGAGGAAGGAAGTGGTGGGAGGGGAAGAGGAGAGAGAAAGAGAGAGAGAGAGGGAGAGAGAGAGAAATATCCATATGAGAGAATGACATTGATCAGTTGCCTCCATTACATACTCTGACTGGGGATAGAACCCACAATACAGACATGTGACCTGACCAGGGATTGAACCTGCAACGATGCTCCAACCAACTGAGCCACCCTTCCAGGGTGAAATATACATTTTCAGTCACCTCCCCAAGATATTCTGATTAGAGGTAACCCTTGGACACACTTTGAAAAATGTAATTTTAAAATCTGAATATATACACAGTTAAGAGAGGTACTGTAAATCGCTGTCCTCTGACTTGCACTTGTTTTTAAGACATACAATATTCTTGATTATTAGTAGAAAAAAGAAGCTATTTTTTAAGACATGAAGTATAATTAAGAAATAAAAAGACTCAACTAAAAATACATAGATTCCAGCCCCTGGATAAACATATCTATGTACCATAAGAGAATCCTCTTCCAATGCTAGTCTTAGCTAGAGGATCTCCAAATTTAGACTAGGAACTGATTGAATTAAAATTTCTACTAAACTCTAAATTATTGACATGGTCTAAAAGAACATGGATTCTTAATTTTTCTTAAATTACAAAAATAGCAAAGAAAGAAATAAACCTGTTTTGCAATTATAGTAATTGCCAAAAACATTCAGGCTAGAGATTGAGTGAAGGAAAGAACCAGAAAAGCAAGCAGAGCTTTAAAGCATGCGGTAGCCTTGAGTCTATGTTGACCTGAGATCTTCATATTTGTTTTCTCACAGCCTCCGGAAGCAAAGGGCTTCAAAGTCTAGGGTCCATCTCAAGTGTAGATTCTAAAAAGGAAACTTTCCCATCCATAAACCTGGACCTAAAGATCTAGATCTTTAGCAGAAAGAAAAATGAGAAATAACCTTTGCTCAGGAGACTGTAAGGAAAATTGTGCATACCATAACTTGGAATTAAGTAGGAGTAAGGTTGGATGTTTGTCCTGATATTTCATAACTTTCAGTTGGGATGTCTTCAAATATGAAAATAAACCATTAGAATTAATGACAGATTTTAGTAAGGTTGGCAGATAGTGAATTATTATATAAACTCATTTGCATTTTTATACTCTAGTAAACAGACTATTAATTTAAAATATGCCTTGACAACAGCATCAAACATCTAAGTTCTTTAAAAAAAGTACAAAATATATGTGTAGAACTTATGGAAAATTATGAAACTTTATTGAAAGATATTGAAAATGTTATAAATGGATGTAGGGAGAGACTACATTCATGGATTAGTAAACTCAGTTCTTAAAGATGTCAGTTTTTTTCAAGTTAAAATCTGGATTTAGTTTAAACTCCTCTCTCCCAAAGAACATTATTGTTTTTTAAATTTTTACGATTTGACAAATTCCAAAATGTATATGGCTGTCTTCAAAAAAGCAGTAAGTAACAAGGCTGGTGGGGAAATGAGAACCCTTATGCATGCTTGGTGGGATGGTCGACCAGTGCAGCCTCTGTGTATGTAGTATGGAGCTTCCTCAAAAAATTAAAATTAGACCTGCCATACAATGTGGCAATTCCACTTGTGTGTCTTTATTGAAAACAAAACAAAACAGAACAAAACATGAATTTGAAAGAAATGCATGCACCTCTATGTTTGTCGGAGCGTTGCTTACAGCAGCCAAGGTACGGAAGCAGCCGTGGAGCCCACTGGCAGAGGAATGGGTGAGGATGATGTGGAGTGTGGGCACAAGGGGACACGACTGAGCCATAAAAACAATAAAATCTTGCCATTTGTGACAACACGGATGGACCTAGATGGCATAGTAAGTGAAATAATCAGACAGAGAAAGATAAATGCCATGTGATTTCATTTTATGTGGAATCTTAAAAAAAAAAACCAATAAGCAAATAAAGTAAAACATAAACAGAACCATAGAGAGAGCAAGCTGATGTCTGCCAAAGGGGATGGGGTGGAGAGATGAAGGAAAAAGGAAAGGAAGAGAAGGATGTATGAGGCCTGTCTAAACAAAGTCCTGCCATTGTTAGTCTAACAAGAACAGTTTGCGTGACATCAAGTAACCTGGCAGACAAGGGGAGTGGACTGCAGTGCGCATGTGTGAACAATGATGACTTCACTGTACTAGTCAGTGGGGGTGGTAGACGTCATCGAGTGAGTGTGTGTGCGTGTGTACTGTGTGGCCGTCACATTCAAAAAGACTGAGTGAGGAGAGCAGCGAATCTGCATCACATTTTGCATTAGGCTTAAACATTCCTCCACAGAAACTATTCAATTATTCAGAAGGGTTTTGGGAACCATGCAATGAGTGCAGCACAAATAACAAACAGTGTGGCACAAATGCTTCAAGGATGCTTGAGCATCTGTTGAAAGTGACCCACATTCTGGAAGGCCTGCAACAAACAGAACACCTGAGCATGTTGAATGTGTATGGACTGCAATCAGCACAGATCAGTGATAGTGCCAGAACTGGAAGCTGATCTGGGGATTCCAAAAATTGCCATGTCCGATATTTTGATGCAGGATCTTGGCATAAAACATATCATGGCAAAATTTGTTCTATGGCCTCTGCTCCCAGAGCAGAAGGAACATTGTGTTACAGTTGCTAATGACTTGATTCAAACCACTACCAATGAACCAGATTTCCTCAAGGTCATAACCAGAGATGAATGGTGGGTGTACAGCTGTTGATCCTGAAAGGAAGGCCCAGTTATCACAATGGAAGTCGCCAGGTTCTCCACACGTGAAGAAGGTGTGGCAAAGTTGCAGCAAGATTGAGACCATGTTAACTGTGTTTTTTCATTGGGAAGGTGTTTGCCATCATGAGTACGCCCCTCCAGGCCAAACAATTAACAAGGAGTATCACGTCAATGTTCCTTGTAGGCTGAGAGAAGAAAGATGACCTAAACAGCTGCAGCTTTGGGCAACTGGTGATTGGCAGCTTCATCACAACAATACACCCGCTCATTTATCACATCTTGTGCAGAGTTTTTTGGTACACATCCAATCACCCAGGTGACTCAGTGCCCCCCTACAGCCCAGATCTGGCACCCCAAGACTTCTGGCTTCTCCCCAAACTACAATCACCTTTGAAAGGGAGGAGATTTCAGACCATTGATGAGATTCAGGAAAATGCGATGGAGCAGCTGGTGTGAATTCTAACAAAGGATTTTGCAGAATGTTTTGGACAGTGGAAGAAATGCTGGGAGAACTGTGTGAGGTCCCAAAGTTCCTACTTTACAGGGAACTGAGGTGTCATTGTCCTGTGTACAATGTTTCTTGTATCTTGTATCTTCTTCAAAAAATGTCTCCATTTTTCATATAAAATGGACAGGTATGTTCTGGATGGAAAACATATATACATATGATGGTGCAAAATTTCAAGAGTAGCCAAGAAACAGTGCAAAGGAACAGCGTAGGGTCACTGGCTCTGCCGGATGCTGTCAAGCCAGAGTCACTAAGGTACTGTGATACAGGCACAAGCGGACCAGTGGAGCACAGTAAGATCAAGAAGCAGTGCCACACGTAGATGAACAACTGGTCCATCTCAGCATGGCAGTGCAACTCAAAGAGGGAAGGGTGGGTTTTCAAGAAATGATACTGCAAGTTATTCTCTGGAAAAAGAACTCGGACTCATCGTTTACACACAGAACACAATTCAATTCCAGAGTGATGAAAAGATCTAAATGCGTATGTGCCGTATCTTATTTCAAAAATTCAAAAGTCTATGCTGCACTATCCCAGGCCTTGAACTGGAGGCAGGAAGTAGAAGGGGTATATGTGTGTAAAATGATAAATGGCTAGCATAGCATTTCAACTACAGACAAGTATGTCAAGTCACCCGACAGAATGCGAGTCTTGTGACTGACTAGAATCAGAGTTACTCAGAGCATTTTAAAGGAGGGTGGGCACATGGGTATGTAGACAGAGCATAACAAACATGTCTGTGGTGATATTGCAGTAGATTCTGGATGAGAAAGATGAATGAACATCGATTTCATTCTCCAGGAGTGCACAGTCCAGATCCGCGATTTTCAACCTTTTCCATCTCATGGCACACATGAACTAATTGCTAAAATTCTGTGGCTCACCAAAAAAAATATATTTTTGCCAATCTGACAAAAAAATAGGTTAATTTTGATTCACTCACACTAAATGGCTGCTGATATTTTGGCTGTTGTCATTTTTTAAAAAAACATTTGACAATCTAAGGAAAAAGAGGTCAGTGCCCCTGAATGTTTTAAAAATTCTTGCAGCACACCAGTCCTGAAGACTCCTGGTCCAGATAATTCTTATGTCATCAGCGTCTTCCCACATCCTCCCTACTGTCCAAAGCTGAATATGAAAGGGAGACACTCCAAGGTAGTTACAAATGTCAAATCACCCCAGGAATTTGGGCTTACCTAAAATTGATCACTGAAAATATAACTTGATATACTACCCTGTTTGGAAGAAAAAATATGTATCCATTGTTTTGAATTCCTAATCAGACAATTACCCACATGTAATTACAAGCTACTGAATAAGATAACTTGCAGTATTTATATCAATTACATGCACATCCTTTTAATTATTTTAATTATGTACTTTAATGGTCTTACTCCTGATAACCAGAAAACAACAAGGGTTAGTAATCATGCAAGCCTCATCACATTCTTCGTTGAATAACTGGAGTATTAGATCATTAGGTCTGTCAAACGTCTGCTGAGTACACCGTATCCTTTCTTGAGTCAAAGAAAACACGATCAAACTTGCACTAAGCACCCCGGAACCCGGAACCGCTTAGACCAGTCGCTGGCTTTGCCCGTCACTTCAAGTGAGGCACCCTCCTCCTTTGATCATGTGAGCCTCATTACTCATATAATTACTGTAATCATTATGACACTAATGACTGTGGAAGTCTAAATGTGTGAAATTAACTCACTAACAAGTGTAAATACGCGTCCGTGAAAGGACAGTCTGGAATGTGGAGAAGGAAACTTGGGGGTGTTCTATTCAACATGAGGAGTTAGTAACCGGTTCGGCTGTCAGTGGGGGTGTGTACAGTCAGTGACTGGGACCCCAGCATGGCTGTGCCTGTTGAGGTATCCTGGATCCATGCGGGAATGAAGACTCAGAGTACGTGCACCTCATCTTGAGAGGACTAAATCTAGTTCAGTTTCTTGAGTCCCAATAAACGAATTCATAACAGTGACCTCATGGTTGACACATTTTAGAATTTGAGGGTGACCTGGCTGTGACAAGCCACCCCATGGTCACCAGTGTTTTTAAAACCGATCTTCCCAGCTGGCTGGGTGTCCCCTTTCTCCTCCACAATTTCCTGTCTGTCCTGCCTGAAGGAGAATGCTCAGTCAAAAAGGGCACTTTTTTTTTTTTTTGAATGTTAAAGAACTTTCCATGGTGATTTCTATTTAGGTATCAAATTTCTAGTTTTACTGAACCTCTTAAAATGGAAAAATGGCACTTTAAACTGAAAAAAAAGAAATTCTTTTATTTAGAGCACTTTAAAAAAATTATTTCTAGACCAGCCCCCCAAATCTGTCCCCAACAGGCTAGCTGAGGGGTGGCACGGGGCCCTCGTTCTCTGATTAAAGAACAGCCACCTGCCTGACTCTTAGTCTGTCTCTCAGAGTATCTGGGACACGAACGCCAGAAAGGTTCCTTAATAGGATGGCTGAGAGGCCACCTCTCCTCCCCGCCCTTACCTCATGCCAAGGTTGAGGGCAGGAATCTGAGTTTGTCCTGGAGAGGTGGGACCCCCGGGCAGGTGCGTGCCAGCTGGATGCTGCTCATAAGCCAGTTGGCGCCCGCAAGTCCAGATACACACTCGCTGTGATTCGGAGCCCACCTGCCTCCCGGCTCGCTCACATGGCCAGCGCCCTGGGACACTGGTGATTAGGCCGGTGTTTAAGAGCGCTGGTGACTGACAGGACAGGGAAGTAATGCATCTGAAGTGGCAGGCACAACTCTCCTTCACAGATTCAGCCGAACAGGTTGGGTATCTCTCCTTAGTCCCAAACAAACAAACGTGACACGGGAATATGCTGTTGAAAGTACCTAAGTCAGAGAATAAAAGGCTGGATTCCATAATAATTTGTCAAGCAACCGCCGTGAGCGAGACAATAGGGGCAAATGCTGTGAGCAGTGAAAGTCCCCTCCCAGGCTTCCTTCGTTTGTTTTAGCAAATTTGTTTTTTTCTTCAAAGTAGAGTTTTCATCCTTCTGTATACAGAAATCTAAAATACACGTCGGGGACTGATACCATCAGTCTTTTCCTTAAACCTCCAAGGTCGAGTCTGAGAAGCGACCCTGTGCTTTAACATTCTCCAGGTTGGAGTTGCCTTAATTAATTAGTTACATGTTTTAAACCAAGATTTAGTTAAACTCTCAGCCAGGTGCCAGGTGCCTTGGTGGGAAGCAGGCAGATAAGGATGAGAGGTGGAAAGAGCTTCACTCTTAAGAAGCAAACAGCCCAGGGAGGATGGAGACATAGGACCCAGTCCTCCCCCTCTGATTCAGTACACGGGTCAGTGCAGGCTGCTAGGAACATCACTGATTGTGTCAGGGAGAATGAGATGAGGTTTCTGAGAGGAGTAGGCAGGCACCGAAGGACACAGAGAGAGCAAAACGAAGTGATGGAAGTGTCACAGCAGAGGTCCCCTCTCCCTGTTACAGACGTGAATGTGTTGTGTTGGCCTTGAAGGGAAGGAGGGCGCTCTGGAGCATCGGTGCCACAGGTGAGGGGCCTGGCAACCTTGAACATGAGTTCGCATTTTATCCTGCAGAGAGCTGCGAACAGATCAAGGGATTTAATGTGGCGGCAATGCGATAAGATTTTTTTTTCTCTTTCAGTGGATAATTTGGCCTTTTTGGGGTCACAAGGACAGAATGGGGGCCGAGTGAGGTAGTCAGTGCAAGCACCCAGGTGAGCGCAGTAAACGGCACCTGAGTCCCAGCACTGGCTGCAGGCATGAATCAGACAGGGGGTGGAGAGGAAAGGGAGTTAGCGCAAGAAGGGGCAGGTCTAGGGGAGCGAGGGAGACGCCAGCCCTGGTAGTCTCCGATTATTGGCTGCTTCTACTGTTATCACCTCTTTGGTCAGGAAGTTTATTCGTATACCAACCTGCACACTCTTCTGATCACCTGTCAGTGTTTTTTGGACTCTCTGGACAAATGGAAAACCATTACTCAACATTCCCATAAACACCTGCTGGATAACGGAAGACATTTACTGCATCTGTTTGTAACTTTCTCTCATTTAAATCATACAATCTCATTTCTTTCAAACCTACAGTATTTGACTGAGTTTGTTCTGTTCTCTGTCCCTCCATGTTTTTTGCTTATTCACATCTGTTTTTCGAATGTCCAGGTCACACTTGCAGTGACTGTTTCTCCCACTAGCCTGGAAAATATTCTTTATTTTTTTGGAGCACCAGTCCTTCTACAGATTTGGTGTTTAAAGGAATGCTGTTGACACCCAGTGGGCGTCTATCCCTCCCCTCAGGCACTGGTCCTCCCCTACACAACCCCCGAGCCTCCAGCAATGCCACCCCATCCCCTTCGCCCCTCTGCCCACCCCAGGGACTGCCTCACTGATCCACAAGTCACCCCATCTCAGTGACTGGTGGTTGACCAGTGGCCACAAGCACGAGATGGAGTTTTCTAAGGGCAGCTGGGAAAGGTCTTGTTTGCCACACGGAGAGAGACAGCTGCAGTGAGTCCTTAGTGTTCCTGTAGATGGTATTTCACAGTCATGGAGGGGGAAACACGGTCAATAAGAAGCCTAAAACTCGCCAGCTCACTCCCAGCCTGAGAAGGAGGCTGGTTTATGGGGACGCGGAGAACGGAGAGCATTACAGAAAAGTGGACCCAGAGCTGCCAGGCTCATACGACACTGAAACCCCATCCTCACCTCCCTGTTGCCGTTCTGGTGAACCAGTCAGCCTTCTCATGCTTTAGCTAGTCACAGTTCAATTCTCTGACAGACGGCTAAGAGAAGCCACACTCCGGCCTGTTAGATTCTCATCCACACACTGATACCAGAATTTTTTTAAACAAAGACCACATGCAAGCCTCCTATTTTGTTGCTTTGGGTTGCTTACCCAGGGCTCTGGCACCCACAGTGGAGAACACACGTGAAGCCGAAGAGCCTGGGCCCTACTCTAAGGTCACAATGTAGTCCAGAAGGCAGAGATCACACATATCACACGCCACACACTGCCCAGACAGCACAGGGCAGTGCGTGGCTGTTCAGAGACTCGAGAAGTCAGAGTGATGGGCCTGGCCTTGGGATGCTGGGCTGAACCTTGCGTGTTGCACACTGGGTGACATCTGAGTGCAGAGACGAATAGGAATAAAGACGGGCTGTTCTGAGGCAGTTAGGACTTGTCCGGAGCACCGTCTACTTCCTGGGGACCAGCAGAAAGAAGGTCAAGGGTGTGAAAGCCAGGCAGAGAGGTGAGGGCACCCTGGACCGGGGGCTGTTCAGAGGCACACAAAGTGTCCTCCCACAGAACGGCCGGTGGTTTTCTGTCGTTCCTCTGAGTCTGTCCACACCCCGAATGCCCCAAGAGCAGGAACAGAGTCTTACTCACCTTGATATTTATGTACATTTTTACATATGTCACCCAGGCCTCACATAGTGTGGGCACTGTATGGCTCCTGGTAAATAACTTTTCATCCACTGTAATATCGTCTTCGTGGCTCCTATTTTATCCTCTATGTAACCACTAAATATCAACTAATTTCAGGGCAAGCAATACTATTTGGTAAGTTCAACCAGCGTTGCAGAATCTGTTCCTGACAAAGCTTTGTTCTTCCCTATTTGTGGTCCTGTAGTTGATGTGCTTGAAAGCAGATTTTTATGATACTCCTCCGTATTTTTCAAAATATAGAAATTAAGATAAGTAATCTTTGAAAAATGACTGGGATGTCTTATTTTAATTTTTTATGGTAAAGACATTTCTTTATGTCTAGTTTTTTATAACTCCTAAAAATTAGTTTTATTGATACATTATTAGACACTTGTTAATTAAAATGATGGGTTAATGCTTTTAAGGGTCAAAGAACTGGGGGCAACAATACTAAGTAAAGCATTTAGTTTTCTCATTTTTGTAGCATAAAATCAAACTGGAGAAATAAAAATTCTATGACTAACGAAGATGGACTTAATTATTTAGAATTATACCTGCAGATGACAAAAATGTTTCTTAATTTTTGCAACTCTTAAACCTAACCTGGAAAAAAAGTAGGAATTTAATTATAGATTCTTAAAATTTGTGGAGTACAAGGAATGAGAGAATTATATCAAAATCAAAAGTCTATTCTTAAACAATATACAAAAGGAAATAAATGTCATTTCCTTTTTACCTTTGTATCATTTAGATGTACTCAGAGAAACATTTTCATAGATGATGAAAAGCCAGTCTTTGAGGGGAGATGGGAGAAATATTTAAGATGATTTTTAAACATAGTTTTTATTCTCATGAGGCTAATGTCTATTTGAGAGTATATGTGAAGAAGAAGTTATAGGAAAAAACCCTCAGAATTTGGGTACACAGTTAGTTTTAAATGTCATTTTGAAACTAAAATGAGTAAGAATTCCAGTGTTCGTGGACACACCGGGCAGCTGCAGGCATAGCCTTCCCTGTGGGGGCTGGATGCTGGGGAGGGTCCTGCTCCCCAAGGGCCCTCAGGACTATCAAGTCTTCAGAGGCGTTAGTCCCTTTGGGAAGGGCAAAGTTATTAAACATTTCCTCCATGTTTCCTCTGTGTTGGATACTATGCAAGGTAATTTATATAGCATGGTCTATCTAATTCAATGGTTATCTCTTGACTCTGAGGCAACGTGAGGTATTCTAACTTAGAGTTGAGAAAACAGAGGTTCGAGAAAGGCAGAGCGACATGCAAGCTGGATGCCGATGTAGAAAACACCGACAATGAAAGAACCTGCCAAGTGAGAGCCACACTCTTGGGGTGCTCTCGGGAACAGCGTTCTCTGGGGCCCAGTGCACTCCTTCACCTGCCCCATTGCCCCTCTGCTCACTCACTGGAGGACTTGTCCCCAGGGTCAGAATTACTGGTGCACTTTTTTCTTTCCTTCCCAGTCCTTGAAGGAAAGGGTTGAGTCTTGGTTCCAAGGGGTCCCAGCAGTGCACTTCAAGACAGGGATTCCGGCCCAAGAGTTTGGGAAGTGGAAGAGCCACTGGGCGGTAAAGAGGAGAAGGTACCCAGAAATAGGGGCTGGCGCCAATCAGCAGCTGGCGCTGGGTGTGCGGGGAGCTTCCTTCCTTTGGGGAAACACTGGCTGGGGAGAGATTGTCCCTCACTCTATGCACCGAGTAGCATTAGCGAAGGGTGGTCCCTTGAGGGATAGGGTAAAAGTAGGGGAGGACAGTGGGATATGGAATTAGAAGTCCCGGATTCTAACCCTGTTTTCAGTTATTAAGCGGATAATCCTAGGCAAGATGCATGGACTTTTTGAGTCTTAATTTCTGCATTGATCCAGCAAGATAATATGGCTACTTTATCACATAAGTTTTGAGGACTCATGACATTCGTGGGCTTTGTAGACTATAAAGTGCTCTACAAAGACAACTAGTATTGGAGGAAATTGAATGGGATGCCACAGAGTACCTTCCAAATTCCAAAGAAAACCCAAAGTGCTTTGCTGCTGTGGAGGCTCGGGCCTGGACTGGCCAGAGTCCATTCGTCAGGGTGGGAGACAGGACTGACCCTGAACTTACGGAAGGAGCGTGTTAGAGAGCATGTTACGAACGGAGAAGCTGTGCTTTACTTTCTTTCTTGAAACCCAGGCATTATTAGCAGGCTGCACAGTTTGGTTTAGTTAGGGAAAACAGCTCTGCCCTCCTTCCTTCTTAAGAAGGTTCAAGGCAGAGACCTAAGATCCTAGAAATGAGTTTCCAAGCAAGCAGGGTCTCTGTCCTTGTGGAGACCTGATTGGGGCATCACACCGGAGCTGATACCCTTTACACAGAAGCCAAGGGAAGAACGCCGTGTTCTTTTAATGAGCCGGTTTTTTATTACTGTGCCAAACATAAATGCTGCCGCATCTTCCCTCGTTTCCATGCATGGAAACAATCAATGTGCAAACAGCCAGGCTGCTTTGCAACAGCGACGCTCACATTTGTTCTGTCTACAAAAGACTGGAGTGCTTGCTAGGCCTTGTCTTGTCCTCTGATGATTTTATTGCAGTTGCTCTCATTGCCTGGTTAGTATTTCCCTCTTGCTGGGGTGAGGCCCTGGGCCACGGGGGTTCCTCCATCAGCCACAGAGCCTGGTGAGGTGTGGGTCACCCAGTGGGTACCCCCTGCAGAGCTAATGATTGAAGCGAGGTGACTGATTTCCCACAAAGCCGCCTGGAAGACAGTAACAGCTTTGCGCTCCCCACCGGGCCTTTTTTCCTATTGTCTTCGTTCTTCACTAAATCCCGGAAGGCAGGGGAGAGGCCTTACTGATTCGTGTTTTAGGGAACTTGCTTGCCCAATGTTAGCCAGCTAGGGAGTGACAGAAACCACATCAGGGCCAGGCCTCCTGATTGCCAAGTTCATGCCACATCCTCCACATCAACTTCTATCCTGGGAAAGAGGAGGAAGAGGAAGAGGAAGAGGAAAGTCCAAGAGTGGCCGAAATCCCCTCCGAACAGTGAAATCTGTGGGTTGTGTCTTCCTTCAGAATGGTGGTTCTTAACTCAGGTGGCACATGAAAATCATCTGGGGAACTTTTAAACAACACCTTTCCTGGGACTTCACCCCAAACCAATTAAGTCCAACTCTCGGGGTGCGCTCACACATCTGGATGTCGCTGAACTCCCGGGGAGATCCTCAGTGTCGGAGGGTTTAGATTTGCTGCTCCAGAGGAATAATCAACAAAACACTGATTGCATTTCTCCACGTTTAAACCACTTTGGGAGTGCGGTAATGAAAAATCCTAATAACAACTTCGCTATTAGGTAGGCAGCCTCAGAAGGTAGGCCTTAGCCTGGGTTCTTAGTAGGGATTCGGATTTATCTAGAGATTGACTGACAGACCGGATGATAAAGGAGCACTTTTACTGCCTGGATCAGTGACAGCAGAGCCGTCAACGCGGAAACTTTGAGAGATAAATAAATTACGTTCTGGTCCCTTCACACCTTTTAATTATGTCACCTTGATCGTCTTACTACTGATGACCAGAAAATTAACTCCTAGCATGGATAGTGCTATCAGCAGGTAACCATTGTTTTCCTTAATTAAATAACTAGTGGTTGTTTTTTTCTCCTGCATATATATATATATATATATATATATATTCAAATAATTATGGGCAATTTCATTAATTTCAAGGTTAACTTAGTAATTAGCCTTTGCATACATCCCATTCTTTGGGAAATTTTTCTAAGAGTTAAAGCTTTGTAGGAATAAGTATAAATAACTGGCATTCTTTTATGTTTCTTTAAAAAATTAACCCATTACTGACAAATTTGTGCTGGCTATTCACACACAAAAAAATTCCCTTTTGAATACTTTGATTGTTTCTCTTGTACGGAACTCTTTAAAATGTGCAGTAATTGGAAAGCTTGCTTCTGTGTCAATCCCTGTGCGTGGTGTTGGGGTCAAAATATGCGCGTGCTATCAATCTTCCCTCACAAGAAATGTGAGAAACGCTTTAATATAGATGTCAACAAGGAGGAGTAAAGAAGGTAGAAAGGGCTCAAAGAACATTGAATTTTTTATTGAGTTTGTGTAAGCCACTTAATTAAAAAAAGAGTGCTTTTTGCCCTGGCTGGTGTGGTTCAGTTGGTTGGAGTGTGGTTCTGTTCACCAAAAGGTTCTGGGTTCAATTCCTGGTCAGTGCACCTGCATATGTCATGGGTTCAGTCCCCAGTTGGGGATCCTATGAGAGGCAACTGATAGATATTTTCTCCACACACTGATGTTCCTATCTCTCTCTTTCCCCTGTTCCTCTCTTTCTAAAAGCAATGAGAAAATATCTTTGGGTGAGGATGAAAAAAAAAGAAAGCTTTTTTGTTGTGAATCTCCAAATCACCATATTCTTTGAGTTCTAAGGCCTATATTTTTTTACATTTCATGTAAAAAATAGAAAGTTTGTAAGTCTTTTTATTCTTTGGAAAGCACCGTCTGTGTGAACTGTGCGACTTGTAATTGAGGGTATTTTACTGTCCCTAAAAATGGTATTAATTTGCTGAATTAGAGTTCTTTTCTGAAGTTCACAGATATCTACACAACTAGTTAATGATACTGTTCCCAATCTCTTTCACTTGATACTGCGCCTTGGAATGCCTTTCCAGGTCCTTGTATGTCAATTTCTATACCAACACAATGGTGGATAAATAGCTGATCCACTCTTCTCATAATATTTATGGAGAAAAAATATTACCAACTAACCTCAATTAAAAAAATATTTTCATAGTGCTAGTAGAAACAATACAGATTCTTATGCTAATGATACACAGGGATACATAGGAATTGGAGTCATTTCTGAGAACTGAGTTAAAAATGTGACAGGTACCCCATAACTTGACATAACTGTCAATTAAATGGACTCTGTGTGCCCGGTGACTCAGTCTGTCTTGAAATGCCAGGTAGTACCCTGTGGTCTTCGTGCACTGTAACCTAGTGGCCTGGAATAATTAATGTGCCCCCCCAAGCCATCTGCTTCCTGACAGAGAGCATGGCTAGGGCACCGAGTAGAACAGAGTCCAGTGAGTCAGAGGGTCGTTTTTCATTAGTTTGGATATTTTTCCATTGTTACAGGTGCTCTGAATCTTAAGTTTTGGCCTGATCAGCATGCTGTTACAATTTAGCCATGTTTCACTTTTCCCCCTTGTGGCATATAAACGTGCAAAGATGTGGCATTGAGGTGTATATACTTCTCTGGTGTCAGAGCAGACAGTTGGGGCTGTTGTTTCACGTCGTGCTATAGCACACTCAAAACGCTTACCGAGGGAACGCTCTCAAAAATGTGTGTCTCGGGCTAATACACTTTCAGCACTAGGGACAGATTACGTTATTGCAACAATACGAAGAGCTGCAGACAGAAGTCCTTTGTCAGACGAAGCAGCACACTCAGCAGCCACTTTGTCTTTGAATGTCTTCATGCATTTGCACCTCTTTAAGATGCAACCATCTTTAAAATGTGGCTGTTGCTCCCTGTATGTGAAAGCCATCACTTCAAAAGCCTTTGATTAATTCGAGCACAATCAAGGGCAGGAGGTAGCTGCCACTTAGTGAGCCAAGGCAACCGATGCCAGCTGCAATAAACCCCCCAAGCTGTCATCGGGTCCAGCTGTGAGAAAGACAACGACAGCTACGAGCAATTGTTTCCTTCAGTGGTTTCATAATTTCAATTGTTTTTGTTGCATTTCCAGATTTCCAATAGTTGTGGTAAGAATGCTACAGTAGAGAAATATTTTCCCCGGGGGTTACTCTCAACGACTTAGTGTATTGTTTTTTTTCCCCATCATTGATTCAAGTATAGAAGCTCATCAGGCAAGAAATATTGTGATTACAAGTCATATATAAATTATTTAAAGGGGTTCAGCCAATCAAAACAAGAGCTGTAAGTGACTATTTTCCTCTGGATGCCTTTGTAACTCCTACTCAAAAAGCAAGTTTCTGATTGATATGAGAGTTCCCAAGTTTCTTCAAAAAGGCATTCTTTTGGATGGAAGGAGGGTCTCAATATGAATGGTTCACATACTCACCAACAACGCTTTAATGACGACTGGCCAGAGGAGCAGAGAGAGAGAGGACAATGCCACTAAGACAGAGCAAGGGAGTAAGGAGGCGGGGGAGGCAGGGACAGAGGGCCCTGTGGGTAATCGCGTCCTATCCTGCAAGAGAACACTCACGCATCTGGTGCCTCCTCTCTTACTGCAGCTCTGGTTAAACCAAATAACCCCTGTTGAATGATTTGTTTTCCAAACGCCCTCATTTAACAGCCAGTTTTCACACTGGCCTTCCAGTTGAAACCGTTAGCTCTCATAGACAGCCCCCCCACCCGTTTGACTTTGCACCTGGACTATCACCTGTAAGAAATGAGATGCCACCCCCATCTCACCTGCCTCTGTTAATCACCCCACCGGAGTCTGAGATTTCCCTTTCTCTATTGTCCCTTTTCTCACCTCATCATTTACATACACTTGTATGTCAACTCTCTAATTTAACTAATAAGCATAGAATAACTCACATCAGGTTGAATCTGGGAAAGTTTATTTTCTGGAATTACACAGGAGAGCTAGCACACCCTCTTTTATTTTCTCAAATTGAAGCTAGAAAACCTAGAACATCAAAGACTTGGAAAAGTTATCCTCTGAAATTGACAATAGTAGATGTATTAAATTTAAAAGTACATTAAAATAATTAATACCTTCTCCTCAAAGGGGATCCTGCCATTGTTCACAAAATTTTCATACATTAAGTACTGAAGGAAGCTGAATGTTCAGCTATTTAGCATCAACAGAAAAGTGAAAAAATAGACTAAACCACTATTTTGAATAATATAGAGCATGAACAAACTAGTTTGACATCTAAAGCTTTTATTTATGTCTTAGTTAAAAGGCCAATTCAACAAACACATTGAGTTTTGAAATAACAGAAGTGTGGGGATTACAAATAGTAATGACACTCAATCTCTTCCTTTAAATAAATCTGTTCCCTTCACAAGCTTACAAAAGACCATAAAATCCCCCGTTTTTGTGATGTTAAGTCAAATACTTCATAAATAAAGTCCAATCAATTATATTTTCCTTTGAAAAGTTTGAGGATTTTAAAAGTATCGAAAAGAAGCAAGAGGCAATAAACACACTATTAAGGCATTTAGCTTGGCCTGTGATTTATCTCTTTCCCTTTATCTGGTTAGGGTTTGTATTTCACCGTGTGAGCAAATTTCCACTGACATGTTATTTTTGGAGAACGGCCAAGAAGCGAGGATGGGGGTGGGGTGGGAGAAAGATCTCCTAAGATATCAAAGACCTGAAGGGAGAAAAAAAAAAGAGAGAGAGAGAAACTGATGGAGTGACATTTGTGGTTTTAAAAGTAATACACCTTCTCTAGTTTCCTGTTCATTTATCAAAGGGAAGCCCTCTTGGTTTTCAGCTCTCATTATCTAATGAGATGTATAGAATCGTTCTGGCCAAAACGATTTTCTGTATGTGATGGATAAAAAGAATTCTGACCAAAAAAACTCACTGAAATGGTGGAAACGTTCTCTGTGGTTGCTCTTGGCTCTCCAAGGCTCTCCTGATGACGCTATTACGGCGGAACCGCATGCAGAGAGAACCAGAGAGACCTGTGTGTCCCTTGGCCTCTGGACACGCTGACGCGTGGCCCACATAGGCTTGACTACCGATCCCCATGGGGTGTGGGCCAGATCTTCTGAGTGATCCCTACACAGTAGGCCCTCTGGAGATGAATTTCATTTCATTGACTTCCCACTGCAGTCTCTATAAGTTACTTTTGTTTCCATGTACTTTTGTGATTGCATTTCGGTTCTCCCTGCAGCAGCTGGATAAACATCTGTCCCGCGGAAGGCACGTCTTGGCAAATAGAACCAGGCTGCCGAGAACAGGTAAACAGTGCTGCAGGTTCACCGAGCCACTCACTGTGTAAATATTTACTCAGTGTTCTCTAGGACTGAGTGCTTGGCTAGGTGCTGCGGTCTGTTAAAGAATAGTTAAGACAGAGTTGTGTCTTCCAGGAATCTAATTACAGATGAAGGATCATGACAAAGGATATGCAATGAGAGCTGTGACAGGATGCTAAAGGGAGTTCAAAGGCAGCCCTTCGAGGGGAATCTCGGAGGGCTCCGTGGAGCCAGTGGCATGTAGGCCTGGCCTGGAGGGGAAGCAAGGACAACGGGAATGCTCGGATGCCAGACTGCTGAGGTGTGGTCAGTGTATAAAGCAGACAGCCTGGGAAGTGCTGAGAGGACGGAAGGCTGTCCTGTTTGGCAAGCCTGTGAGTGGAGAGAAAGGAAGTGACAGAAGACAAAGGCCACGAGCAGCGCGGTAAACGCAGTCACCAAGAGGGGTGGCAGTGGGCGTGTCTGCGTATCTTCAGGGAACATTATCCAGGATTAAAACCCAAGGAGAGATGGTGACCCTATGGCTATTTGGATGCCTGTGTTTCTTTAAACTTTTAAAAACACGCCTATATCTGACAATCTTTGTAATTTAGGTTGTGTTGAGAAAATAAAATTCTCTAGGAGGGAGGAGTCAAAAAAGGTACTGATCTAAAAAAAAAAAACAACAAAATAAACACATAAGGAAAAAACCTGATCCATGGTACCCCATGCGCTGCTGCCGGCATTCAAGAAAAAGCTGAACCAATAAAAACCGTCCTCGAACCCCTGTTGTCTATCTGGCACAGAAGCGGGGTTAGTGTTTCATAGAACAACACCCTAAGGCCCCCATTACAACCCAAAAATATTTACACCAGCAGTGCTTTCACGCTGGGATTGATGTTTTCCTTGCAAATATTTAATTTGTGCTTTTGTGAACAGCGGTGCCTGGTGTAAGAAAAACGGTATGACCAGAGCTGATGTTGAGGAGTTAATGCGTCTTGCCCCAAACTACTGTTTTTAGACCATTTCTCATTAGATGTGTCTATTGCCCCTAATCATGGAGACCAAAGAAACAGGAATGCTTTATACTATTGAGAGAGTGTGTTCTAAAAAAAAAATAGCCCGATTTTTTGAGGTGTTTTACTTCTTAATTTAATGAGAGCAAAGTTTGTTTACCCCACTTGTTTACAACTAAGCCAAGTTGTTCTAGGGAATAAATCACTCGGCCATTGGAGAAGACCCTGCCCCAACTGTGGCGCCTGGAAATCACAGGTGAGGGGGGCGATCCCAGAGTTACAGCCATTCCAGCCTTCTTCCCCTGGGGCCTCCCACGCACTCTGGACCACGTCCAAGCATCACAGCTCTGGACGGGCACAGATCTCCTGGACACAGACTCAAACACAGCTAGAACCCTTGTTAAAAAATGTGCTTTATAGAAAAATTAATTGCTTAAGGACTGCACTCATTAGTGGGTACTTTTTAATATTCCTATTAGTAGAGACTGGGACTGCTAAACACACACACACACACACACACACACACACACACACACACACACACAATATTACTGTATTTGGTTTCTGTTGATAAAACTTCCAGGAACCATAGTTATTTCTACATGGCTAGATGATCCTCCAGGGAAAGTTACAAAAAATCTCAATCGAGTGTCGATGAGATGCTTGCATGTCTTTTCTCAATGCGCAGGGACGTGCCTCGGCCAACACCCGCCTCCTCCGTGCCTGTGTTCTGCCTCCCCTTCCAGGGCTGTGATGTAGTGAGTAAGAAATGGGCTTGCATGGTTTCTGTGGCACTTCTAATGAACGCTTTTCACTTGTTTATGCAGCGTGTGCCGTTGGACCTCAGTTTGGACAGGACTAGATAGGTTTAGAGGGGAAGGAAATTCGATATGGACAGAGCCATCGTTAGAGGAGGTGGCTTGGCTGGATCCGGCAGGTAGGTTCCAGGAGGCGATCCCACTGCGTATTCAGTTGACTCAGAAAGAAACCGTGGTTGGCAAAAAGCAGTGGTGCAGCCCGGGTGGGAGGTGATGGGGGTGGAGACACATTTCAAGGGTGATGTCATTGGGCCAGTGCCACTGCAGATGGAGGTGGACGGCCATAAAGGGAAACTGTACTCACAGGTGGATAGGACCTCACCACGGATGTAGCAGTTGGAGGGGGGGGGACTCACATGCCGATCAGAGTTCAACGAGAGAAAAGGAACCAGTAGGAGGTGACGTGCATGCACACACGTGCAGACACAGGGTGGGGCACAGGTGGGTTTACTGCTGTTCGCGTGGAAAATAATGCAGTAATAAATAATGATATGTGAATAAACTCCATGCTCCACGTACGCACAACTGGAAACCGACTTTTGCCCTGCCTCATATGTATGTGCATGTACATGTTGTATAAGTACAAACACACATTTATTGCAAGTCTGGACCTACAGGGCAGGCCATGAGGAAGGGGAAGGGGATGTGCAGGCTGCAGCTGAAGGGCAGTCAGGTGATGGGCAGACTCTCTTCTGGGGAGGCTCATTTCTGCTTCTAAGGCCTTTCAACTGATCAAATCGGGCCCACCCACATCATCTAGGATCATCTCCCTTACTTAAAGGAGATAATTATGAACTTTAATCATCTGTAGGACATACCTTGTCAGTGACACATTTTGTTAGTGTTTAAATGGGTAACTTGGGACTAGAGCCTTATCAAAACTGATCGTCACAACTCATGTCTGGGAAACACAGAAAGGTGAATACGCCAGCCCTGGAAGGATAGTGCAGCTGAGCTGGTTTAGGAGTAATGTAGAGTTTTCAGTAAGTGCATTCAGTCAAGGACAAAGTTATAGAAGGTAGGAAACGAGGCAGGTGATTTGGTAGAAGGAAAGCCAAAACCCAGCTATCGGGACCAAAGAGATGAACAACAGTTCACTACGAAGACACTGGTCTTCAAAAACCCACTGCGGAGGTCTTATCCCTAAGTCTTAAGCTCCAGGTGTGGTTGAAAAGGTACGTTCTCTGAGGGCCAGGAAAGCTTCGGGAGTGGAGCAGTAGTTCTGAACCAAGGGTGATTTTGCAAACACATGGAGGGAGGTGGGTGCTGCCGGCATTTCATAGGTGGAGCCCAGGGGTGGGGATGGAACTTCCTGCGATGCACATTACAGTCCCCACAATAGTTTTTTTCTAGCCCTACAGACCCTCAAACGTCTGTAGGGTCAAGTTGGAGAAATCCTGGAACAGACTGACACATGTTAGTAGAATGTGCTTCATATTCAGTCTAAACCAGTTCCTAACTCTGATCTAACTACTGACTGCCTACAGAGCTTGTGTGGGAGAAAAAAGATGAGGAGAAAAGCAGCAGCAGCCGCCTCACCTTCTCTCTGGAGACAGCACGGCGCAGTGGCAGGAGCGCGACTGCACAGTGAGAGAGTCCTAAGTTCAAGGTCAACTCTGACACATACCACGTGCACCTCGGGCCAGATGCTCAACCTCCTGCAGAATCAGTTTACTCAGCAGTAAAATGAGGAAAATGCCTGTCTCACAGGGTTACGGAGAGTATTGGTGGTGTTGCTAGATAAGTGTTAGTTCCTTTCCCCCTAAGAAAGCATTGGGGCAGGTTTGATAAAAATCTACCTAAGAGACAATCAGACCGTAAATTAAGCAACAAGACTACTAATGTGTAGAAGAGATTAGATTTTAGAAACAGTTCTTAGACTGTACAAGGCTGGTGACCCCGTGGATGAAGAAGAAAGAAGAGTTTTCAAGGATGACTACAGCAGATGGGTGTGATTACCATGAACTGGCAGGAAATTCCCAAAGAGAACCCAGTTTGTGGGGGAAGATATTGAATTCAGGTTTGGGCATGCTAATGTCTTGAGTCCTTTTTTAGGATACCTGGACGGAGATACAGTGGGGATATTTATTATTTACGAGCCACTTTCGCATATCTTGTTCCATTTAAATTCTGAACTTCATAACAACCTTAATTACTTGTGTTCCTCAGTGAGAAAACTAAGGCTCAGAGAGGCTAAGTGAATTATTCAAGACCGTAGAGTCTGTAGGGGGTCGAGTTCTGACTCTAACTCTCAACAGGGTTTTAAAAAGGAAAGTGCCAGGTGTACTAAGTGGCAAGTGAGTGGGTGGATAAGGGCTCGTTTTTGTTGGTTTCTCTGTGAGGGGTCCACCTGTGCTGAAAGGCCGTGGAGGGTTGGGAGAGGTGGGGCATCCTTCTAAAGGCTCCAAGGACAAAATCTGCACACTGAGCGGAGATGCCAGGACAGGCACTACTGTATGACTTGGGGAGGCCCCTGTGATGGGAATGTTTCACAGATCGGTAGCCCCATGAACAAAGGCTCTCAGAGAAACTTGCAACAAAAATATTGACGTGCCCTGCCAAGCCAAAAAAATTGGCAATGAAGAGAAGTCATCTGTGACATGATAATGCAAATCAATGGAAAGGTCTGAATGAGCGAACTTTGATTTAACCGTAATGTTTTAGGAACACGTTCAGTGACACACGTTTTGATCTCAGAACGTGGATGTCACTTCTTTCCAACAGCAAAGTGAAGTGTGCTGTTCTGAGGAAGGGCCCTGAAGAGGCTGTGTCTCTGCAGGTTTGTTTTTCATGGTTGTGATGGTCCTGAGGACCTAATTTTGGCCTTGAGACATATATGCAAAAGTAGAGTTTCTAAATCTAAATATTTGAAAGTTTCAGTTAAGCATACCTGAACTTCCATCTAGTTCTTGGGAGAATGACAGGGTTTGGACCCAAAATTTCTTTTGGGGGGATTATAATTTCTTTGTCAATTATTTTATAATTCTATTTAATTATGGCCAGAAACAGTTGCCTGTAAAATCTGCAAGAAGAAATCTATTAATATTTTTAAAATTCCAAACAAATTATGGATTTTTCTAATTGTTTCATGACACCTACATAAACACATTTCTAAAAATCGATCTATTGTCTCTTTGAGAGGTTCTGCATATACCTCTTAAATGAAGTTTATTGATTATATTGTTCAGTTCATCTATGTCCTTACTTATTTTTTTTGTTTACTTGATCTTTCAATTCAGAAAGAGGTACATTCAGAATGTTAATAAAATTGATGTTTTTACCAATTTCTCCTTGCATTTTATTTTTTGAAATTTGCTAAGGGTTTGGTCCATACTGGTTTATGCATAGCATCTTTATGTTTCATTTTTTAATAACTGCTTCATATAGTGTATCACTTCATAATGCTCCACCTTGGAGCCCCATCCCCCATGCACCACTAGTATTGCGACTCTTGCTGTCTCTCACTTCATGTCTCATGGGCGTTGCCTTTTCAGGAGGTTCAAGTCCCTTTATCACTTTGTTTTAAGTGTTTCCTGTAAGCATCGTGAAGCTGAATTTTCTTTCTTAACCCTCTCGAAAATCTCTGCCTTTTAAGGGGAAATGTTCCTTTATACACATTTCGCGTAATAATTGAAATGCTTTGTTCCTTCCATTTCTCTTTAAGCTATTAAGTATTTTACTTTGTATTTCTCCATACTTTCTCGGATTTCCTCAAGTCATTATTTTCTTTTCCATTTTCCCCCTCATTAATCAAAATCTCTCCTCTGATTTTCCAGTCTTCAGAGATTGCTTTCCCTTTCTCAACACGTACTCAGACCCACCTATGTCCACCATTGTTGAAAAACAAGTTGTAGACCACCCCCCTGGCACCCCTCCCTCCACAAGATGAGAAATGGTTAGATGAAGAAGGCTAAGCCCCTGCTTTTCCCTCCCTGGCACCCCTCTCCTCCGGAGACATTGGGAAACACTGCCCCTCACCCTCAAACTGCAGGTTATACTAAATTTTCATTCATGTTTCTTTCTTATGCTGATCCTCTTTTCTTTTTCTGCAATACCGTCTTCTGGCATTTGGGTGTTCCAGATCTCACTTCTTGTCATCTCTTCTCCTATTGTTTTCTTTTGTGTATGTTAAATATGAATATAAGAGCGAATTCAAGTCCACAAATTTAGATCTCAATGCCTCTTTTTCCTTTTTCAATCAATATATGGATTTTAAAGTCATAAGATTCACATACATTTTTTTTTGTTGGTTTGTTTGATTGTTTTTGGTATTGTGCTTGATTCTTAATTGCTAACCTTATGACACCCATGTGTTCACAAGCCCAGCATCTGCTGGACACCAGAAGGGCAGAGAAACTGGCATTCAGAGTGCAAAGTGAAATGTTAGGAATCAGTCCTGATCTCCCAGAATCTGCTCTATGTGATGCTTTGAAAACATAAACAAAAGTGATCTTTCAAAAAGTCTTTCTGTTTGGGTTGATCTCTATAAATATAAATTACCAGCACAATTGATTTTTACCATATAAATGCTAAAGTAGCATCAGGCAGATATAAATTACGAGTTAAAATTTCCCTAGAGCAGCTACTAAAAAAAACAGTAAGATAATATCATATTCATGTTAGTCTCTCGTCCTTAGAACAACAACTTGAAATTCTCTATAAATACCCTAGGATATCAGAAAAAGAAGGTATGTTTCTGTAGTTTTTATGATATCTCAAAGCTTAATAAAATTTACCAGCTTGTTGGAGAAATCTCAAGGATACTCTAATGTAATCAAATTGGTTGGTTTGATTTGTATCATTTTGACCCAAGCCTCTTAGTTCCTAGTGGCTACAATGAGTAGAAACAAAATAAAGCCAAACAAAAAATATGTTCACACCAGTGAGATACATTATTTTTAAGGGAAGAAGAGTCCACCATCATCCAAAGGCAATGTTTGTCCTGGACATTAAACATTCATGGTTAACAAACCTCAGTGCAATTTGCTGAGGACCTGCAAGAAATCCCCAGCCCAGATATTTACAGCAATGAAATCCACGCTCCTCCACAGGCCTACTTAACACATAACTCATCTTCCTGACTTTGAAAGTATTTTCAGAACTCCTGCATAAGTTATTGCAAAAGAACTTTTTGGTCAAAATGTTTGGAACCAGTGTGTCTAGAAAGATACAGCCTTAATTATCACTTCTGTGGGGCATAATTGAGAACTATATTATGGATTTTAAATGGCACCTGAAACAGGTATATATAACAAACATAACAGCATATGAATGAAATATTCACGAAATACATAAGTAAGAATAATTAGAAAGAAAGGTACTCAGCTCTTAGTGGGGAAAACTAGCCTGTCAAGTGATTCTTTCAATTTTGAAGGCTGTTATCTCTAAAATATTCTGTAGTGCATATTCATGCAGTTTAGGAAGGACATTTGGTTTGGCAGAAAAATCGCTTGAGTCAAAATAATTCAGACTACCCCAAATTTTGAACTGCTTGCTGCACGTCCCCATATGGTGCTTCTCCAGCCTCCCAAAATCAACGTGTCCAGATCTGAACACAGATTTCTTTCTACCGTCCCTTCCCTTACCACTCACCCTTCTTCTAGTAGTCTCTGTCTAGATGGATATTTCTATCTCAAAATGGAAACCCATTTCAGCCTCATACATGCCTTAACACTTGCTCGGCCCTGAACATCCTATAGGTTTCTGGCTTTGCACACCCTGTCCCTTTAACCCAAGACTTGCCCAAACAAACATGACTTGGAGGAATCTGACTCCCTCTTCAAGGCTTACTTCTGATGCCACTGCTTCTGGACTGGTATTGTAAAGGAGCAAAATTTGTCGCACCAAAATATGTCCCTTTTGCATGATAATTATTCTGGGCTGGTTATTTTTCAGAAACAGAAGACTCGGGAACTTTGTTGTTTTACTTCCCCCCTTAACTGCCTGGAAACATGGAGATAGGGAGACTGTTCCCAGAAGAGAGCTATGGCCAAAGATAACTTGTATGGCAGAAAGACCTCTCAGCAGGCCATGGGGAACGCTCCTTCACCAAGCGTTTTCTCCGCCCATCACCCTGAGAAAGGTCTTCCTTCCCAGAGAAGGCCCGGGCCCTGCCTCCTTCCCCTGTGTTCAGAAAGATAGCTAAGCCTCACTTCCCTGATTGCCTGGGAGTCTCGTATGTTTGGGGTGTCTGTGGGTGAAATTGAGTGTGCTTGTATCTTGTTACACTGTTTTTATGTGTATTTGATTTTTAGACCAGCGAGAGAACCTGGAAGGGTAGGAGGAAATTTTTCCCTCTCCTACAGTATCCCGGGGTTCCTCATCGGAATTAGTAATTCTGTTTCCTGTGCTTCCATTGACCTTTGTTTATGTCTTATCTCGCTTTCTTTCTGTCTCTGTATTGTTCATTTTACTTGCATGTATCTGTCTTTTGTGAGCTGAAGATAAGCCCACAAAGGCCTACGACAGATAAGCTGTGGTTTCTAAGGGTTGGGTGTCAACGATCTTCTGATGCCCCAAGTGTAAGTTGGGGGCCATATGTGAATAGTATAATAACAAAGTCATGTTGATTCTAAACCTTTATAGAATAAAAACATTTTGGGGGGGAATCCAGAATCTGTGAGTGAGAGGTCTAATAATTTGGGATCTTTAAAACAGAGGGAGACTTAGGTTTTTGTTCATGATTGTTCATATTTTGTTCATTATATGAATTGAAAAATAAATGCTAGATGCGCCAGAACCCTGCTTTCCCTTTCCTCTGCAACAATCTGCCTCATTGTCAGGGTCATTCCCACTTCGGATTGTGCAGATAAGATTCAGGGGTTGAGCACTGTAACTTGCAAAGGCCACAGGACTAGCGAGCAAAGAACGCGATTCTGAGCTTGCTTCTGTTTGACTTGAAGGAATGACACCTTCCCACGACACATCCCAGATGTGGGTGCTGTACTTGTTTCCTGGTGTACAAATTTGCCTTCTTTTTGTCTTGCCTCAAGAGCCCCTGCGATCTATTCACCTTTTCTTGCTACCCCCTTTGTATTAGGTGCCAATTGCTGCCATAACCGATGCCGAAAACCCAGTGGTTTAGAACAGCACAAACATCTGCTCCTGTGGGTCTGGAACCGGAAACCTGCAACAAGGTTTAAGGACCCAACGTCAAGGTCAGCGAGAACAACTCCTCCCGGAGGCTCTGGGGACATTTTCTCCCTCACCTTTTCGAGTGTCAAGGGGGTCGGGTCCTCATCGCTCCAGCCACTGTCCTGTGGCCACAGAGCCCCCCTCTAATAAGAATCCTTGGGCTTACATTGGGCCCCCCAAAAAACCCTAGAAAATCTTCCCAAGAGTCTTCATTAATCACACCTGAACAAAACCTTTTGCATTTAAGGTAACATTTACAGATGCTGGCAGTTAAAATGTGGTTAACTTTTGGGGTGATTATCCAACCTACCCCATCTTAAAACTGAAACATAAATGAGGAAAATTAGACCCTTCTTCTTCATTGTAGTGCAGTAATGAGGTCCAAGCACAAGTTCCCAGCACTCTGAGGAGTGCTGACACACAATTGAAGCAACTGGCCACAGAGACGCGCGGGTACACAGACCCCTGAAGCCTGGGTAATCATGATACGTATGCCTAGGCATTACTGACTTTATAAAGTATAAAATCAACTTGACATTGCTTATGGAATGTAAATGGTGAAACAAAACAAAACCACAACCAAAAACTCCATGGCCATTATGCTTTAGAAAATAACATTTACGGTATGTAATCCACCTGGTTGCGTCCTGGCGACTTGTGAATTGAAATAAATGTCCTGTGGTCACAGTTCCCTGCTGAAATGCTTCCCTTTCCTGGAAGCACCTGTATTGTGTTTCTGACTGTCTGAAGGCTGAAATGGCTCTCTGTAACTTCTCTGTGAGCTCCTGCCTGTGGACTCATCCTTGGAGCCACTCCTGCGACAGGCTGGCAGTTCAAAGACTCAAATGCCAAGATGTTTTTATCAGCCCCATCAACAGTAACTTTCAGACTGAATAGTTCTCCGGTTGATGTCAAAGCTCTGGCCTGGATTTCTTCTCCCCTTTGTAAAACAGAAATTGCTTACATGCTAATGTAAACTACCTTGTCCAAAGATTCCTGCATTCCATCCAGCATGCCGTCCACCTGTGAGTGAAGAGAAGATGACGGGACCCATCACCCTGTTGCTGACAAGTGCCCATCAGCCTCGAGAAGCGAATATACCCCCTCCCGTGCATCCACTATGTGACTGCAATAGAATCCCACTTCGTGGTTTGTGGAAAAGAAGTGTTTTAGAGCCAATGTATGAGCATTTTCAAATTTCACACCGATATATATTTAGCTTCTGAGCTGCTCACTTACTCGCTGGCGTGCGTCCCATTTTCACATGCAATTTCTTTATGAATTGAAGGGAATATGTAGAGAGGCATCTTGCTGTTTAGGAAAATAAATTCATATTTTTTGAGCATGTGCCTTACTGTGCATTCAGGGCTAGATGTGTATAAATGGAGACATCTCAAACCACCAGTGCGACTTTCTGTTTAAAGACAGATTACAGAAGTAATATTCTTCTCTGCGCCTCCCCATCTGAACGTTTCTATTAAATTTTTTCACTATTAAAATACTGCTCTGCTATATAATCAGTAATATAATGACCTATCTATAATGCCATATGTCATCAAACCGTTTGGCAGCACAGACCTCTTCAAGACCCATTATGTAGTGACAGCGGCATGTACTTGAATAAACTTCATTATCTATATGCTCAAGTCCATGAACATCTGTGAATGAAGAGATACAGCATATTGATTTTGCTATGGTCCTTCACTACAGTGTAGGTGGTATTACACGAGCTTACAATTTCAATAGCCTGCTGCAGTTTAGAAATAAAAAAAAATCGTTATCTGGAAACCTCTCAAACCAAGAGAAATGGGATCGATTTTTTGTCTGTGGTTAGGCACTGGGAGGCCAGCGTGGATTTGCTCTCCTCGAGGCTCTTGTCCTCTTGTTAGAATATTTAGGGAGCTTCCCCGGGAACGCTATCCCTGGACTGAACCTGTTTGCATCAGGGAGCGGAAAGTCTGCTATTTGTGTCCTGTTATCCGCCAGCCAGTGTATCCAGGCACCAACTCCCTATGTCCCTGCCTCTGGGAGACGGTGGGATCCAGCTCTCCTCTGGTTCCTAGACGCTCACACCCGCAGCCACAGAAGCTGACTCTCTGACCTTGCTTATCCTTGGGACTTGGCCCACACTTTACCACATGGAACTTGACCTCCCATTCAGATGGGGGCTTACTCATGTGGCATCAAGCAGTTTCCCAGTAACGCTATTTTGATGATCATGAAATACGAACAGTTCTATACTGGAAAACACGATAGGTGTATTCCCAGGTTTGCTACAATGTCTTTGTTAGAAAAACTTCTACATTTCAGAAATCATTACTGTAATTTTTGTTACCCATTCATTGTATTCATTGAGGATATGCTATTGTTTAAATACAGCTGAAGTGATATGAAGGTGAGAGAGTCATCTGTCCAATGTATTTAGAACGAGGAAAGAGACATGTTTCTAGACAACTATAATGCAGAGGGGAGAAAAAACCCTGCAAATGCCACAGCAGAAGTGTAAATAAGGCACAATCAGTGTTCTGGGCTTCAGTGACTTCAGGGAGTCAATGGGAATCAGGGAAGGCTTCGGGAAGCAGCGGCATTTGTGCCGACATAGGTAAACACCCGGTAATCGTTGACTGAGTGCCTCCACTGCGGGTCTGGCAGTGCTGGACAAGACAGAGAATCCGGCAGGGGAGACAGACCTCAAATAAGACTTCTCACTAAAATTAATGAAGGGCAAATACAGGGAGTCTATAAGGAAGCTCATAGAACCAGAGGCCCTAATTTAAGGATTCTCTGAGTTTGTGGGTACCCAGAAGTAGAGGACAGAGGAACTGAAGTGGAGAAGGAAAAAATGGGCAGAATTACGATGGCGTTTGTCCCGAGACACACATACAGGAAAGACGGGCACGAGCATCACAAACATGGCTCTCTCAGGGGAGGGGTCACCAGGTCCTGGAATGCACAGCCCGGCCTAAGAACTTATGGGTCTGGGAGGCTGGACTGGAAGGGGGAAGGTGAACTCTTTATTAGGGGTTACCAACTACAGGCCAGGCAGCATTCTATCACGTTCTTAGCATGCATGACCTCGTTGAATTCACAGTGTCCTATTTCAAAGATTAGGGAAGCGAGGATTTAAAACATTGAATGATTTCCTTAAAATAATACCGTAGGTACAAATGGTTCCACTAGAAAATCAGTCTGGAAAAGAATCTGAATCGGGGTGGAGTAATCCTTATTTTATTGAAAAAGAGATATGAAGAGAGTAGGCTGTTTTCCTAAATATGGAGAGCTGGATAGGCAGAGAGTCGGAATTAGAAATCTTATTTGGATAATTTGACATCAATGTAAATGCCATCCATGGACACTAAAGACAGGCAACCAGATGTGAGAGCACGTTTAAAAATGGAAACTTCTGAGTCCACACTCTTCAGAATGAGGTCCCAGTTCCACTGAGGGCTTCCTGAAGGGTCTGCTTTGGGTGGATTGCACATGCACCATGAGATAGGTATGCAGCCTCTCAGCACTAGTGTGGAGGGAGCCGGATGGTCACACACACACACACACACACACACACACACACACGCATACATGCTCACCCAAGGGTTTCTTCCTTTTTCAAGATCAACTGAACAAGGAGAATGGAGAACCTCTGAACAGAACCTCAGACTGAGTGCGGTCTTGAGCATCAGGAAAACCTTCCCCAAGGACACAGATTTCCAGGAAAGCAGCACATGTTTGTAAGGGGTGAGGAAAAGCTTTCCTGACGCCTCATCCCGGGCTCCTCTGGATCCAGCCTCACTTGCCCCACCCTGCAGGCAACACAGTCCGAATTTACAGCAGCTGCACCCAACCCTCTCTGACGACCTGCGTGTCCCATGTTTGTGTCAGCCTCCCTGGAGTTGCCTTTCCTCTGGGTCTACCTGTCAAACGTTTGTTTTTTGGAAAGTCCCAGGTCCAATGTCACTTCCTCTGTGAGATCTCACCTAATTGGCAGTAATTTGTCCCTTCCTGTGTTCATTAAGTATACTCAACTGTAATGATCCACATGCCTCTACTTGTGTGTTTACCACATTTCCCCTTGAGTTGTTATTTGCATGTCTCTTTCCCTCTTCTGCTGCCCTGGGGAGAGCAGCTCTTACGTTTTATGCGTCTGTGCCGAAGCTCGTGGACCCGTTGGAGAGGGACTGCGGCAGTGTTTTCTTGACTGTTAATAGTTTTTGTATTATTTGCCGATTAATTCCACAGAAAAACCCAGATTTCCAGCTTCTCTGGGGAAACAAAGTCTCGGCCATCAGCTGGATCGGGGGTGTGACCTCTGACCTAACACCTCCCATTCCTTATTGTCTGTTAACTTACATTATTGTCTGGGCCCTGGAGCTGTCAGAATTTGGGGCACTGGCTATGAAATGTTTGTTGAATTTAACAAAGTCTAATCAATAATGGTGTGTTGAATTACTTGATTCAGGATTGATTGCTTAGGTCGTCTGATGTAAAATTTGCCAAAAATCACTTTAAGGTCATTATCTCAGGTAAGCGATAGTGCCTTTAATTTGAGGGGGCGGGGCATGTAGGCATAAATCATCTCTTTGTCCTGGGTCTAAACCTCACGTTTCAATGTAAATAAGTATATGTGGGCAAGGTAAATTCTTGATTGAATTAGTGTAGCTCTCTTTGTTGGTGATTTTTTGGATGTACGTAGTAAACAGGGAGGGAGCTGGATTCTGAACTCACGGAGACGGTGTTGCAGACAATTTGGTCTAGGAGAGTTAGCATGATTTTACATATCTGGCATTGTTCATGAGCTAGAATCTCTTTCAAGTGCATATAATGACTGCTTTTAGTGATGGGAACTTGACAGTGTGAAAATCTTCCAGCACATTTGTAATGCTGAATAAGATATATCATTCTTCATTCCTTGTGCTCAATGTTATAAAAAAGGACCACTATTCTAATGATGTGCTCAGCCTAATGAATTAAATTTCACACCATTGGTGGATGAGAAACGGGAAAGTAAAACCGCTTAAATGGAGTAAAATGCTAGACGGAATTAAAATATTTTTGACGTGGCTGTGTACCGAGCATGCTTTCTTCCATTAAAACATAAACCGAGGCACACCACATTTTTTGAGTCTGCGCAAAAGCTGATTCAAACAGAGCAGCAGGAAACCGGAAGTGGTCAGAAGGGCTCCCATCACAGGAGCCTGGGGAGACTTTCATTGAGGAGATTTGGAAGCAACGCAAATAATGAAATGATGGGCTATAGCTTAAGTGTTTGCCTTTCTGGAAAAGCCTGGCTGGCTGTTCACGACAGGCTGTCCTCAGGTTTTTCTTAACCTTGAGGTCTTTATGAGCTTAGACTTTGGTCTGACTTACCTGGGCTGCTCAGGTATTAGAACTACCTAAGTCTCACGTCTCCTTGTTGGATCCATGTGACATCTGCCTGGATAAAATGGACTTTGAGGCTTCTGAACCATGTTTTTGAATATTCTAGATTCTTCATGTTTTCTAAAAATAGTACCATTAATAATTCAAATGAGAAAAACAGGCAGCTAACAAAGGTATAATGAAATGTGAGGGATTAAAAAAATTAATAATGTACCCTAGTTTTTTGATCCACGCATTTACTGATGGGTGCTTAGGTTGTTTCCAGCACCTGGCTATTGTAAATTTTGCTGCTATGAATATTGGGGTGCATAGGTTTTTTTGGATTGGTGTTTCAGGGTTCGTAGGGTGGAAGCAAGGGAGGAAGGGAGTTTGGCTGGATGGGGGGTGGCAGTGGGAGGAAAATGCAGACAACTGTAATTGAACAACAATAAAATAATTTAAAAAATTAATAATGCATGAGCATTTCTCTTACAATTCAGAGATGGGGGGTCAGGGGTATGTGCCAAGGAAGAGTCTCAAGTATCAAAAGTTCAAACGTTTTATAGTTTTTGATGATGGAAAGCTTGAAATTTACTTTCAAACTCAAATCTCACTATTCAGAAATAAACCATTTGAACATCTGAAATGAGGACCTCCCGTTTTTCTTTTCTCAGGCTCTGTCTTGGCCCTGAAAGCTATGAGCACAAGAAGTGTTTGTTACAGTCTTCTCGGACACGATAGATTTTACGGGCTCGAGGGGGCTCCAGGGAGTGCAAAGCTATGGCGAAATCTTTCCACCCTGCGAGGTTACGTCATTCTCTCTGTAACATCTTCACTGCAGACACTCCTGTAAGTTGTCCGGCACAGTCTCAGAGTTCATGCAGCAGGAGCACACGGGCCCTAATAGTACCCATTATAGCTGCTATTCTTCTCAATTGTAAAGGCACAGTGAAATCGTGGGGATGAAGCTGTGCCTTGATTGGCTGTTAAATTGCGATCAATAAAAGGTATTTGTACCATAATTTCACCACCAAGCAAGAACTGGCCATCCCAGTGGTAAGTCAGCATGTACATACCATCAAAACTAACGTGTCTCACTTGGATAACTGAACTAAATTTTCTTGAAGACAACAGGGTACAATAGAAGTTACATAAGAAAAAGAAGCCCATCATTTTTCTGCCACCAGGTTAAAAATAAATAACATATGAACAAGGACAAAGTTCAGAGAAGAACGGTGACTTGGCTCTAAATTATAGTTGAGTTGCATCAGATTATAAAGGAAAACCAACATTTTTCTTTCCTTCTAATCTAATAGTAGGTGAAAATGGTAAAGAAACAGACAGCAAATATTTTAGGCTTTATGGGCCATATACGCTCACTGTTGCATATTCTTTTTTCCCTGTAACCCTTTAACAATATAGCAAGTAGGCCTTCCCAAGCAGGCCACGGGGCAGCACCATGCTGTTCTGGGCAGACTCCTAATTCACAACAATGCTCACGGTTGTGGATTCTGACAAAAGCCCCTTTGGTCTCCTGCACGCCTCCCGCCCCGTCCATCTGGGGCAGTGGGCTGGTGGGCATCACTAGCTTTTAGACCGATGCTGCAAACCGGGCTCTCCCTGCGCAGCACAGCTGGAGATGAAGTGTACACAGTAGGGCCTTTCCCATGGTGCTTATCTGCAGACTTTCTCGGCTCTGTGGAGCCTGTCCCTGCTTGTTTATCTCTGTCTCTCTGTCTTGGACTGGGGTTTAGAAGAAACGAAAAGATAGGAACAAAGATGTCTGCCCCATAGCCCACGAGACGGCGAAGGACGCTCAGTCCCAGACATGCACGTACACCGCACCTGATCACGGCCCTGGGACACCAAGCCAGCCTGCCTACTGTGACAATTACCTAGTTGTCCGAGGAAAATGACAGCAAGTTCCGTTCCCCTGTCACAGGCAAGTTACTCTAAGTTCAAAGAAATGTCTTATTTCCCCTAAGCTAAAGTGTAGTCTGGTTGGACTGGTGTTCTCAGTATGATTGTTTCCAAATGGTTTTGGCCACAACTCATTCAATTGGTGATCATGGGACGATCCACGTGGAATACATAGATGACCTGGTTCCGCCATGCTGTGGGCCTGTGTGTGCAAACAGGCGGCTCCCATCTGAATCTACCCAGTCCGCACTGATAGTGTTGTTGTTTTTAGTAACTTGGCTGTGAACACTGGAAAATGTGCATTTCTCAGGAAATCTCAATGCGTGGCTCTTCTCAAAGCACCAGAAAATCTGGGCACCGTGGGCTTGCACTGTAGCACAGCAATAACTGGCTCCCTCAGCTGCCTTTATTCCAGGCAGGTGCCTCTCAGTTTGCCTGGCTCCACAGACCCCTCCACTCCCTGGCATTGTCTGCCCCATTCCCGAGAGCTTTAGAATTTGCAGCCCTTAGTAGACTTATGGCTTCTGACTTGTTCCCCCACACAGAGAACTTCATGTTGTGATTCTTCCATAAAACCCACAGACCTAGTCAAAGCATGCCACGTCAGAGACTTATGTCCTAGTAGTATAATTTAATAACCTCCCCATGCTCTTCTATTATTATCCCAGGCACTTCCCAGCGAAGGAAGCATTTGGCAGTGTCTTAATGCACTAGACTCCTTCCGTTCCTTTGCTATTTGAAATAGCTGCGTCAGCTTCCTTACTGACTTAGGTAACACTTGTATGTGGATATTTTCCAGGATATTTTATGAAAGTCTATAAAAGTAATTGTCAGGAATGATCATGCTCTGATTGAATAAATATGCTATTGAGGACTTAGGTACACAATTTAAATACGGTATGAATAATTTGTTAGCCTATCTGTCAGCCTATTCCGAGAGCTTTAAATTGTAGATACATTTGTGGAAGCACCATCCTATTTTGCAAATCTGACAACAGTAGCTGTTTCCTGAATGCACCTGACATTATTGCTACATTGTTTCATGCCAATCACATTTACTGCAAATTGCTTATTACTTTATTGCTGAAAATGGCAACATGTATTTACTTAGCTTTTTATTTTAGAATCAGCAGGCTATCACTTGCTTTATTAATCAGTTCCAACCTCGAGGATTATTGCCACTGGTTTCAAGTTTATCTAATTGCTGCTGCTCAAAACTGAGAAATCAGTAAAGCGGTTACACCATCTCCCTTGAGGAATTATTGTTCCTAAGGATGTTACATTTGCTATTGAAAAAAGAAAGGCTTCCAATTTATACATATAATTGAAAATACTGCACAAGTAGGTTTCTGAATTCTGTTTCAGTGGTTTTTCTGTGAAAACAATCGGGCTGACCTTTCTTTAAGCATCCTGTCTCCTTTGTCTGGCTCTTATTCTTTCCAGAGGTTTTCTTTTCTTGTATTTCTAGGGATCTCCCAGCAGGCACTGTTACATTTGTTATAAAATTAAAACTACATTTGTTAACTCACACACCATTGTTTTTATTAGCCCAGCAGAAGAGTCGATATTTCTGATTTGTTGCCTCTGGATTTTATGCCGGTTTTGATACAGAAAATCGGTCCAACAAGGCAACACAATGTACACTAACCTGAATCTATGAAGGAGGGAAGGGAAAGTGAAGAAAATGAAAAGAAATTACTTGGAAACCAGAATGTGAAGCAATCTGAAACCACAGCGTTAGATCAGCCTGGATTGACTCTTGACTTTTGGAAAGTGCCGAACCCCAAACGCCCGGTATTGGGGAGGGGAGGGGAGAGGAGGGGGCATTCGTGTGCTCCATCTTGGGGGCTTGCAGGGCCACTTCTCCAACACTGACAAGCTCGTCCAGTTGGGCCAGGGAAGCCCAACCGACATCAAGTCAAGACAGATGGGCCCCAACTCAGCTTCCGCTCTTACTGGACGACAGTTGCTTCCCTATGCTGTGCCTCAGTTTCCTCACTTGTAAAATGAGGGGTTAGTTAAGACTTAGTTAGCTCTTGTACTATCAGCTCCTGAGTTCTATCACTCTGATTCCTAAGAGTAAAAAAAATAAAAAACAGAAAAGCAAAACACAAACAAACAAAAAAAAACATGTACACGCTCCTCTTTTAACATATGCCTTAACGTAGTCTCTTCGAGAGAGGGAAGAAAATGGGGAAAAAAGGGAATAAGTGGTAAAAGACTTAACAGTGAGAATTGCTGAACATTGTAGGTTCTGTCATCCATTTCTCCTACTTCCTTTGTGAACTGTAAAAGTCTCCCAGAGAAAATACGTCGGGAGAGCCAGTTCCAAATTTATCCGCATAGTCACGAAACATAGGTAGGCTTATTGCCTCGGAGTTCTGCCTCTTATCAAAATGTCACTCAGGCCGCCCTGCGGTGGTGCCGGAGAGAAGGCCCGTGTTAGAGGAGAGTGGGTGGCGATAACAGACACCCAGCTGCACCCCAGCTCTCACGAGGGCTGCTCCATTAAAAATGCGTGACCAGTGCCAAGCCTGTGGCGATGCGTCGGAAACACACATTCAGGCACTTTCGCTATGTTGTGTCTTCTTTCTCCTTCCCCGTTTCTTCTGCACATGGTACTCACTTGTGCCTATGAACTAAATAGAAGATGACAGCTTGTGCATACCATGGCAGGGGGGACCCGCGGCAGAGGCTCAGAGTCAGATCCCTGTGTATGAGTGCACGTTTTGCCGAAGGACTGGATCACTCACACAGACAGAGTCTAACATGCCGAATCGGATATGGGGACACAGCCAGAAGGTGGCCAAGGGGAGGAAGGAGAAGGTGGTCCGGCTTGGATGGAGGGTCAGGGGACGGCGGACTCAGGAGTGCTGTGTGGAGCTCTAGCCCCTCGCTGCTGTCCCGGGGTGGCCTTTGTGCCTCTGCCCTTCCTTCCTCCCTGCAGTTCAACACAGAGAAAGGGATGCTGACCATGTGAACCAGGGACTCCGGTCTTCAAAGCAAGGTGGGTGTCTGGAATTCTCTTAGAATTGGGAGAAAAGGAACAAGAAAAGAAGGTAAAAACAGAATCTTAGGAAAGGGGAGGGAGCCTATTTTGAGATAGCAAGGGCCAGATGGCCTGGGCACGTTGTGGGTTCACAACGCAGGTTAAGTCCAGGTGGACATGGTTCTGCAATAGTGGCCCTTTTATATGAAGGACCGGCCTCTCAGTTGT
Source organism: Tonatia bakeri (assembly GCA_004024845.1). Taxonomy (NCBI): domain Eukaryota; kingdom Metazoa; phylum Chordata; class Mammalia; order Chiroptera; family Phyllostomidae; genus Tonatia; species Tonatia bakeri. Next base: position 140,582 of record PVIA01001702.1, on the reverse strand, counting down.
GGTTGTCAGTTGACGCCCAGTGGCATGGATCCAGATAGCTTCCACCCTGCTCCTACTCTGTGCTAACAACCTGCTCCTACTGCATGTCTAGGCTGCAGCAGATTTGGTCAAGTAATTATGTCACCCTGTTGATTTAACGCTACTCACGCCAGCCCACTCTCCTGGCACAAGAGCTGCTTCCTTCCTTCCAGCCCATGTCAATAGGTATCTTGTGCCATTCTCTCTGCCGAGGAGCTCCTTAAGCCAACGTCTACGTGCCTTAGTCCCACATGCATTTCAAGGTCCTCCTCCAATACCACCTCCCCCATTATTCCTCCTGGATGCCCACTAGGAGTGACCATTCTTCCACGGAACACCACAGATGGCCCTTTGTACCCTTCGTGCGGTCCTTCTCCCATTGACCTTGCATTCTGGTATTTATGAATGTACCCTCCAGTGGGAGGGGGCACCTGTCTCATTAACTTGTTGGATCTGCTGTGCTCAGGCCCTTGATCTAGTGACTAATCATTGCAACATCTCAACCCCCTCTTTCTATTGCTGCATCTGCATCCCGTTCACCCATTTTGACATTAAACCATATCTGACTCTTCCATTGCTTTCATAACCCACGGCCAGTCACTGCCAAATACTCCCAGTGACAGTCCACACCCTTTCCTCCCCACGGTCAGGCCCCCATCATCTCCGGACCCAGGTCCCAGGAGCCCCCACTGCATGTCCCTGCTTCCAGGCTTTGCTCTTCGGGTTCACCCTCAGCCTAGGGATCGCAGGGATCTGCCCGGAACACAAACCTAACCCAGGTCAGAGCAAGATTAAACTGTCCCATGGTTCCCGATCACCTAAAGATGTTGGGAAATGTGATGCCCCCTTTGGTGTGTATGGCATATAACACCCTCTTTGACTGGCACCTTGTCTTCCTGTCCAGGTCCATCTCCAGATCCTATACCGGCCCACTCGCCATGCTGTTTAGTACCATGACAGTTTTTTCACACTTTCCCCTCTGTTTTGAATGCCTGACCACACATGGTCTACATGTGACCAGCCTGTATTCATTCCTTAAGAATGTTACCTTCTTCAAAGACATTTGTGTACGCCTCCACTCCTCTACTCTTCGAGACTTCAGACTCCCAAGTAATTCCCTCATTACGACTTCCCTGTACACATCTTGGCACTGCATATACCCCATTTATTATCCTTAGCTGCCTAGGAGGCTGTCTCTGAGCTCTCGGAAAACGTGCTTATGTCTTTGAATACCTAAGATGTAGTGCAGGGCCTATGATATAACAGTGCTCAGGTAGCAGTGCTGAATGAGTGAGTGTTAATACAATATTATACGAATAGAAGCCATCTAAACGGTGGCAATAAAACATAACTTTTATTGCTGGGAACCAATAAAAAACTAATAAAAATAATGTAAAACAATTAAAGAGCAGATTAAATTAATCTGGGGCCAAAGAGCCTTACTGAGGTTGTTGGAGTTTAAAATGTGTGCGGTAGTAGCAGGTGGACAGGGGAGCTGAGACTGAGAAGGTGGATGGGGGTAGGGAGTGGCCGCCCAATGATTTTAAAGGGGAAGTGACATGGTCGGTTTGCATTTCATTCAGATTGCTCTGGTACCTGTTCGGAAGATGGATCTAAAGGCCAAAGACAGGAAAGAGGGCGGTGCATTGGGAGATGCAAGCAGCATGGACGTAGGAAATAAGAAAAGCTCCGACTAGAGCAGGGGCAGTTGGAAGAGGAAGGAGTGAGTTTGAGAAAGATTGATAGGAACAGTTGATTTGAGGAAAGGAGGTATTGATTGATTGATTGATTTTTTTTTTTAGTCACCATTGAGGACACATTTTACCCATGACATAACCAAGTTGCATCAGCCACTTGGTGATGGCTAAGTAACTGAGCAGCTGCCATCCATCAAGCCCCCAAACAATTGATTGGATGCAACACACGTCACAACTCTTCACTGGGGACAGTAAATATTGACAGACAAAGGAATAACCAATACCCGGTACTCAAGAGTGGTAGTGACTCCTGGCCTAAATAAACTTCCAGAATAACGCACTGGATGATTAATTACAGGTCACTGTCGTTGTTGTTAGTTTAGGTGTTAACTTCAGAACAGTGTGCCAACACCAGTTACCTTGCACACGGGCAAATGAGTTTCTGTTGTGAATCCCTAGACAGATGTAGTTGACAGCTGAGGTGGGAATAAAAATCACAGCTTGTGAAAAAGTTGTTCTGAAGTTTCTGGAAACAGCACTTGCAAATCACTGGGGATGATTTTAGGTTTCAGTTCCTAAATGTGATTTTCTTATATCAACTATATTTCCTTTTATCCATCTCTACCTAAAACAGACCTAGAAATTCTTCAGAGAACCACATAAATAAAGAAAGAGACCCCCATCCTCTCACTTATTTTGAGGGTAAGCAAAAACATTGAGTCAAGGTATGTAACATACAAGGGCAAGGGGGATGTGGGGTGCTGAGGTGGTTGCTACGTTCATTTTTGATGCCGCCTTTTTGTACTTAAATCAAAATGTTTTTTGATGTTGCCAGGTGCCATTAGCATGAAAACACTGAAACAATAGGAGGCATATAAAGTAATAAAAAAGGACTATGGGACCAGCTCTAATTATAACCTAAATAATGGGAACTACAATAAAACAAATGAACTGAAAACACTGAGCATACTCAACAGCATCTCAATTGAAAGAGGCAAGTATTCTTGCCTAAAATGATGTGAGCTTTGCCTGATTCAGATAGTAATGCAAGCACAGCGTTTTCTTTGTATGTATGTATGGGAAAGCCAGCCCTTTTGAGAGTTAGAATAGCTTTCAAGGCTCCTGATTTAAATTTCAAACTCTTGATCATAGCTGGGGAGCAAAGGTTTTTATCTTGGAATTGGAAATTGAGTTCTTTAGCTCTATACTGAGTGATAATATTAAGCATTTTGTTGTATCCACCATGCAAGCTGAGTTCCCCACTGTGCCTTCGAAGCCCCAGTGAATGAACCATATTTGGATTTGCTTATCGGGAAGAGACATTTAGAAAGACAATGCACTTGTCCTCCAAGACCGAGACTCCTGATGCTTTCAGATAGGCCTGTGGAGAGCTGCAAAATGGGCCCTAAAATCAGGCTGACATGGTTGCTTAACAACCTTCAGTGAGCTCTGTGGGCTCAGCGAGTCTGTGGTGTCCCCCACAGGGCTGCTGATGGCAGCCATCATAATTAGAACACACGAATCAAAAACACCAGGTGAAGATTTTGCCCTAGAAGAAAGAAAAGGCAGATGGAGGGAATTACCGTACCCTTTGACTATTAAGCTCTTTCGTGCAGCTGGATGGCTGGTGAGCCCCCGCTGCATGAATGGGTCTGGGGGCAGTTGACAGAAGCCTCGCCCTTCCTACACCCCGGCTTCAAAGTAGCACAGGGGGCAGAGGCCCTCTGCCTTGTCAATTCGCGGGAAGGACTAAAACCTCCGCCTTTCTCCCAGCCTTTGGTGAAACAGGTAACAGTATTTGTCTTAAGTTTTGTTTCTTAATGTGGAAAATGACTTGGCAATATTTTTTTTACAGGAAGAAAAGCTCTATAACTTAAAGGGACATGACCTTGAAAGAGATTTGCTGAACTTGAATGTGACTGGATTTTTTCCAACCTTTATGGGCTCTTGATTTTAAAATCTGCCAAACGAAAGCTCTGCCAGGAAAGCTGTTATTATAAAGATGCTTCTCAACGGGGAGAAGTGGGTTAATTGCAAGCTCTTCGGTAAAATAAAGGGGGGTTTCGAAAACAAGTGCAAAATTGACAAACTGTACCGTGTTGCTCTTATGGAAAACAACTATAAGAGGAACATCTGAAATGGCAAGTGTCTGACATAAATAGATGCTATGAAATTTGTTGGGAGAGGTCTATACGAGATTTCGGATTACTCATAAACAATTACCCATCTGACCCCGATATGAATATAGAAATCCATTAGCAATCAAATTTTCAAACGTAATTGTATACTAAGAAGTACATATTTCCCCCCTATCAATTTATGTTGACAGGATCTAGTTTAATACCACAATCTAGACATATTTATGTTTTTATCTTCTTTTCCACTATATTGCTTTCGAGATTTAGTAAACATAATTCGCAATGAAGAGCCAAAAAAGCAAATTGTGAATTTGTTGGGAGGATTTTCTTTCGGTTTTCTATGACTTTTATGAAAATTTAAATTCCACTTTTGAGCCAAAATCAAAGCTTCAATATAGACAAAACTTTTTGTCTCTTTATTTACAAGCAGTTGGAATGTTTTGTTTTAAACAGAATTAATCTTGGTGGTATTCCCCTGACCTTAACCATTTTAAGAGAAAAATTGTACCATAGTTTTGTATGACTTAGATGATAGCATCATTTGAGATAATAATGTGAATGTTTTCCAATTACCTTAAAAGTAAGGTTTTATATTTGACTGTGTTTAATATGTGTAAGCCAAAATGCAGTGGGCAATACTGCCCCGAAACACTATTATCCTACAGACTAATAGAGCCTCTGATGAATCCATCAAAGAAATTACAGAGCAAATTGCCTTTCTGTCCACGTGTCCTAAGAGTGGCCGTCCCTGGAGGACATGCGCCTTCATTCTGCCTATTAAGTAAATGCATATTCTTGGGAATACACAGTCAAGCAAAAACACAACAGTGCCCAATGCCTACTTTCATTTTCGTACTAGTCAGACTGGACGTTTCTCTGTCTGATTTGAGCTTCACTTGAAAGCGGTTACGTATTTATATCAGAGAGAATGAGGGTCTCCGGTGCGTGGGCCACATCTGCATGCATCCGTCGTGGAGGGCGTCATTGAGTAAGTTCGCACGCACACTCAACACAGCTGCAAATAATAGCTGTCTCGCACTGCTCAGTAACGAGACGGTTGGGCGGACAGGGAAAGCCAGCGCTACTCACTGCTTTGATTCCTATTTTACTTCCTGAAATCTGTGTGTGAGCATCCAAATGGCCAGAAGTCACATTCAGTAAAACGTTTCGCACACTGTTTACTAACATACCAAAGGCCACCTTTACTCTCATGCTTCATTTTTTTTAAATTATGACTTTTATTTACTGTGTTCAATTAAATTTTTGCTATTAGGAGCAAAATCAAAAGAGGGTTGCAACTTTTAAAAGTATTTGAAGCTTCCATTATTTCATGAAGTGGGCAAAATGTGAAACATTTCAGAGAATTTATAAACGGTCTCTTATGTCATAAAAACAATGAAGACCCTGCACCAAAGGGAGCAGAAACTTGAGTAGCTTGCAGAGGCGTGTCTCTCGCAAACAACTGTGCTGACACTTGATTCTTTTATTCAAGGCGATTTGCATACTATGCAGCTTTTCCAGCCTCTGAGCTTTCAAACCGGTCAATTGAGGCGGCTCCTGTCCTGGGAAAACCCTATCACTTCCTTCCTGGGGTTTCCGGTGTGTTCTGTAAGTGCCCCTTTCAGGCAAGTAGCGTGTGGCCATGTGGTCACCTTTTACAGTCGTGCCCCCATCTAAACAGTGAGTTGTTAGGGGAAAGGAGCTGGGCTTTGTACCCATGTTAACCTGAGGACCAAGGAGAGGATCTGACACAGAGTAAGCAGGAAAAGGTAACTTGTTTCTAAATACACCAGACATTTCCACTGAGGAATAGTCTCAATGCAGGCTGAAGAAGGCTTCCTTTTTCCTGCTTCAGGAACCTAGGTGGAGAAGAGCACAGTCCCGTGTGGGGCCATTTCGGAAGCATCTGAATGTTTACGTTTTCTTAAAGCCTCCTTCTCCTGAGCCTGGTGGAAACGTCTCTAATGGGACAGACGAGTTTCCCTCCATGTTAGCTTCACTTCTCCGTTATGAAATTCCTGGTGTGTTTATACCCACAGCAGTCAGTTTTCTCTTTACATTTCCATCCCCACCCCTAGCGACAGGAGCCATGCTTTCTAACTTCCCCTGTCTGAAGGGCAACCGAGGAGACACTTAACAAATAGTAACTGATAGGAGGTACAATGCAACTAGTTATCGTTCAAGTTTGCTTCTAAAAAGTGCCCTCTTGCAGACAGTCTGGAAAATGTTCTTAGGAACACCTTTCCATTTAATGCTTAGCAGGTCAAATTGTTTTCCCTGAGTGGAGAAAACTGAGCCACTTTACATACCTACTTGCCCATGTTCCAACTCTGCTCAGGCCCCAACTGCCCGCACACCTGAACGCCAAAATTATTAACAGCCAGGGTTTGCCGGAAGTGCAGACAGTAGCTTCCATTCTGCTGTGTGCCAAACTTATATGATGTGGTCAAACTGAATAGGTTAGAAGCAATTCCTGCACAGCCCCAAGAAGGTACAGTGAGGCCGTGCTGGAAGCAGAGCCAGTGGCATTGGTTTTGGGCCTGGCTCTTCCCCTTATTGTGTACTTCCTTGGGGACATTTCCTGCTCTGATAATTGGAGTGAAACTAGTAACCTACCTCGTCAGGTTGCTGTAAGGATTAAATAAGGGGACATGTGCCAAGTGCTCAGATCAGCTCTTGGCATCTAGCAAGTATTCATTAAGTGGTGGCCTGAATGATGAGGAAGAAAATAAAGGATCTACCATTTTTATTGGCCAACACAGTACTAAAGATATAACATATGTTCTTAGTAATAATCATCCAAGATCAAAGATTCAGGTCTACATAACTTCTTCTGAGGTCTTTTTTCTTTTTCTTTTAAATGTGAAGGTGACAGAAGAACTTTCCATGAGGAAAAGGTAGTTCTTACTTGTTACAATATTCCTCAGTTATCCAGAAAGCCCCTTTTCCCCTTTTGGCCCATGGGCAGCTGAAAGCAGATTTCTCTCTCTGTGTAGTTTTGTGACATCTTGAGGTTGCCAGAAAGTACTAGGACTCTTGTTGCTGTGTAACTGTGCAAAGCGGGCCATATTTGTGTGGGTAACAGTTTAACATTAGTAAGTATCAAAGTTAATAGTGATTATTTATTTTCTCTTTTAGATATGGGATTCTCTGAGAATTCACCGGGCATACCATTTCCCCCCTCACTTTTCTCATGGTTTGGCATAGGTATGGAATCACAGACATGATGTGTTAATACCACATCTCATTTTTATTTTTCCTTTTCTTCCTTTGTAATGATGATTTCTTATGGTGCTACGTAAGTATGGAGTCACGAAGGTGATGTAATAACAGATATGGTTTTCCCTTACTTAGAGGAGTGCTTCCCATCCCTTCTTGCCTTGGTTTCTATTCAGGCATTGTTTCATTTACATATGGTGACACCTAAGTCACAATCGTTAAGGCCAATTGCTCCCCCACCCCCACATTAAGATACTGTAAGGCTCTCCCATTCCACTCAGACACGGAGCGTGCATGTGTACACGTGTGAGACAGGTGCATGTATTTGTACATTCTCATTAGAATTATATATGTCAGTTCAAGACCACATTTGAGCCATGATTTGCAAGAATGCTGTGGTCTGCTTGTCCCTTTCTGGACCCTGAATAAAGTCTCAGAGCCAGTGTGAGGGGACCAGGGACCTGCCGAGGCATGCGGGGCTGGTCCCCAACAGTGCCCTCCATGGGATTGCTATTCCATGCTTTCCCCCAGCATGTATTAAACTTTTTAAAATTCTTTTGGCTTCAGATAAACTAACTTATATTATTATCCACCCATGGGCCTGCTTATTATCATTCTCCTGTCTTTTCACACATCACTCCAAAGCAGTCTCACGGCTCCCACTTCCGGTGGGTCCCCTAATTCAACCTTCTGCTTAGAGCCTCCCTCTTTGCTGAAGCGTTTTCTGACTAATTCCTCGTAGTGTTTGCCACTCAGCATGTGGGCACATCCTCTCTGAATTTCCATTCTCATCTGTTGCCTTAACTATGAATACATTCCATTGTGCTTCCAGAAAATTATTTCAAGAGTGCAGGCCATGACTCCAAACATACGGGACATTTCTAAAGGCTGGGTGATGTCTTTCAAGTCTACCCTAAAGCAGTCTCTTTCCCATAGTGTAGGTCCCATTAGGATACTCTTTACACACTCAGCATGAAGCGTTAGTTGGATAAACGTGAACATGGTGATGGGCCAAGGGAACGGCGTATCTGTATTTAATAGCCAATGACTTTCACATTGGGATGGCCATCTCTCGGCATGAAATGTTACAACCCTCTTGAGTAACTTGCAGGAATGACTAGAATAAGAAAAGAGAAAAAAATTTCCCCATAAAAACTTTTTTGAACAGATCAAAAATTCAAAAAACAATTAATTTGATGAGAATGAGGAATTCACAGGAGGAAATAATGGGAAGGGACAAAACATAGATCATTGGAAAACTTCCCAATTCATTTGACAAGTCTAGAATAATTATAAAATAAAAGGAGAACAGAAGGAAAAGATAAACCTGAAAACTATTTGCTAACGTCACTTGTGAACACAAGATGGAAAAACTATAAAGTATGAGCAAACAGATTTCAGCGACATCCTTTAAAAATAGTGTGATTCCACAGGTTTCACTGTGGGATTGCAAGAATACAAAGTAAGGTCTTTTATTACTAGAACATTAGGACTGTAGAGACAAAAATAGCGTGACTATTTTTATACTGAAAAGGCCTTAGATAAAACTCGACACTTATCTCTGATTAAAATGAAAATAGAAATTCTGTAAATATAAAGAAGATACATTTCTTGAGTAACAAAGGGCAGGTTTCAGAAGACAACTGTCCCCTTTGCAGGGCAGTGGTGGAACCAGCCCCGTGTGACCTAGAATCAGACCAGAATGGCATTTACTGCAGCTGTTATGGTTTTACTGTCGGGATGTCCTGACCGGCAATAAAATGAGAAAAGTAAATTCGAAGTACCGATATTGAAACAGAATATGTAAAATTACATATTAAAGTATAACATTAAAAAATGTTATACATAAAGAACCATCAAAAAAAACCATGAGAAAAGTAGGAGTTCAATGAGTTAGTGAAATTCAATTTTAATATATAAAAAATAATAACTGGTTAGAAAGAAAATTGGGAAAAGGCAGCTCTTTTACAGCAAAAATAACCTCCACCACCACCATAAATCTAGTAATCTGGCAGTAACCTTAAAAATCAGGCCAGATAGAACTATACATATTTTTGTTTCCAAATACTTAATATTCTAAGTACATAAACTCTTTTAAAACTAATCTAGAAACTGAATGCAATGATAGGAGTATACTTGTAGGTTGTGAGTAAAAATAAAATGGTTCTGAAATTCGTCTGGAGGAGGAGCTATATTACAATAGCCATGGAAAGGAGGAATAACTCGAATGTCCAGGAAAGAAATCCCCTTGCTTGTTTTTAAAAGGTTAGTGACAGAGACACGGTCAGTAGAATGGTGTCGTGTGGTCACGGGAGTTAATACCTAATGTACAAAACCAAACCCAAACCAAAAATGGGGTAGTCCAGAGACCGATACAAGACAAAGGTTCAGCAGGTGCTTCAGAGCGTATTCTAAATTAGACGGGGAAACTCTTCCTTTCCCGATGTGCAAACATTCTACAAATAACTGTTGAAGATTTAAACATATAACACGATCGAGTCAAAAGTATAATATAAAACGGAGATTAGATGCCGAGGAACCAGACCTGGTGGAAGATGGCCGGCAGCGCTCCAAATTCAGGGGATGGGTCCCGGGTGGGGGCTCTGCACAGTGTCAACTTGGCCGAACGGGAAATGCACTTCCCAGAATCAACTTCCCTCTATGGTTCTGGCTTAGAATTGTCTAAAAGGGAGAACCGGCCAAGATTTGCAAGGTGAAAATGAAGCGGCAGGCTTCACGCTGTCCAGTGGATCACCGTTAGAGGCAGTAAGAACAGATGCAAAGGTGCCTGCGGACCCCAGCTTGTCCTTACTCTCCCAGCTCCCTGCCTCGGGCCCACCACCACAAGCCTAAGCCACGCCTCCAAGCTTGGGACCACTGCTCTCCTCCACAGCCCCAGTTTAGCTGCTGGGTACGCCCTGTCTCTGGCTGGCTAAGCCTCCAGCCATCTCCTGTCTCCCCCTCAGTTATGAAAGATGGAATTCTATCAAAACTCCTTGTTCCATAATACTTAGACATATGTCCCATTTCCCCAAATGAACCCTGACTCATACACACAGTAAAAATATCCACCACCCTAAGGTGGAATTCCTGTGTGAAGCTCTTGGATCAGAAACACAAGGTTATAGGAGCAGAGACTCTTTCATTCTAAGAAATGGATGTTGCTTCCGCGAACTGTGTTTATTTTTATATTTCTTTTTATAGCAAGAATCGTGAGCTAAATCTCACGATACATCTCAAAGCAAAGCTCCTACTGATGTATTCCTTGTCTGGCTAAGGACGTCTAAGCAGAGGAAGAACATACTCACGCCTGGGTCAAATTCTGACTTTCGAGGCCAAACTGACAAATGAGGAGAAAGCCATGGAACTGTGTGAGAGAGTGTGTCCCGTCATAGAGCCTCCTAGTCCCACCAAGAAAATGGGGCAGGATCCACTGAAGGCACGGCCTGGATGGCAGAAACACTTTTTATTCTTAATCCGATAAAAGGTTCCTTAGCTTTTCTGCTCTGAATCTCTGAAAGGGTGGACAGACAGATTAAAGAAGAGGAAACATTCAGAAATGGAGTTCTCATAATACAAGTACCCACACTATGCCTCTCTTACAGTACAATGAATAATATTAATGTAAGTGCCTGTATATTAGTGAATGCTGATTTAAAGTAAGAATCAGAAAGGCATGTTAGGTGGCTGGGATTCGTGGAGACAGCAGTAGGTTTGAGATGATCCTTTCCCTGCCTTTGAGGTACTGTGGAATTTTTAGCAATTCACTTGATTTCAATGAAGCTCATATTCTGCATCTGCAAACAAGGAGAGTCGTGTCTATGCAGTAGAAATCTTGACAGCCTTGAGTTAGATACGCTTTATAAACCAGTGCATGATGCTATATGGGGAAAACCAAGTTGTAAGAAGAGATTTTTCATAAATTTATTATCGGTTTTAACAAAAAAAAATGAAATGCATTTCTCAGAATAGTACCCAGTACATAATAAAAGTTACTATATATTGTTGAATAAATCCTTTCTTTTTCCCTTTGGTTTGACTCCTGTGCAGAAAATAATTGCTTTAGAGAAAGCTGAGTCCCAACATAAACGAGGAGAAAATAAAAGGAAGGCTAAGTGTGTTGGAAGGCGAGGCTCCTGTCCAGAATGAGCTGTGCTTTAGGGTGTGACCCTGATTTGCCAGGGAGATGAGGGACTGGCTGCTGGTGGTCTCTGAAGACCCACAGGGAACCAGAGAGGTGCTGGGTGAGGAAGAACGAAGCCACTGTCATGATTTTCAAAAATCAGAAGAAAGAGAATTTCACTAATGATAGACAACAGTTTGACATAAATCATTTGAGAATTTTTATATGGAATTATTAAAGCATATTACCTAATCTCTAAGAAATCAAGGCAATTACTAACGGGGATCAGCATATTCCTGAATTCATGGGTATTGATTGGGAAACTCCAGGACTGGTAGCTACTAAGGGTACAAACAAGTCAGTTTTTAAAGATCAAGTTGTAGGGCGAAGCCTCGCAACCTCATCTCAGTGAGAATGTGGAAGAAATGTGGAAGGGGCAACAACATGGTGAACTTGAAATTGTGCAAATGACTGAACTGCAAACCAGGGTTTAGTGATGCTTGGTGTCATCCTATGGAGCGGAGGCTGGAGCCTGTCATGGCCTTTGCCCTTAGCCCTGCCTGTTTGATGGCTCATTAATGACTTGGTGGAGAACAAAGCCGGTATACTTGTTTGATTTCCCAATTATATTAAGTCAGATGACATAATTCATATACTAAGGGACCAAGCCAGTTACCGAAAAAATGTCAACCAGCTGAAATTTTGGGCTGCAACCAGTGTGATGAAATTTACTTGGCATGTAGATAAAGCCCTCTGCTTATATACAAGAAACCTATCTCAGCACGCGCGCACACACACACACACACACACACAGAACCTCCATCTACTAACCAAGAAATTAACCAAAAAACCCCCACCCAAATATATCTAGAAAGCAAGAGAAAACTACTCCTAAGATGAATTTAATGAGGTTTTATAAAGGAAAAATCAGAGATTAAGCTGATTACATATTCAAAAGAATCAGGGCAATGTGCCCGCCCCTTGGCCGCCCTGCTGGAGGCTCAGTGTCAGCAGTGAGGACAACCACGGTCTCACAACCGTGAAGCTGGTGCTCGGCTAGCCACTTCCCACAGTTGACAGGACAGTCCAGAGAATGGGGAGACTGTTACGGAGACTATTGCCTCAGCTGAAGGACTGGCAAGTTTTAGCACCTGGTGAGTGTTTATAAACACAGTCACCGGGGTGCTTTTAGACTAAAATTAGTGAGTTATAATCAAGTGGGGGCAGATTTTATTCTAAACTGGAGAACTGTCTAAGCATCAGAACTGTTCTAAAATGAAAAAGACTATTAACCTGTGAACCATTGAGATGGATTCCAAGAACAGAAGTTCAACTGCAACTTATTCCTTGGGGATGCCGCAGAGGAGACTCACGCTGGGAGTTGGGTTGGACACACTTCAAATTCCTGTTAAAAGTTGTCACCTAGTGTTATGGTTACTCAACAGGTGGCAGTTATAATCAAGATCTAATACGACAGAAATATAATCTATTAGAAAACATACACTAATCATAAATAAAACAGACTTTGCTTTACCGATATATGAGCCTTTGTTTTGGGATTACAACTGAATAGAGACCACTAATTCAGGACAGAGTAAAGAGTTGAGCAATTCAAAGTTAAAAATTTTCATCTCCACATCCTAAATCCCTGTGACCAAGAGCAGAAGGTAATTTAAATTTGTGGGGGCCTCTCGTATAGCTCTTATGAAAGAGATGGTTGGACCGGATGGCCTTTAAATGAGATTTCAACTCTAAGTTCTATAAGTTTGTAAATGGGCCTGTCCTAAATCACAGCTAAACTCCTTGGTCAACTGGACCAATCCCTGATAGGAATTTGGGATATAGGGGTAGGGGCATATTCTACGAAGCAATGATGCTCACTGTGCTGTTATTAGTTACATCCCTAAAAGTCCCATGACAGGTTTGAGGGCCCACTAAGTAATGTGAAAGGAGGAATTTCAAGTCTACTGAATGTTGAAGCAAAAAGAAAAATATTTCCTTGGGCTACGGAGTTTTTGAGGAAAGGCTAAGGAGCTGAGATTTAACCTGAAGAAGTGAAGCCGGGTCAGCATGTCGCCACAGTAGTTAGGGATGCACAGGACATCAGAAGGGAACAGGGAGCAGATGTTTTCTGTGCTGGGTGAGAATGGAAAGGGGTAAATGGATTTGGAGGAAAGTGGAAGTGGTTTTCTTTTCTTTACTTTTTTTTTTTTTTTTGGATGCCCTATGTCCCCAAGTGTCTTTGAGATAATGAAATATGTTACCAGGGAATGTGGACTAACCTACTTATCTGAAGATTTCAAAAAAATAAAAAAAATTGCAGGCCATCTTCTGCCCATTGTAGGTATGGTCCTGGATAACCTCATGCTATTTTAGACTGCATTAGCATTTAATGAAGGGAAACATTCAGAGAACAAACAGAATCCAAACAGGTTCATCTTAAAAAATCGCCAAGCCTTGAGGCAGGTACTCTGGCTGGTGGTGTAGCGATTCCATTTGCTTTTTCAGAATGTATTCTCCAGGACACTGATTGTCTGACTCTGCTGTCTGTGACAGGGTCTGCTCCCCGGGAAACCAGAACTGAGGGGATTTCATGTTGATTGAAAAACCAGAAATGACAGTTATAGAAGTCCTACATTCCCCAATGAAGTTATACTACACAAAGTTGCTTCTGCACTTTAATTTTTATAACATGTGAGACAAATTGTTAAATCAAAGTATTAGATTAGTCACTCTTTTTGCATCTTTAGGGAAGGACTTAGAGAATGGCATTGCTTAATTTTTCTATTAGGTCATACAGCTTAATTTTTTTCTATTTTAAGATTATTACTTATTTATTATCACTTTAAAGTCTATATCATAAATTACTTTTTTTTTGCATGCTACCTGTTATATGGGTGTTATGCCATTTACTAAATCAATGTGATATTAAAATATACTTAGTGCTCACGTAAAAATGGCTATTACATTAAAATGTTGGCTAGACTGTCTTGCTTTAAACAACTCAGAGAAACTGTTTCAGAACATCAGACCGGTTGTCCTGGGCAGGAAAATGTTTTGAATCAGGCAATGAGAATGTCTTTACAACTGGAGAGAAAGCTCAGTAATTCTTCCTGCTCTGCACCAAAGTCTCGCTTTGCAAATGGGGCCCCTGGGGCAGGCAGTGAGGGCGTCACCAGGAGCTTGTCACAAATGCAGAACCCCAGACCTTCTAAAACGGAGCCTGCATTTAACAGGACACCCAGCTGGCTGGCACATGTCCATGGAAGTTTGAGCAGCATTCCGAGAAAGGACCCTGGGTAGCAGTGGAGAGGCAGAGCTGCAGTGTGTGCCTGCAGTGGAGGAGGCGGGGCTGTCTGTCCCCGCAGGAGGTTTGCAGGGACTGGGCCATTTCCATCACAGACACCTCTCCTGTACGTAAGACCAATCTTCACTAAGCTCACTGATCTTCCCCCTTGAAATCATTGCAAGTCCATATAACATATTAGAATATACAGTATTTAATTATTATATTTCCAGTGGCTTCACTGGTTACATTTTGGCTAACATATCTTCCTGCCCCCCTACACCCTCCATTCTGTCCAGATCGCTCAACATCCTCTGCCCCTCTCATCTCTGTGCCTTGCTCATGCCTTCTCTCATTATAGAATTCTCTTTGTTTTTCCTCTCTATTTCTACAGAAAGTCTTCACATCTTTCAAGCCACACATTAAACCTTTCCTAGTCAGAATTAGCCACATCCTACCGGGCATTCCCATAATATATTGTTCTCTACATGGTTAAGAGCTTTAAGATCTAGGGACCCACACTGAACATTCATTCCTTACTGGATCTGTGGTCATTGCCAACTTTCTTAATCAGCTAGAGCCTTGTTTTCATCCTCCATTGAAAAAGGATATCAATAGTCCATTTTCCATAGAATAACCATGAGACATGCTAAGTTCTCAACAGATGTTTGCCATTGATTGTAATGAGAACCTCCTCCAGCTCTGATGTGCTGACAATGCCAGAAAGTGTTTGTGGGGACACGTGTATATTTTCTGTCACACTAGACTGTAAATTTCTATTTCAAAGATAGATATTCAAATATATCTATCTTTGAATGTCCTCAATCTTGAAATTATTCTGGCAAGTGTTAGTCTTATCACAATTAGTTGCAGATAATCACATTTTTTTTATATTGGTAATGTAAGCAAATATATTGCTTTGTTTTAAAAAATATTACAAATTGTCACCATTCTGTGCAAATCCTTTTTTTTTTCATATATACAAGCCCTCAACCTTCTCTTATACATGGCAATTTTGAAAGCTTTTCCTCAAAGGTCTTTTCTCCAGCTATCACATTGACATTCTGGGTCTTCCCTCCAAGAGCTCCCTGACTCCTGCCCCCCGAGTCACACCCACAGGACATGACCTCTGTGGGTCCCGCAGTCTCCTGCGGTAACTGAGCCATGCCAGTAAGGCTGCAGGGTGCCTCAGCGCTACGTAACAAACTGCGCTTACATTTTCCAAAACTACACCGTGTTGCTGACACACAAATTCTTAAATATTGAACACAGATAACATGCTCTCCCTTAGGTTTATGTCCTATAAATTAATAGGCATTGATGACTCAAGAATTATGATTATATGCTTCCAGATGGGATATAGTAGATCACTAGACAACGAATAATAATATTCAAATCCTCCCATAAATTATGTCTGTGAAGAATATTTTTACTGTATTTTGTTACCCAAACAACTGATTGATAATGAGAAAGAATCAAATAAATTAGATGTGAGACACCACACAGAAATGATTTAAGCCAATTCAACTCTCTATATCTGGGTATGAATGTGCCTGGTAGATTTATATAAATACTTACTATTTCCGTCCAGTGATGAATCACCAGATTTTAGACTGAGAAAATGTGTTGATAATGATGAGGCATGAATGTATTAAGTGCTAACTGTGGTCTGAGCAGAGGACGACACTGGTTTACAGAGGTGATGTGCCCAAGGTCACACACCTAGTAAATTGCTTAGACGAGAGACTGTGTGATTCTACAGTCTACGCTTGGAGCTCAGTGATATCTCCTTTTAATGTGAAAACTGAAACCTAGAGTGCTTAATATTCAAGGTAATACAATTTGTTAGTGATAAACTGAAGCTTAACTTCAGTCACAGGACTACTTACCCTATGCCTGTTCCAGAAGATTCTTCATAAGAGTTTAGATTGTTTGCATTAATGTCTTTTAAAGATAATGAGTAAAGCTGACTTAAATGAACTCCTTAAAATGATGGCTACTGTGTAAAATCCAATCAAACTATTATCAATTCCATAATGAAATTCACATATCAAAAAGCTCAGATAAGCTCCCCTTCCCGAAAGAGGAAAAAGCACTTGAAAACATGAACTAAGTTATAATGAAGGTCATTTTCTTGAAAGCTTTCAAAACTTCACAATGAAACAAAACTTCTAATGATTTATTAGAGAAAAAAAAGGAAAGGAAATGGAAATAGAGTAAATGAGAGAGGTGGCAAGATAGGTCTTGTCTTCTTAGACATTTTATGTTTTCGTGTTGTTCTTATATTTTAATTGCCCATAAGATTGTGAAAACATTCATGCCCATAAATATTTTATGTCGTCTGCTATCACATCAGAATAAATCATCTGATACTTGTGTCTTTGATAGGAATGTTGCTAATGTAATAAAAGCATGCTCATAAAGAACTTTTGGTTTGATGTAAAAAGACATGGTATTTTTATATGAAATGCTAGTGATATGCTAACTTAATACAATGCTAAGGAGGTAAAGAATAATAACCTAAGTATTCTACGGTAAATCTAGCATTTTGGTTCATCCAGAAAGCCCTTTTTACTGCTAATTACAATTTTCCGTTTAAAGTGTCAAATATTTTTCCACTAAAACTAATGAGTAAAGAATTTGAGTGTTTTCTACAAATACAAAAATAAACTTCAAAGCTGAACCGCCCAGCCTCGGCATTGAGGAGAGTCTGGGCTGGGTAATTTATTGTTGGGAGGGGCTATTTGTGAGCTGCAGGTTCCTCCGTTAGTCCCTGGCTTCTGCTCACTACGATCAGCAGTGTGCAGAATGCACACCACCCCAGTGTGACAGCCAGAACCGTGTCCCGGTGTTAGGGATGTCTTTTGGGACATGCCACTGCCCCTGGTTGAGAACCACAGTTTAAAGTAATAGCCAAAAAGGGCAAATCATTATATTTTATGTTCTTTATCCAGAGCTCTGTTAAATGATCTTCAAATTGACAAGTCTTTTTTTTTTATATTCAAGTCTGCCTGTCAACAGGCAAAATTTAAACGAACTTTTCCAGAGTTTCAATTGAATGAGCATGTCAGCTCCATTTAGGTTGAAATTTTTGTCAATATGCACTCATTTAAATTATAATCCTTTACAGGTACAGATTTTTCTTTTTTTGGAAGTGAAACATTTTTTTATTGTGTATGTTGTTGCAGTTGTCCCAATTTTCCCCCCTCTGACCCCTCCCCTCAGCCCGCCTCTAGATTTTTCTTAAATCTGAGGATGCCTAACCGTTTTTATGGATATTCTTCAGGTGAATTTATTTCTCTGAATCTTTCTAATAAGGGCATATGATTTTTCCCTTTTCACTGAAGTCAATTTACTATATAAAATAAGCCTTGAAGGGAAGCAGCTTTGGAATTTACAAAAATCACTATTTCCTTGAAAAAGTAACGCCTAGTTCAGTGTTTCTCAAAAGCACAGTCCATAGAATACGTGTCTCAGAATTTCCCAAGCTGTTTGTTGCGGTAGCGGTCACGCTCCCCACCCCAGACCTGCAGAGGGACAACCTCTGGAAGGCGACCCAGCGTTCCCCCGCTTCACGTGCCCTGTGCATTCAACAGTCAGGAGGAGCACAGGCCGTGGGAACCAGAACAGAAATGTGTACCGGAAGTCATTCTTCCAGGGGAAATGATCACGTAGCTGTTTTTTTGGGCTCCCTTTGATTCTTATTTATATCTTAGCCACTTTATACTGATTCACAGTAAACACTACAGAGCTTTCTTTTATCTAGAATTTATCAACTTTTAAGACAGCTATCCCTTAGTAAGGCTGCAACTTTACATTCGAAGTAAAAGTCTTCATTAATCTGCTTAAACTCACCAATGAAAACCAACTTGGTCTGTAAAAATTAATGCAACCGATTCACTGCAAACCAATAATGACCTTTTATTTAAAATGACTCATTTGAAAATTCAAAAACACAACTAAACACCTGGGCTTCTCTTTCCACCTCACTTTTCCAGTTATTAGACACTTTAGGTAATCACTTGACAATCTTGGTTTTGCTAACTTGAATTTTCAACCTTCCTGTAGAAACTTCATAGACATAGTTGAATGCATGGGCAGTCCCATTGACCTCTCTTAGGAAAGACTGAAGCATGAGGCTGCTTCACAGCCTCACCCCAGACTCCGAGAGCAGGTGGGCCACTCTGGGAAATAGCAAGAGACCGCCATGTCTTCCTCCTCTAATCTCAGTTTATGGAAAATGAAATCTTCACTACCACGATGAATCAGACATTTCTAGGTCATCACGTAATCTTTTTCCTGAGAGTGGTGACAATAATAAAGGAGAGACAATACATTTTGATTTAGTCAAGGAAGACACAGAAGCAAAGTAAGCAGTATGCACCGTAGGTAATATATCAGAATGTGCAATACTTCGGTACTTTTTCCATCGATGCTGCCACACTGGCTGCCACGCTCATTTTCATCTTCGTTCTACAATTAAATGTATTACATGCTCACCATCAATATTTTGCTCACATTTCCTCATTTACGTCTTGGTTATGGGAAACTGACCCTCTACTCTGGGGAGGGGCTTATGAGTACAGTATTCTCTGAGTTTTTATATATTTATGACCATTGTTCTATAGTGTTAATATTTGAAGTTTTGTGAAGATAAAAAAATCTTACTTCATGCTTTTTTGGAGTTACTTGAAAATGATGCTCTTGAGAAATATGGTACTATCTAAATATTTGTTAATAGTATCCCTGTAAATAATTTGATCTTTGTGCCTGGAGGCTCCAAGAATTTTATGTTATTTTTTTAATTTAAAAAATTTTTATTTTTTTATTTTTCAAGAGAGACAAAGGAAAGGGAGAAAGAGAGAGAGAGAAAAACATTGATCAGTTGCCTCTTGTATATGCCCTGGCAGGGGACTGAACCCGCAACATAGGCACGTGCCCTGACCAGGAATCCTTTACTTTGCAGGACAATGAATGCCCAACCAACTGAACCACACTTGCCAGGGCTATGTTCTTCCTTACAGTCTAGAATACCAGACTATGTCTTGGAGTTGACTGCTTCCTGGCAATTCTCCCAGGCATGTGGTAAGCCCTTTCGAAATAGTGGAGTTCAGTTTTCTTAATTTCCAGGGAAAGTATTTTTTTCTTAAGGTTATAGTTTTAAACATTAGCTTTGTTCCACAATTTTACTTTTCTTACCCAGGTCCTCCAATTATATGTATTTTGGACTTCTTTGCCTACCTCCATTTCAATCGCTTTCTCTCTGACTCTTGTTGTTTCTTCCTTCTCGACTTCATGCTGTTGGTTACCTTTCTGCCTACCTTTCATAAATTTTCATTTGAATGTATCTTCCTAGGTCCTACTAAATTATCCCTTATGTTTAGGATGGTTTGGCTTTTCTTTTCAATATATCTCTTGAATTCAATAAACCTTCATTGTACATTGTTTCATTTCTGCTTGTCATCTTTGAATTTCTGATTACACTTTTAACAATATCCCCGAATTCTCATTTGACAATCCTCAATTCAATGGGAGTGTTGTGGTAACAATATTCCTCTACATTGTGGTTGTGTTTCAATAGCTAAAACCTTTTGAATAACCTTATCTATTTTCTCCTATAAATACCTTTGTATTGAGTCTCATTCTCTCTAGTGTGTGTGTGTGTGTGTGTGTGTGTGTGTGTGTGTGTGTACCTAGGTGTCCTATGGCAGAGTTTCTGTATTCGGGGCACCCTCTCTTCCCCTCTGACTTTCTTCTTTCCCTTCACTCTCATTCTTCTGAAGGGCACACACATGTCTATTCATCTCGTTTTTTCCCCTCAGGAAGAAATATGTCTTCACGGTTGTCATCTCTACTCACTGTCAAGACTCGTCCCGGTAACTGCAGCTGTGAACTACCAAGTTCCAGACCTGTGTCTGGACTGGTCTTGTCCTTTCTGGTGGAGGATGTCGCCTCTGCTGTTTCTCTTTCCAATAAGTGCTCCCCACTCCGATTTGTTGCATCCACCAGCCTGTAGCCACGGCAGGAGCTCTGCTAGAATTTGGTATTTCCTCCAGCCTGTCTCCCAGTAATTGAAAAGACATGGGTAAAATGGGGTTATGTTGACTCTCCTTTATGTTGGCTTTGTAAAAGGGTTTGTAGTGACCCAGGCAGCTGCTGTATCCAGCAGCGGGTCAGAGTTGTACACGAGGCGGTCATGCACCCCTCAAGTGCAGGCACTGTGGTACACCAGGTAGTCAGTGTAAGGGTCCCCAGCATGGAG
This sequence comes from Tonatia bakeri, assembly GCA_004024845.1. Taxonomy (NCBI): domain Eukaryota; kingdom Metazoa; phylum Chordata; class Mammalia; order Chiroptera; family Phyllostomidae; genus Tonatia; species Tonatia bakeri. Next base: position 119,839 of record PVIA01001702.1, on the reverse strand, counting down.
AGAGGCTGAAGAGCACTGATTAAGGCACTTGGCTTCTCTCCACCAAGATTCCGTTTCCCGAGTGTCTTTCTGACATGCACGGGCTGGATTGTGGTTCTTTCTTCACACAGAAGAAAGCCACCCTTCAGAAAGGCCTTCCCGTTCTCTTCTTCCTGCAGAGCCACTTTTTTTCAGTTACCCACATAATATAACACCTTAGAAAATCCAAACCCAGATATGTACACTAAACTACGTTGGTTCTTCTTCTACACTGTACCATTTCTTTAAATCATTGGAAATAACAACAGAACCAGTAGCGTATAATTTCCTTTCTAAACTTCCCTAGCTCCAGGACTGCAGCTGCACCTCATTTCAGCAGTGAACTTTGGGGAGTCAATGCGAACGTGCTTCTCAGTCCTCTGCAGTATGGGTATCCACCCACTGTGTCTCATTATTTATGTGTTTTCCATTTTTATTGATGACTGGAGGAAGGCTTAGCAGTATATTTTGATGACTTGACTTCAGAGTAGCTCACTCATTTTTCCCCGAAGTCATTGAAAACACTTTGCTTCTTCTTGAATCAACATTTGTCAAGCCATCTTAAATGATTTTATATGTGGCAACTTATTGAGATTTTTTTTATTCTTCATTCACAAAATCAGAGATTTGTGAAAGATTGTTATAGTAATCATTAATATAATTTTATGACTGCTTTTTCCTTGAAAATGAGCAAGAAATATGATTTTTGTAAAATAAGAAGTAATCTCATTTATCATTATTAAAGGATTTCATGTTACAGGCCCTGCTCTTCATGTTTATACATGTGTCCAACTTACATATAATAAAAAAAAAAACCTTTCGGAGGAGATCAGCTCTCACTATCAAGTAAAAAGATCTCTGCAATGTAAATAACCATATTGTACAGCAAAATAAAAATGTATTGGGAAAAACACAAAGCTCAGGCACATCTTTCTGAGTATAATAGTATAGGATAAATTTAAAAATGGCTAATACTGCTTTTCCTGAAAAGAATGACCTAAATAAATTTAAATTGGCAAGTCATTTTTAAAAGGATGATGATTATAGATCATCTTCAAATTCACATACTTACACTCATTTTCTAATAATTTCTAAAATTTTTAGCTAAATATAGAATAACTATCTGCTACTAGAAGAGTTGCTGTGAAATTACTGTTACAATTATTTGGTGGATATACATAAATTACAGTGGATTTACCAACCACATTACCCCTAAGATGACTGGATAAAATATCAATTTTAAAACAATTACTCAGAGCTTAGATATTCTGAAATTAAAGGTCCTTTTGGGGTGTTGTTTTTAAATGAAACCATGGAATATTGCTACTGCTTTCAGTTTCATGCTAAGATACTTTGTCACATACTTTTTAAAGGAAGTGACATAATATTAAGTGTAAGCAGGAAATTAAGGAAAAGCATGAGAGCCCTTCAGAGGTAACATTTACAATGTCTGCCAGGCAGTCGGAAGCACATGCCTCTCTTCCCATGTTTCTCCTTCTTAGTGTAAGACACACTAACATAACACGAAATTCTTATTTCTGTGAAAAAGACATGACCAACCAAACCTTAATTTAAATTTTCCCCTTGAAAAATCTTTCTTTCAGAGGAGCAGAATGTTCTAATATAGCCCTGAGTCAAATTAGAATTGTCCCTCCACACATGTACTGTTCTATAAGCAAGAAAAAAAAATAATAACAATTACTCATTTATATTTTTCAGTTGGACAAATCAGCTCCAGGCAAGAAACGCTGTCTCTATGGAAAGTCATTATCAAAATGATCTATAACAGTTCTGCCAGCGTGTATGTCAACACACTGTGTTCGTAAAAGTTTCCACAATTTAATAAGAAACCAAATTAAATTCCCAAATCAAACATTTCTAGATAGACAGTAACCTGATTTTTCTAAACAAATTTGACTGTGATTGGAAAAAAAATTTGAATCAATGTTGAAAAGGATATTAATCACCTAGGACAGGGGTTGCCAAACTTTTTCTGCAAGCGACTGGATTTTAACTATTTGGGGCTTTGCAGAAAACGCAGTGCCTGTTGTAACCACCATCCTCAGCTTCAAGGTGAAGAGCATGAACACAGACAGTGTGAGCAGCAGGCATGGCTGTGTTCCAGGGAAACTTTATGTAGGGAAAATAATTTAAATTTCATATACTTTTCACACATTACAAGGTATTATTCTTCTTCAATGTTTTTTTACAATCATATAAAAGTATATAATAATTCTTGGCTCATGTCCTACATAAAATCTGGCCATAGGCCAAATTCGGCCCTTGGGTCATAGTTTGCTGATGTCTCATCTAGGAAATTAAACTAATTATTTTATGAACATTTGATAAATTCTATGCTACCGATTGTGGCAATGAAGGTGATGATTAACATGATGATGATAATGACTAAGAAAATAACTGAACAGCAAACAATCTCATGCATTTATCATTTAAAATAAGAATTTCAATTTTTTTGACTTCATACTATAATTCCTTTAATTATCTTCTCTTACTTTTTGTAATGGTACTGTGATTCTTCACAGTAGTCCACCCTCTTCCTTAAGTAAAAAAGACATTCCTTTTTTCATATTAAATGTGAATTGTCATCATTCACAATCATCATCATCCATTTGCTAGTATATTGCACCAGAAGTATTTTAGATGTGTCATATTTGAAACACAAGTTTTCACTTACATTTTTTCACTTCATGAATTCTTTTCCACTGAAAGTTGAATACAAATTGCTAATACCTGTGATTAATTAAACTTTATAAGCTACTGCTATCTCATATATCTATGCATGTATGTATCCACTTATCTATTTATCTACAGACAGGGTGAGACAGAGCTACCTAGTACGTGTGGTAGTGCCTGGAATTTCCCCAAGCCACCCTATGGTCCTCCTTTAATTCGAATGCAACCAGAGAACGGAAAACTGACCCAGAGTACAGCAGCCAGTCCAGTCGCGTGCGGTCTCTGGCTGCCATACTCCCCAGGCCGTTCATTCAAGTTGCAGAAGTCACTGTCAAGTCCCTGACGACAGAGTGAAAACTCACGTTGTTTTGCAGTAGCGGCCTGAGCAGATTTGATACTGTGGAAAACGACCCAGGTTTGTGTTTTTGTTGATGTCGCCCCTCTGTGCTCCTCACCACAGAACTGGGGAAGCTGGACTTCAGCGGAAGTGACACTCTTAGCAATGTCATTAGTGGGGCCTCCAACGAAGCTGCCCGGGTCGCCCAAGGCAAAACAGCCCTCCCGAGTCAACTGCCACTCTGACGGAGTCCGCAAACCACGGCAGTTTTGACTCCTCCTGACCTACTCTAATGGACAGAACGATGCATTAAACATTAACACCCCAAGTGTGGACGGACATCCAGGAGGTAGTCAAGTGAATTTGTACACCGCACTGCAGACCCTTCACATCTTCATTCCTTTCCTGTTCACCCTGTGCTCACACATGCTTAGCAGTGAAGGGATTGCCATGACCGTGAAGTCTGCTGTTCCTACTAATTGGCTGAACTCCACCGTAAATAAATTCCACCCATTAGACGGGAAGATATTTCATTTTTCACAACACTTCAAAATGACCTGGGATGCATTTTTGAGTTGTGTGCTTTCCCTGAACTTGTGGGGAAGGCACAGGGCGCTCTGACACTAACCGGAGGGACCTGTATTCCTCAGGTGGGCTGGTAAACATAATTTTGTATGAGGATTTATTATCCAACAATCCCAAGTAGACTAACAAAGTGGCCACTATAACTCATCTGTAGACAATGAAAAGAAAGCTACTATTGTGAAGAATCACAATATCCTGGAAGTATTTTACTCGAATTGATATTTGAGATGATGGATGCCTTACATTCCAAATGTCACAAATATTTTGGACAGTTAGATTCATGCTTTAAATTTAAACCCCGTGTGCCAGAGAAGGTACTAGGCATTTTAAAAGAGATTATCTCTAATCTTCCTGAAAGCCTAGAAATACAGCGGCTCTGCCCAATGCTTAGGGACACTGGATGGGAAGCAGCAAGTAATTCAGAATGTTTCAGTAGATCCCGTAGAGGCTGAGAGGATTTTCTCAAGCATAATTGTGAGGGGGGTAATAAAATCACCATTATATGGTTTTGGAGTTTAAATGAAAGTTTTCTATGTGATCTTAGAACTATATATACATTTTCAGATTTGTACACTTAGTGGAATACGGTGGTGGGAAGATGAAAAACGCATTAAAAACCAGCTTAAAAATGACCATTGTTTTCTAGTCATTCATTATTAATAATAAAGACTTCAGAAAGGGAGCTGTTTCTCTGCTTGGTTTCAATGGTGAATGGCAACACAAAACTTGGCAGTGGCCTTCTGGTTGTGCAGAGAGAAGCGACCGGTCGGCCCCCGCAGTGGGGTTACACCTCATTCTCCCGCACGTCAGCACTCCCCGTGGGCTGTTCGCTTCACCTGGAAGTTAGGAGACATGATTCATCTCTCTGTAAGGACACATTTTTAAAATTCTAGCCCTCAATGGCCATGGCAATGATAACGTACTCTAAGACAGATGATGATGAGGGTTTTTTTTTCCCCAACCAGCTTAGTGTAATTGATAGTAAAAATAAGAAGGCCAACACAACTATGAACTCTCGCTTTGACTAAGTAGCTGTTAGTACGGAGGCGTTTGGAGTGATTTGGTTAAAATACAAACAATGAAATTATGTGTGATACTTTAGAGACCAGACTTAGCGAAAAAATTATTTGGTGCACACATACACATATGGATCTCTCTCTCTCTCTCAATCTCTCTCTCTCTCTCAGTTGAAACATAATGGAAGAAAAAAAAAATAAAAGAACATGTAACAACCTGCATGGGTCAGAACCTCAGGTAAAGAAAGGAGGTAAAATGTCAGGAGAGATACTCGTCAACCGTGAGGTGCAGTCAGGGGTGATCATCAACAGTAGCATCTGATTGGCCCTATTGGCTGCATCCTGCGGATTGTGAGCTTCTTGGAAGTGATGAGCAAGTCCCCCCGCCCCCCGAAGCTGTACAGTGAATTCAGGAATGGGGCGGGTCGCCACGTTTAGGTCACATGCCCCACTATCAAACCCTAATGGTTCGATCTAGGAGCAATTAAACTGCAAATAATATATACTTACAAAGATATAAGATTAATTCTGTGCGAACAGTGGGAAATTATCCAATCACAGTCTATTAAATTCAACATAGATACACCTAAGTCACTAGATTAGTATAAATGCAGGGAATTGGGGGAGTATCTAGAAACTTTATTAGCAATATGAAAACAGGAGTGTGATGAGTGAAAAGTGCCATGTATTAAGAGGAATAATGATGGCGGATTCAACTGCTAAATTATCTTTAATCTTAGTTTTGGGATACGTGGTTGATCCAAGAATTAAACACAATAGGCTTTTAAATCTACAGGTAGAGATAGTTTTGGAAGGAAGGGTAGATCTTTTCATTTGGTGACATCTGGTTTACTGGGGTATGGTCAGAAAGTACTGACTGTAAATATGTCTGAATTTGTTAAAGTTTGTTTTGACCAATTCATGAGTAGTTTTACATTTTTTCATGCCATAAGAGAAAAACATACCTTCTCTGTAGGCAGCATGAGGCATAAGAGTTTTAAGACCACAGGCCCAGAACCAGACCAGGTGGGTTAAATCCCGCCCTGGTCCTCTCTGCCCTGCAGCCCTGAGCAAGTTACCTGTCCAGGCAGAGTCTCAGCTTTCTCATCTGTAAAAGGCTGTTACGAGGATCACATAAATAGGTCAAACCTTGGAACAGTACCTAGCTCGTAATAAGCATGATGTAATTGTTTATTAAATATCTATTGTTTTATCCCTCTACCGTCTGTCCACATGCACACACACACACATCTGCTGACTGTATTTTCCTGATCCTTGATTAATTTTACTCCACTGAATTACAACTCTTTCAGAATTTTACAAACCAACCTCCATTATAATTTGATTTTATCTGGCTGTATTTCTGGGGGTTTTTCCACCACATATTCCATAACTACATGTTGCTTGGTACAAAAACGTTTATAATTCTTTATCTTAAAGTTCTCTATTTTCATAATACCCCTCCTGTTTAATGGTTATAGCCTTGAATTCTACTTTAGATGATGTTGATAAGGTGATTCTTTTTGTTTTTCACACACATCTTTTTTATAATTATGTTTTCAAGCATTTTTAAGGAATATTTTTTATTTATTGATTGATTTGAGAGATCGAGGAAGGAAGAGAGAGAGAGACTGATTTTTTGTCCCATGTATTCATGCATTCATCGCTGATTCATGTATGAGGCCTGACTGGGGATCAGACCTGTAACCTCAGCGTATAAGGACAATGCTCTAACCAGCTGAGCTACCCAGCCAGAAATTCAAACATTTTTTAAAAATTTTATTTTATATGTGACCTTTACTAGTAGTGGGACTTTATCTTTCATCCTAATAGAGTCTTTGGCTCTATTTGAACATTAACACTTATATTTTTTAGTCACATGACTGATTTGATTTCATTCCTTCCTTGAATAAACTATTAACTAATATTATACACTGCTTGGTTTTCTCATTTTCCTCACTCTTACTTTTTCTGGGTCCATCAACCTTCCTGTAATTCATTTCGCACTCTCCACTTGCCTCCCTCAAGACATGAAAGTTCTGCCATACAACTCTATTAGTAGGGAACATTAAATGGTTAAACTGTATTTTGAATATTAAAGAGCTCTTATTAGATTTTATATCAAAGAATGAAAACAAGATAAAACCTTTACACAATATTTGCAGTTTACGAGTTCTTTTTAAATATGGAGAGAGTGGGTACTGATTTTTAATGTTTCCTAAAATAGAAATTTAGTAGAATACACATCTGATTTTTTTAAAAGAACCGACTTCTTTAAGAGTGGAATTGCAGAGAGTGGCGAATATAGGTTTTTCACGACCTACTAAACAAAAGAAGAGACAGAACCTCACATCCCGAAATGCAACCTCCTTGTGAGCCCAGAGCTGGGGGCTGACTTCAGCCACCCTCTCTCAGAAAGGAAGGAAGAAAGCAGGCTGGCGGGCGAATGTTTAGAACCTGCACTCAGCTCAAAGGTGGGTCGAGAAAAATGGCAGCGCCTCTTTCATTTATTAATCTATCCTGTTCCGTAAGGTGCAATTACCCAGTAAACATTTCATCTTAACACAGCTGAAAAAGCTAATTAGCCTAGGCCCTTTGGAAAACCTTGAACACCTCGGGCCTTCCCATCATTCTGTGCGACTGCCGTGTTGCCGAAAGTTCCCGGGCTGAGGAAGCGGCAGTCCTCCCAAAAACTCATAAATGACTGTGATCTGCATTCCCTCTTCACAGGATCTGTGGTCTGTGTGATTTTAAAATTAAACGCATTTACAAAGTTAAGTACATTAGTGGTTAGAGAGCCTTGTTAAGCTAGGACGACTCCCCGCTCCCACCTCCCAAAGATGTACAAAATCTTTAAAATGTCCTCACAGTGCTGGGCCTTCTGTTCTTTATCCAATATGTGTCCCCGAAGAAGCTCATTGGGAAGGAAATGAATGCACAGATTCTCACTCGGCATTTTTATTCATGTCTGTCTATTGTCACATTCTGGAGAACGCTTGAGAAGTAAGCTGGGGAGCAGTAGTAGAAACAGTAGCAAGCTGTCAGTGGGTAGTTTGTCATTGTTCCACCGACAAAAGGCAGACTGCCACAATAAACAGCATTTATTCCTTTCGCATTGGTGGCTCGGGGCTGGAGAAGGGGAGGGGTCACCGGTTGAAAGTGCAGAACCCATAAATAATAATAGTCACTTGCAAATCATAGATCAGAGAAAACAGGGGGAGTTGGCAGCGATGAAGGCAAGAAAATAGATGCCGACAGCACACGCTAATTTACTAACTTAAAAAAATATACATGCTTTCCCTCCTGACGGTGAAAGTGGAATGATCTTATTTGCTCCTTTAGATGCAGGTAAGGAAAGTAAAACTTCGACATCATAGGACTTGTAAATTATTTTAGGCAAATAAGTACGTGCTGGTGATTTTTTTCATTCGAGAGCAATTTTTAACTGTGGTTGTTATTTTTGCTAATTGGATGTGGGTGGCGGCCCATTTGCTCATTCTAACCATCACTGTGCCATTCAAGCCTACAGTCATACATATGTCAGGTTTTGGTGATTCCATTTCTTAGAGAGGGAATTGATTTTAGGACCTGAGAATTCCTACTTTATGTCACACCTGGGCTATCTGACCTCATCCGAGGTCAGACAGCTAGCAGCATCCTGAAGACTAGACTTGAATTGCACCTTCTCCACTGGACCCCTCCAAACATGAGAAATACGACAGAGTGCCACGCTGAAGTGAGCCTGTGTGTGAGAATGGGCCACCTTCTGGTATGGTTCAACCTGTGGCCACTGGCTGGGAGAATTCCCGCAGGATGACAAAGGCCGAGGACCCCTCCCTGTGTTATTACAATGTTGAAAGCTTTCTCATTTACTGTTGGCGAAAAGTGTCTATTGTGGCTTCTAATAAAAACCTGTGAAACCGCATGGGTGGAAAGTAATTTTTTTTTTCAACTTTTCAAGAAACAGGTGACAATGCTAAGTTCACTGTTTTAGCTTTGGGTGTGAAGTATTTCACCCCATTTGTGATGGCAGGTTTACATCTGTGCTGTAACCTATTGTAACAGCCCCATAATTGGAAGTCGGTCTCATCCATGGGCGTGCTCTCTCTTCATGGAATGCATGGGAGTGCTCTAAACACAAAGCATCATCATCTATACACAGATTACAGGTTTGTAGAGGAGGATGAGTCCTTCATGAAGGGTACAGGAAGACGGGTTAGTGCTTCCCCAAAGAAGGTAGACTGGGTGGCCACGGCGGGGGTTGACGATGGGCAGAGCCCAGAAAGAGCTGGCATGCATCTGAGTGGAATGCCAGTGAGGGCGACAGCCTGCAGTTGCCGCGAAGGCACCTCGGGTATCAGCCTGTGAGTCGTCAGACGGCAAACTTTGCTGGCTGTTTTGCCCAACATTTGCTTTTGAACAGTGGTTTTGACACCTGCACTGCTCACAGCAAACTGCCACCATAGTTTGTTCTGCTTCAGTGCCGCTGACTGTCACAGCCTGTCACAAGGCAGGAAAGCTCGACAGTAGCCCCATCCAACAGGGTTTGATTGCTACGGTTGCTCCCACGGTCTGCCCTGGCCACCGGCTCGCACACAGCATGCGGTCCGACCCTCCCAACGGCACTGCCCTCATAGGCTTTCCTTTAAATAAACGGTGGTAAGGTATGTCGTTTGATTAAAAAAAAAATCAGAGGGTTCTATTTACTAAAAAATACTACTTAAATGTATCAACCATGAGCCACCCCTGGATGAGTCTGCCTGGCCATTCCCTCTCTCTGTAGGTTGTCGAGGCTCTTCTTAATTCAGCTACTTAGGCAAGAGGAGCAGTTACTTCTTTTGTTTCACTAGGAGGACCAAGCAGAAGGGAGCTGGTTATTTCTTGATTAGAGAGAGCATATGGGAAAAGACATTAGCAACTTCCCGCCCCCACCCGCCCTTTGTTTGGGACTGCATTACATCTATTTACTCGGTTTTTCTGATCTGTGAAGTAAGGAGGGTCCCACGCCGGAGTCAGGAGCTGACTCCTTGGGCACAGAGGCACTTGTGAGGAGTATTTAGATATTTGATGTGTCATCACATATTTCCCAAGGAAGGCCTCTCTCCTGCAGCTGATGCGGTGACAGACACCAGAGGTTATAATTAGTCTAATTTTCACTCATTACAGTAAGAGGCTGAGATGAGGGGCAAAATTCCTCCACCACAAAGAAGAGAAAGCCAGGCAATTTGGTCAACACTGCTGGTATCGGATGCCTTAGGGCCCCGCTGACCTTGCTTGGCTATTGCCTATCACCCAGACTAGTCTAGACTCACGACAACCCTCAGAGAATGGGAAGAGTGGGGAGCGACATTGCTAAGCATCAGGCCTCAGAATTTTAGGCATTAATGTCACTTGCGGTAGTGTCGCTTTTGAAATACACACTTGGGTGTATTTTTTACTCAAGGTTGGACAGACACACTACTTTAAGATACTGAATGTGCATCTTTGGGCTGATTTCTGATTGGCCACTTCAACTCCTGTCTAGATGGAAGCCATCTAGCCCATGCACGTATGCAGATGTTGGAACTGGCCAACTCACACTCCCCAGCATCAGAGATGTGGTTGATTGGGACTGCAACAGTTTGAGTTCTTCTCCCAGAATCATATTGTGCTGGGAAACGACTTCTTCATTTTTACTTTCTCGAGCAAAAAAAGACTATAAAATAGAAAGAAATTCATAAAATAAATACTTTTAAAAGTTTGAAAGATTTAAAAATACATTAAAATGTAAAAACGTTTTCAAAGGTCACAATAAAAATTAATGGACTGAGCACTCTGCCCATGACCCAACCGTGAACGAGGTGTGAGACCAGGAGGAGGCCCACCGCCCCTCAGCCCTGCCCCCCGCTGATAGCTAGCATCCGAATGAAAAGCACTACACAAAACCTGGTGTCTGTGGCGGGCCGAGGGCATCATCGTCCCAGTGTGCTGGCATGTTAGCAACAGAGTTGCCCAAGCAACTGTCACCGTTCTGAGCCCGTAGGCCGAGGCAGGTAGGACTGGGAGATGCTGGCTGGCAGCCAGAGGGCGCCCCGGTCTGCACAGGACAGCTGGCTCTCTCAATTCTAAATGACTTTGGTAAGGCTTTTAGAAAGGTGACAGAAATCAAGGACAGAGGACCCCTTGGCCCAGGCGATACCATTTTAGTTTTCTGGGGGTTGCAGCTTAGATGAAGGGTCTTGGGTAATAATGTAACAGAAATGTCAGGCATGGGCTGCTCTGAGACAATGAGGAACTGCTTAACAGTGTCCAAAGCTGACACAAAGATCGTGACTGGAGTCCTGTTTGCTTGCCACCCATGGGCCTCCAGAGAGCGGTTCTGCTCCCCTTTCGGGTTTTACTTCATTCCACTCCCAATCTCGTCCGATCCACATTGGCTTCGTAATTATCTATTTGACATGCTTGATAAGTTCTCACGGTCATACCTTTGTTGACACCACTTCCTACTGGAATGCTCATCCCTTCTTACCATTTGGAATAGTGTTTTTCTTGTGAAGGCGGGTTTCTTCTCTCTTATGCATGAAACATTTTCTCATCTCTCCTTCCAAATATGTTTTCTGTCTGCTAAACTTCTAAAGCATGCTGTTTGTACTTTTCTTACAAAAGTAGGCTATTTTGTATCAGTCTTCTCCCTATTGTATTCTGAGCACCTTGAGAGCAGGGTCATATGATGCATTGGATACATACGTGCTCAGGTACACGTGCAAATCACTGGGAACACAGGACACAGTGCTGGCGAGCAGCAGGCATTCAATACATGATAAATTGCTGCCTTTTCTATTTTGTTAAAACTACTATAGATAACTTCCTTCTCCTTCTGTCAATATGCTTTGTAATTGTCGCTGTGGCCACTAGATTAAAGACATGATTAGTGAATTGACTTAGAGTGTAAGTATCCGCCGACATCCCTACATCTATAAGGAGCATTTTCAAGGGAACGTACTTATCAATTTTATATGGTAGCTTCCTTTCCTCACACTGTTTCCACCACATAAATGAATCAAGCCTCCACAAACGCCCAAATTCCACGCACTGAAGAGCTGTCTCCGTGTGGCCTGCTGGCCGAGGAGGGAACCCCAGCCATAGTTTTGGTGAGCACACACTCAACATTGCACCTCCTTTGCACCTCGTACCAGGCATGCATCGGCCCGACACCCAAGGAAGTCTCTAAGCCTCTGCACTGTCTGCTTGTCCAAAGTCAAAAACAAACATAACTACATGGAACTAATCATCAGTGCCTAAAATTGCGTATCTTGATATGACCCACAGCAGCCTATCAAGAATCGCATCCTTGTCCATCACGAAGGAAGTCAGTTTGAACAACTGACAAGCAGTCTTAAGTGTGAGGATAATGGTTGAAGCTGAACCACCAACCTATACAAATATTTTAATGTGCTAAACTCAGGAAAAATCCACCTTTCTTTTTTTTGTGAAACAACCGCAGGTATTATCCCAAATTCGCTGGCTGTTCACTAGACAAGCAGCCAAATCTATGATGCTCCATGTGCACACTGGCTATTGCGTCTCCACCCACACAGCCGGCTGCCTGCCTGGTTTGAATTATGGAGAGCTGGGCGGGGAATCCGGGAGATAAGGATTCAGTGGTCCAGGTTGCCTCAATTCTCGCTTTCGTGGGGGAGATAGTTTTCTCTTTCATGCTTTGAAAGGAGTCCAACCCACCTCCTCACTTTCAAAGCATTTCTGTGTGAAGAACTCCTGACATCGAGTTCTCTGAGTGCCAGGTGCAGATCTGATTACCTTCAGGTGTCCTAACGCTGTCTGGACACGAGTATTCTAGTTCTTTCTTCTCCTTCGTGTCTTAGTTTTTACTTTACACTCTATGACTTAGAGACTCCTATTTCCTAGAAACAAACTGTGCGACGCCAGTAAAGCAGAGAAACGTATTTGCAGATGGGTGATGATCACGTGCTTCCGCGTCAGATGTTCAGGTACGAACTCTAAACCTCGACCGATCACGTGAGTGGCAGCAGGTAAAGGTTTTAAACTCTTTCCAGCAGATGGAATAAGTCTTGTCAGTTATTAAATTGCCACTGAGCTGTTTTTAGTTTCCTATTTTTTTTCAGTACTCTTTTTTTCATTGTTACATTATATGCCATGATTTTAAAAGAGATTTTTTTTTGTCTATTTTGGAAGCAAAAATAGAAGTTTCCAGCAACTGCTGACTTCTTTCACAATTTCACTCTGCTCTGTGCTGTCTCTGCGGCAGAGGTCTGAGAAAATGGAAGTGGGGTATGTTGTTAATAACTCTCAAAAAAATAAAATGGTACTGCTTATGTGTGAGACAGTGAGTGTTACCCCGGTTTGGATGGATATCTATTGTACATTATATACAAATGTATCAACAAGGAACCCCAACAAATGGGACCTTGTTAGAAACCAGAACTCCTGGTCTTTTGTTGAACAACTATGGGAGAGCGAAACCTAGCTGGGCCCCACGGCGGGTTGGGAGGACAAAAACCTCCGGAGTGTACAGGAGAGAGATGAAAAATCTGTGTCCTGGCTGCTGCTGTGAAGTCAAAGACCTTAAAAAGCAGCGACTTTGTTGAACAAAATGCAAACAAAGAGTGACATTAGAGAATGAGATAGAAATCAAGTTGATGAACTACAGAATTAACGTAGGCACATGTAGTCTCAAGAGGGGCTGAGGCACGTGCGAAAACTTTCAGTACTAGCTCCGGGACTCCGCTGCTACCTGTCCTTAACTTAAACGTCAGCATCTCCTTTCCCCCTCAAATGATCATGACAGCAGCGATCATCAAAACTGCCAACCCCACTCTCACGCGCAATGCGCGACACCAGTGTGTCTCCGCGGCTCCTCTCTGAGGCTGTGAGCATCGTGACCTCTCTGTGGAACTGGCTGTCAGTCTCGATGCCCTGTGGCTCGGGCTTATGCCTGTTACCCAGGATCTGCTCGGGCTTCTGAGTCTGTGGAACGGGTTCTGGAGCGGAGAGGAGGCGGGTAACAACACCGAGTAGGAACTTCCTAAGAAATTGGATAATATTGGATTGCAGACTGGGAAGTGGCAGTTTTTCTTTTTCACTTTTAGAAGATCTTAATAATGGCTAAATGGAATTTTTAAAAATAACATCAGAAAGAGACAACTGATTGACTGCAAATAATGTCACCTTTCAAAACACACTCTTTGATTTAAAACTGGGCCCATCACGTTCCTACTGAGGATTGTTAAGGACCTGTCTCTTGATTTCTACATTACCATGAACCCTACGATGCTATTGCAAATATTAACGGGACCATGATGCAGAATCTCTAGCATCAAACCTCTCCTAAAGCACATCCGAATAATGTGCCCTAATAAACACAGACCTTTTAAAAGTGACCATTGCACTGAGTGGTAGGACCAGCTGAAATTTGAATGAATTGCCCTTTTGAACAAGCTTGTAGGTTGTGAAACAACTGAGTAGTGGCATGATTATTTTCATCAGTTAAATTCTAAACTATTTATAAATAGTTGTGTCTCTAAGTAAGGGCATGCTTGTAAAATTAAAACAAAGTAATTGGTCACCCTTGTCTAAATGCACAGGTGTTCTTCATTCACCCTGATCACCTACTGACCCTTGTTGCAGGCTAACAGCACAATTTTTACATCATGATCCTCTAAAGGTAATTCTGTGAGAGGCTGTTCACTTTTTAAAAACCGTCTGTCACTATGGGTTGTTCAACACTGACCCAATAAACCTTAGAGAAGCACTGAGAGAAGGTTGTGGTCTCCCACACTTAGAATTTGGGAGTAAAATCTTATTGAAAGGTAACTCCAGAAAATGATAAATTGGAGCCGCTGAGTAGAAAAGTCAGTCCTACCTAATTCAATGAAGCTGAAACAAGAGAAAAGTATTAAAATTGGTGTAATTGTTGTGAGAGACCTATTTTAAGTAACAGAGTTGGTAAAACTGTTAAGTACTGAAGATAAAATTTTCTTTCTATTTTTCCACCTTTTTCATCACAAAGTAAGACATGGCCCATCCTTGCTTAAAAACACTCATAATTCTGCTTCCTTTTCTTAAATTTGTTTTTTACCCCTTGACTGTTTAAAAGATAAATGCCTTCAAGGCTCCTTCCAGTAGCTAAGAACCTGTCACGGTCTCACCCTGGTTAAGTTTCATGGATTGAAAATTTCTCTTCTCATGTCCATTAAAGAGTCCTTTCTTACAGCTTACTTCTTCTCTGCTTTCCATTTTGGAATGAAGTGAGCAGACAAATTAAATCCATTCATTTGACAAACAGTGAAACGAAGCAAGCGATAACTGGGTTCTGTGTCGTTAACTTGGGAGCAACTTTATTTTAATAGGTGACTCTTCAAGACACAAACATTAATCCTGAGGAGTCAGAAATACTGGGGCTGTGACAAGACATCACAGGACATTGTGGGGAGGTGTGTTTCTGGGACACCTTTAAGAATACCTGATATTGGATCTGTATATTAAGCCATGTCTAGTCATCACACTCATAGAAAGAGGTCCAATTAAATGATAAAGTCCATTCATTTAAAGGAGAACCTGAGACAAAATTAATTGTCTGAGGTTGTGGCATACAAATTTCATCTTGCGGCATTCACAAAAGAAGCCAAACTTGTTAACACACCGACCATCTTAAAAGTATTCAATAATATTGGCAAGAAAAGTGCATACATACAATAACTTTATAAAGTGCTCTTCTGAAGCAGTGCTAGCCAGTGTGCTCTGCAGATGAAAAGCAACTAGACTTTTCTTTATTACGATCACATACACACACTGAAACATTTTTCTTTGGAATGGGCAGTAAGGAGTTTTCTTTTTTTCTTTTAAAAAAAAATCAGTATTTCAAACAATGTGTTTTCTTGTGATAACAGATCTGTTTTAATGTCTTTACAAAAAGAGGACCTTCAAAATGGTGTGGTACAGAGAAAGTGTTAAGATTACAAATCACACTGATTTTAAAAGGGACCAAAATTCTATGAAATTGCTCCACCCCTTGCCAAGTAATTTCAAGGAGACACATTTTTTGTTCTGAAAGATTTATGTTAGAGTTATTTGTTACTTAGCACTGCTTTGTGAAGAAAAGAAAGCCAAAGAGGACCTCTCAAAATTTCCCAGAAATTAGCTCCCACCATTTTCCCCCTAATCATAGGGGGAAGAGTCAAATTGCTGTATCCTCTTCCTAAGAATTTCCTCTATAAAAATATTAGACAGAAATCAATTGTGAGGGCAACCTTATTATATTCTCTTGCTCTCTTTTCCCCTAAATTAAATGCTTTTATTTTTTGGCTTCTTAATCTTACAGCATTATGGCAAATGTTTTCTAACATATAATGTAAGCAATGTATTCAGCCTATATTTCTGGTTTTGCAAAATTACTTTGAGCGTATTTTAGAATTATTCTGTAATGTTCTAGATTGAAATCACAGTACAACAATTTATGTCTGGCGTAGGCCATGACGCCTGGCCTCAGCCTCTTGTCTAACAATACACTAGACAAGAATGATTACCCCATAATTCACACCCTGTCATGTCTTATTGCTTAATTAAAGCACAACCTTCCTCTCCATGACAGGCAATTGGACTGTTAACATTATAGATGATTATCCAGCCCAGCATGTTCTACTTTTACAAAGCACTTTTTTAGGTACGTGGGATGCTCATTTTGGGTTCACTTACCTCTGAAAATGTGAAAAATCTGTTTCTTCACTTACCTCTGGCTGCTGTGCACATTGCCACTCAGAAAAACATGGGCACAATGTTGCATGTGAGAAATCAGTAATTTAGATATTGAAACAACTGTCCAATGTCTACACAGCAAATTAAGGTATGTGTTTGAAAGTCTCTGTAATATTCTCTGTTCTGCTATTAAGTACACTTGAGACGCTGCACACATGCATGTGTCTGTAAAATAAGTGTAAATGAATGTGTGCAGGGTCTATCCTAGAAAACCAACCCTCCAGTGAAGAACCGCGAAGAAAATAAGTAAACACTCACACCTGCCATGCACTTAGATAAGAAAAGTTATATCAAAGTCACTGATTTCCCTTTAATTTACCTATGAACTTAACAAAAATGTAATTCAAATACCAAAGTCAACAGTATTTCTCTAACTGACAAAGTGAAACCAAAATTTTTAGGCTAAAAAATAAGTATTCAATAATTGCCAGAAGAATCCTTGGGGAGGAGGGAAGAAAGCAACGAGTGGCGCCGGGCCCAATCGCACAGCAAAGTTTACCACATCACACAGCTACACTGAGTGTCAGCGTTTGGTGCGGGAGGGGACATGGTAAGAAAGGAAGATGCCAATCTAGAAATAAACACAATGCATGTAGAAATTGGAATGATGGCGTAAGGTATATTGGAAATAAAGGGAATAGAAGCAACTGGGTAACCACTGAAAGAACGTAAATAAATTGACACCTAATCCTCCACAGCAAAATAAATTCAAATGGATCAAAATTAAATGTGAAAAATGGAACTGTATATGTTCTAGAAAGTAGATTTATACAGGCAGTTGATAAGACTTTTCCAAGGAAGAGTCAAAACCCAGAAGACATGAAGAGGAGATGGAACAAAACAGCCAGGAATGCTGTACGTAAAATCAAAGTGCCAATGGAAATCTCGGAGACACATGTTGAATATGTGTGAAAAGGAATTTTTTCTTCATTTCTTAAAAAATATCAAATCAACCACAAAAAGGATGATGACCACAACAGGAAAATGGTCAGACATTAGGAAAGCTGTATCTTCACTACACCAGTGCCAATGGCCTGGCTATGGCATTCATCCTACAGCTTTGCAATGTCACCATTGGGGGAGGTTCTGCAGGAGGCACACAGATCTCTCTGTATCATTGCATGACTGCATGCAAGTACCACAGAGTGCACTCACACAAACCTGGTTGGTGTGGATATTACCGTAATTATATGTGCTATGCTTTTATATGACTGGTAGCATAGTATATATAATAGATATTTAAAGAAATGTGAGTTCTTATGGAAGAAATATTAAGAAATTGTAAGTGGTAATTATTTTACAGGGGGGAGGCTTTTGTAAATGTCTTTTCTCATAACCATGGACATAATAGGTATCTGTTATTTAAAGTTATGGCAAAAATTATATTGGCATTGACATTACAGGATATTTTTATCTTTTCTATATACTTTTTTAAAAAAAAGTTTCCAAATTTTACTTGAAACAGACTTGCAAATTTTTAAAAATTGTTTTTAAAGTTACAAGCCAGCAGGTAACCCAGAGATCAAATAGTAGTGGAGTAAGGAATGACCCAGCTAACTGAACAGTCCCACACCTAAAGAACTGCATGAATCCCTAACAGAAGCAATCTCAGAAGCTTGTCGAGTGACCAAGGCAAGAAGCGTGTAGGAGGTGCTCTGTGCTGAAGGCCAGAGAAGAGGCTGCAGAGGCTGGACTGCACTGGATGCAGCACAATAGCGGAGGGGGCCGACCTGACTCCCACTCTATGTTTTCAGGTATCACCCAATAGCACGATTGCGGTGCAGTGTAGGAATGGGGAACTTGGGTCTGACCATCTGCATTCAGAAACAGAAGAGAGTAAGCGCTGATTTGATTAGCCTGAGTGATGGGCTATTATAGTAACGGTCCATTCGAGGGGGGCAGCTCTGGCTCATCCCAGCGCTGCCCCTGCTCCACTGCATAGTCACTACCCCACAGGCATGGAGACAAAAGGTGATGCTTCTTCAGGTACGTTATACCAATTTAAATCCAAAGGTATCATCCCTATAACAGTATTGTTAAAGTATGTGGAGCTTTCTGTTAACTACATTAACAATATGTGACTTCTAATAGAATTATCTTCCAGTTTATGAACATACGGTTACTTTTTCTACTAATAAATATTTCTCCAGATATGAGACTAATGAAGCACGCAGTGATACTTGCCTTTTCAAGATTATTAAATACATTATTCTCAAGAGATAGAAATAGATTTAGGTCATTATAAGCATACTTTCATAGAAACCACTTCAGTTACTCTTGCCTTTTAAAAGTTTACACAGTAAAACTCAAGCCCTATTTACATTTTGTCTGAATAGTACATATATTTTAAGTAAATAATTTAATATCCTGGAATTCCCAAACTTCTTAATGTTTTCCTTGAAAATATTTGAAACTGGTTTCATAATTATTCAAATGCTTTTTTAAAAAAAATCTGTGAATAAAACCTTTAAGATGCAAATAAGGAAATTTAATATGGTATAATTGTCTTCATTCTTAATAAATAGCACTGCCCTTGAATTTTATTTTAGGTGAATAAACTACCTAGATTATACCAAATGATTTATTAGATTTTATGAAAGTCAGGGTCTCAGAATACTTATAAATTTCTTTAAGAATGAAATAAACATAAAAGTAATATTTCAGTATGATTTTTGGTGAGGATGAGGATTAGCTATATTTACAATTAGGTGAGTTTCTCCAGGACTAAACTCCAGGACTAATGTTGAATTTGATTTCAAACAATCTCTCTGTGGCATATGCGTTGGCCACTATGCAGCACTAATACCAAAAAATGACGCCATGTGACTTCTGCACACTGTAATTGGCTTGCAATATTTGCTACTTGAACATTGTGAAGAGATGCGAGTGACTTAAATTGACATGGCTATGTCAAAACCGCTAATTTTTATAATTTTAAGAAAACGATAACACAAAACCTGTATCTTAAAACTGGAGGAAAAGCCTGCCTTCTGTGACAGTAAGTGTGTAGCAGTCTGGAAAGTTCGTCTCCTACCCTTCGGGGTAGTGCGGAGCACGTTGAAATAACTTTCTATGCTGGTGTACTCACCTCGCTCCTCTGATGAGCTGGCTGTGGAAATAACGGAGGCAGAGCTCAATTAGTGTAATTTATGTATCCTTGGCCGTCAATCATTCCTGTTGAGAGGTGGGACTCGTAAGCTCTCAGTGCATTAATTAAGAGCTCATCTCAGCAGAGCCATCTTTCTACCTAAGGACCAAAAAGAAAGTTTTAATTAGATTTTTAGAAGTGTATGTCACATAGGAAAGCAAGTACTGTTCTTTGGTCGGTGCGTGAGGCAACAACAGAAGGCAGATTCTCAGACAACAGCAAGGGCCCCAGTTGTCAATCATCTGTGACGTCTGGGGGAGGGAGCCTGCGTCTCCAACACCGGCTTCAGCCCTCCGACAGCCCCTTCGTGGGCATCACCAACGGTTTGACTAGGCAGTTTCATTGCTGACCTAATTATTGGGCCCCCGTCTAATTCCTGATGCAGAGCTGGTGCTGATCAAGTGCAGTGACAACGCTGAGGACAGTCCCCTCCTCTGATGGCTGGGTTTCTGTTCCGGGCTAGCTTCTGACTGCGTACCCCACGGGCAATACAAAGCAAGCTCAGCGAAGGGAGTGGAGGCCTTTGCAGAGCAGACCCATTTTGTCTATTCCTTGAGGGAGTGAGTCTGCGCTTGCTGCCTCACCCAACAAAATACAGGGACCCCAGAGAGGCAGGAACGAGCTAGGCTTGCTGGTGGCAGCTGCTTGAGAGGGTATCTCCCCCAGGGGCGGCGTGTGTGGGGCCATCAGGCAGACTCCTCGGGTTCACTTGGGAAATAATAGATACATTATTGATTAAAATATTTATAAATTAAGGGAGGGAAACAAATTTTAAAAGCTAGTTCGGATTCTAGAAGGGAAATCTATCTGCTAAGAGCTATTAAGCCCTCCCCTCCATAATTGAGGGGGGAGGGTCAGAACTTATTGCTGGGAGAACAAAATCAAATGAGTTTTCTGATGTAAAGAAAAAAGAAAATACTGAGAGTGCAAGAAGAGGAGTGAACAATGGAAACACTGCAATAAGTTATAGAAATAATGAATATATTACCAAACTTACATATTTCAAAAATATCAGCTCCAGAAAAAGTAGAGCTATAAAATTCTGCTTTCAGAGAGGTTATATATAATGGTGAAACATAAACCAGGCACAACTCCCCCAAATGATATACTAATTATAAGGTGCCTCTAAGAGGCAGGATGGTACAATGGGCAGATGCTCCAGAAAGCAAAGGATGCTTTTCTCATTGACTCAACATAGCAAATTCCATGTTCCCTTGCTGCTCATTGCTATTATCTTTCATTTCGGTTTTCTAAGGGAGGCTGTTTAGGAAATCTAGTTAGAGCACAAGCTATAAATTTACCACCTAACTAGCATACTAGACATGTACTGAATAACAGTAACAAACCTGACCCCTCAAAATAACTATAGATTTTACAGGTATATGGTTTGTGCTGTATGTTTTGAAATGAGAGTGTGACTGTACAATGAAAACATTACTGTATAGACAATTCGTTAGAAGAATAAAGCCTGAAAATTGTAACCTATCATTTAATGTTCATAAAGATATCTCATAATCCTTTCGCCTCTCACATACTTTCCCAACCATTCTGCTTCATCGATTGCGCTGTATAATGTTTATTGCACAACAGACATGTACAGAGGTACTCCCCAGATGCAAGTGGGAAAATGGTGCCGCTCACACCCACCTCGTGTGCCTGATCAATTTGTATGATATGACATCTCCCATCTGAGTACCATTTCTATGTCTTTCAATGCATCTTTTTATTTAGCGTTAAGCCAGGGTACAGGACAAAGTCAAATTACCTCTTGGGAATATTATACTCGAGGGTGCCTGACTGGTGACGTGAGGACACAGTTTTCTGTTTCACGGTTGTGGGCAATGTGTTTACCTTGGTGATCTCTTTGTTTTCCAAGTCATGGAAACGGAAAGTTACTTTTCTGTTACCTATCCGAAGTGACCTTAAGGATAGACTGAGGACAGAGCATGTTAAAATTAATGGGTATTTAGTGTGGTTGTTTTCTGAGAAGAACACCATCATGATGTGTCTTTTTATGGGTCGTCAGCATTATTTTTTCTGAAGAACTTACCCTTAGTTTTGTGGTCTGGAAGCTCCTTCCAGTGACCTTGACCATGGCCTCTCTGTTACACATCCCAGTTCCAGTGGACCATGTATCTTGGCCAAGAGCATGGCAGAAGGAATAAGCTTCAGAGCAGATGGAAATTTTTGTGCTTATAGCCAAAGATATTTTTTCTGCCTAATTTGCAGCTTCGAAAGAAACCAACTTTATGACTTGGGGGTAAAAGTAAGCCTTTTTCTAAATAAAATTCTTTTTGTTTCATTTTTAAATATGAAACTTCCTCAACTTACAGGAACTTTTGAGATCAGGTAAGCAGAGGGCCAGCTCAAAATGATATCTGGGATGACGTATCCCTACCAGACTGCAATTTGCTCTGAAATTGGTTGCAGTGGTCCTGTGGCATTCCAAGGAAGACACCTTGGTATGTGTTTGGAGAATGACAGTGGTTGGAAGTCCTGGGTACATCTTTTGTCCCATCCCTATTATACGAAATCACATCATTCTCAGAGTTTGTGATCTAGCCCAAGACACTCACCCCCCCAGAAAGCGCTCTGCGTGAGCAGCAGAGACGGCAAAGGCAGCAACGACGGCAACACCATGCAAGATAGTACTCAGCACCGTTCCTTCCCCCAAGGCCTCCCCCAGCTCCTGACTCAGGGCTCATTGTTTTATACCACTTTGGTGAACTGACGGCTGATAAAAATAGGGAGACTCACAGCGACATTACAGAAGCACGATCTGTTTCGATGAAAATGTTAATTTGTTCACTATTTACGAAGAGTCTAGCTGGAGTTGGAATTATTCTTTTTAGCGGTATTTGAGTGTAAATACTCACGAGAACGAGGCTGTGTGGTTCTGGAAGACAAAGGCTTAGAGTGCATCTAAGTTTTTCACCTGGCAGGCCAGTAAATGCTTTCAAACATTTAGCAAATTCATACAGTGAAAGCTGTCAAGCTAGTATATCTTCCGTTTCCACACTTCTCTACTCATGGGACTTATATCTAAAGGCAAACTCTAATGAAGCTGTAGACATGATGACCCAGTTCTTGTTTTGTCTTATCATTGGAGATTAAGTGTGAAAGAGTAGACTTATTGTCTGACCTTCTCTACTCTTCTCGAGAAATTATATTAGAAGGAACAGGATTTTCTTTTTTTCAGAATATATCATGTGAAAAAATACAGATTTCAAATTAGAGCAATGGGTTCAAATACACAGGCTGTGCAATGGCATCGACTACTGAAGCTCTGAGCCATCTTTAAACGACAAAAACGTCAGCTTTGAGCTGTTTCCCAATTCAGCCCAGCAACTGGGAAATGCATTATCAAACACTTTGTATTTCTATTAATGAGACCCCATATAAAACTTCACAGGAATGCATTCAATCCAGTAAAGCCAAGAAAAACAAACCAAGTTTAATATGTTAGAATGCGTAGGTTTGGGGAACAGGGCTGACTTAGTGCTAAACAATCTACTTGTTTAGGTAGATTTTTTTTCCTAAGCCATACAGGAGAGATGTTTGGGTGGGTTATCCGTCTTTTATCTCCGGCACTTCATTATTTATGTTGAATGCTGAAATATTTTATTGTACATGAGCCTAGAGGTTTTCTGCTTTGATGTGTTTATAAAACAGAATAATAAATAAATGATGATTTAGTTCAGTAAGTTTGTCTTAAGTTTCATATTTTTAAAACCTTTGCCAATTCTGACTGAGGACAAATGATTAGTTTCTGGTTACCTTCTTGATAGATATTATTATGGGGAGAATAGTCCTCAGGCTTATGGGCATTAGTTTATGCCAGTGATGTCAGCTAATAGCTACTTATATTGAATATTTCAAGTACCAAATTGTTTTCTTTGTGACCCTTCCACAAGTATACTGCAAGTTTAATAATAATGGAAGGGCCAAGAATTAATGTACTCTATTTAACACATGTTCCAATGTAATTTTTGAATTAGAAAGCAATCCCTTATAATAAAAGTTTGGCAGTTTATGAAACTATTCAAACACATTACATGTGAAGCCACAGTAGTAAAAACCAGCAGGAAAAATCCATATTTATCTATTTAAATAATACATTTTTCTCACATACTCTTTTTGCATTTTCATGTAGATTTTATATGTGGACATATTATTACCCATATCTGTAATTGAACCTTTATTAATTGAAATGACTTTCTTTTAAAGAAGATTGAAAGTAGAGATGTTTTTAATATTCAACAAATATTCAATATTTCCAAACAATCTTC
Organism: Tonatia bakeri; assembly: GCA_004024845.1. Lineage (NCBI taxonomy): Eukaryota > Metazoa > Chordata > Mammalia > Chiroptera > Phyllostomidae > Tonatia > Tonatia bakeri. The sequence goes on along the minus strand of PVIA01001702.1, from coordinate 95,980 downwards.
TAAATGTCACGGCATTTGGAAAGGCTTCCTTTTATCAGGCTGTTTTCTTAAAGATCTCGTGGAAACTGCACAGCCCCTTTTCAAAAGAGCTTTTGGTTATTCTACGGTCCATTTCCACCCTCACCTTCTCCTCCTCCCAATAACTCAGAGCGAAGGGGAAACAACGGAGCCCTTCCCCCCGGTGATCTGGAAAATGCCGAGACTAGGGTGATATTTAGCCAGTTACACTTCCGTGTAAGACATGCATCACTTTGAAAACCGGTCTCCTGCCGTCCACACCATCTAAACAAGAGATCTATCATTCCATAGATAGGCTTCTCTACATGTGTGTATACACACATGTATATGTACAATGCCAAGTTAAAAATCTTCAACTTCTCTCACTGTTCATGCTAAAAAAATGTGCATCTGTGGTGAGGTTGGGGTTTTAAATGAGACTTGATTGGTTTATTCACACCTGCATTTACTCAGTGAGATTTTATAGAGCCCCGGACAAGCACCAAGTGCTCTGCTGTGTGCTGGGGTAAAATAATGGGCTGGACGGATGAGGAGCCTGCCCTTGTTGAGTTTCCATGTTAGTAGATTTGCAGACACAGAGGTTACCCATGACCTCCGTGCATTTACACAGTCTCCACATTCACCGATGCTATGTGCATGGAACCCTGACGAAATTATCAGTTCTTTCCCTTCCCCCAAACATTCGCAAACATACTTTGCACTGATGTCTAACTTGCCACAGAAGGTGATTGAAAAAGCGATTCTTGATTACTTCCAGGCATGCACTATAAAGGTAGGTTTTTGACTTAATAATTACAGCTGGGCGAATGTGGCCATTGGGAACTGGTGCAATAATAAAATGGAAGTGCGGGTTCCAAGCCACAGACAAAAAAGCTTCTTCTTTAAAAAATCTGTGTCATAGCACGTTAGTGTTTAATAGATTCTGCATTTTTAAATGCATAGTGCCAGAATTTCATGCTAAGGAGTCTTGAATAATTTTTCAAGTACAATCCAAAAGGTTCTCAATAACAAAGAATGAGAAGCAAATACTCAACCACTTGACTGATCCAGGGACTGTTAAGTACCTGAAACAGTAAGATTCGATGGCTTTCATTTCAATTCTGGAGCCTCCCCACTCTACACCCTGTGCCCCCCAAATACTCAGGGACTCAGTCTTTTCCTGCCTTCTCCAGACAAGTCCAGAGCTGAGAGCAACATCCAGTAATTCTAAGCGACAACCTCAAGCAAGAAAGACCATGTGGGCACAGTGCTGGTGCTGGCCAGCAGACCTCACAGCGCTCAAGTTTTATCGGAAGCTGAAAGCAGGAGAGCAGAAGAGTATGCACGAACCAGCAACTTCTCCTGAGACTGGATGAAAAAGGGACACCAGTGTACAGAGATAAGCAACACTGGGGGTTAAAAAGACACAGAAACTTTCCAAATGTTGCAAAGACACAACCTACATTGATTATAGAGAAATTGTTGGACACTAACTCCATTTTAAGGTCATATTTTGACTTAAATAGGTTTCAGAAGATTGGGCTTAATCATACATCATAGCTATGTATATCAATCAACACGGTCTATTTGCCTAACTTCAGAAGTCACAGAAAGACCAAGTTTTACCTCCTCTCCATGGTAGTAGCTGTAACCTGAAGAAATTTCTTAATGTAGTGATTTTAACTCCAAGCGTCTAAAACAAAGATACCACTTCCAGTCTTCGTCGGCATTGTCCAGCCCTGTGAACATCACAACCCTTCAAAGTACTCTCAGAACAATGAGAAGAGTCCAATTTGTGTCCATTCTCTTCCTTCATTTCCTTCTCCATAAATAATGGATCCAGACACAATGGGCCCTGGCTGACTTTTTCATTCTTCTAATATATACAAATTATCTCTTGGAAATAAATGAATGTCTACACAATAGTCTGCAAATGGTTCGGAAGTAAGTGGGTGGTTCTTAAGCTGCTCTGTGGGCTGTACCTTATTTTGGAGCCAATTAATCACTCCACTTACCTCCTCACTGTGTCTCCTGCTCTCCCCTCCTCAGCCCCAACTCAACACAGAAGCTCTGTCACACTGAGGCAAAGTCACATTCTATTGTTTTTGTCCCTCTTTTTGGGGTTTGCCATCCAACTTTTATTAATTGGAACTAACTGATATATTAATAGTACAGATGCAAATGTTTTGCGAATCTCATTGGAACCCTTTTTTGTTAGAAATACAGTTAATAACTATGTAAATATGATAACTGTACTAATTACAGGCTGCCTGATATGATAAGGGTATTCTGGGCAAGTGGATGTTAAGAATAACAGTTGTTTATCCTTTATATTTTATCTTTTATTGTTTGGAATCGCAGAAAAGAAGTGAGGTTATCACACACTTCTGCACATTAAAAACTATCACAGGAAATAAAACCAAATTGCCTGAAGTGAGTGAGGGCAGGGATGACTCGAGATCAGGGTCCCCGACCTGTGGGCGGCGGACCTATACAGTCAGGGCCTGTTAGGAACCGGGGCACAGCAGGAGGGGAGCTTGAATCATCCCGAAACCATCCCTTGCCCTAGGTCCATGGAAAAACCATCTTCCACACAACCAGTCCCAGGTGCCAAAAAGGTTAGGGACTACTGCTCTAGATGTATTCAAGTGAGGGAGACCGTCCATTCACTAAATAGCTTCAGAGTCTGATTTTGGGGTGCTGTCTCTCCTGCCATCATTTCTAAGTCAGGCAGTCGTTTTTGGTAAAGGTCGGTACCCCCTTCCCATGCCACCACCCAATAAGTTCTCAGTCATCAGGGTGGTCTGCTTTCCTTCCTTGGGGTGCAATTGAAGAAAATCGGAAGATGAACTGACAGAAACCTGACAGTGGATTTTGTGTCCAATGAGTAAAATATGTGCAGAGATGTTTTTTCTTAGACTCATATTTTTTCTTTTCCCATTTAATTTTAGACTTTTTCTGCATTTGAAGTTTTTATATAAGTTGAAGATTGCTATATAAATAAAATAGTCTATTCATGTCTCATTAATCTGGTATTACCCTTAAATTGGAAAGCTTACTCCAGTGGCCAGGCTATAAGACCATTGGAACAATCATTTTCCAGGCGAAGTTTACTCCTAATAGTGTTCCTTTGTCTCATAGCAGCTTTGCTGATATATAGTACAGTGGATTATAGTAGTTTTACTTTATTTTATTTTGTATGCATCTGCCCAGTTAAGAGAACTGGGCATACATGTTTTTTTTATGATCCTTGAAAAATCAAGTCATATGACAAAAGCACTAAATTAAACACGTGAAATCACAACCCCACAGTATCTTGCATAGAGTAGGCATTCAGTAAACACTTACTGAATTGAGCTAAACTATACTCAGTATAGTTACTTATTAAAAATGCTTACTCACATATTAAATCTTCATTTTAATATTCAGCAGGGACTCCTATAAATGAGCATATTTATTTGTCTATTTCATAAAAGAACATAGAACTGTCCGAGTCTGCATCCGTCCTGAGTTTTTGACCATATGTCATGTGGTGCCCTTTTCTCCTCTCATAACAAAATGGACATAATTGAGTAAGGAATTACGATTCTGGCATAGCTCATCTGTACAAAAGTGATTTAACTAATCATAATGTACATCAAATTCTTGCTTTTATCTGAGTCGTCTGCAATTCACAATCTAGAACGAGATTTTTGTAATCTTCATTCTCTCTGCAGAAATGCCCTTTTGGCACACTGAAAGCTGTCGTTGAGGAGAGGTCGAAGAGATACTCGTATCACAGACCTCATCTTGTTAAACACACAGACAGACCTTGAGTCCTGTTCTTCCTCTGGCGCCCGAGGAGCTTCAATCTGACAACCTAACTTGCGGAGATGCAACAGCCACATGTACAAATTATATGAGGAGCCTCTGAAACATGGCTCCTCAATATTATAGTATGTGGCCTTCTATACAGCTTATAAGATTTAGATCTTATTAAACTATAAAGGTATCAAGACCATCTAAATAGTAAATTTCCTAGGAATCCTGAGAGATTATAAAAACAAAACAAAGCACCAAAAATCTACTGTGGCACCAAAAATGTACTGTGGCAGATAATTCTCACCCCACTTCCTCTAAATCTATCTTCCCCTTTTTCCTGGGGAACACCACTATGTCTAGCAAGAAAATAATATATCTGCCTCTCTTGGAAACAGTGTGACCATGTGTTTCAATTCAGGCTAATGGAATGTAAGCAGCCTTCCCTGGACATCGACTTTCCTGCTCTTGCCATTGGCTGGAAGATGAACTTGGCAGTGACCCTGCTCTGACTCTCTGATGAGAAGAACACCCTCCCGGGCTTGCACAGCAACAAGGCGGCGGCGCTCTGCTCCCTGCACGGCCCGGTGGAGAAGCACCTTGCTGCCCAGGCCAGCGGCTCTGTTCTGTGACAGAGGAGTCAGCTGTGTATTATTGAAGTTACAGTGTGTAGAGGTCGTTTATAATTTAATTTCACCCTTACCCTAATAAGCCTGTTAAAGACATGGTCACACAAGTTTCTTATACAATGTAAAGGAACCAACACAACCTGGTGGCGTTTTCAGACTTCTCCGGAGGACGTGCGGTGAGCTTTCATGGATGTGAGCGCCTTCACGTGAGTAGGGTCTGCCCTGCGCTTCTTTCTTTCCTCTCTCGCCTCACAGCTGGGACAGGGCGGCGCGGGGTTGGGCGGGGCAGGGGGCAGGAGGAGGGCAGAGCAGCTGTTGTAACTTTGCTTCCAAATAATCCTGGGAGGCTCAGTTAGATTGTGTCTCTCTCCTTTTATGATTTGGATAATGTCTAGGGCTGCTACCTATCTTTTGAGGCCTAGATCAAATGCAACTTCCTTCAGAGATGTTTTGATTTTCCAACCAAAAACAATCGTATCTGTATGTGGGGACTTTCCAGAATTTATTGTACTTACAAGCACACTTTGTCTTCTATTAAAATGTAAGGTTCCTCAATGAAGGATTTACAGCTGATTTATGTTGTAGAATTCACTGTGCATGTACTTAGAGTAACAAGTACATGTTCATTGTAACAGTAAACAAATTCATTTTATTAAAGGATAAAATAGTCTTAATGCTTAAGGAAATAATATAATAATGTATCTTAGATGCAAAAAAACATTTTACAATAATCCAGAACCCATATAAAATAATAATAATAGTAACAACAACAATGGCAACAACAATCTTTTCTTTTGCCATTTAATTTAGACACAACTAAATAACATATGTATCTTATGGGAATAGAATTTTTTAATTGAACAATACAATTTCTTTTCAACTGATTTAAAATAAAATTTAAAAGGCAAGAGTATGACTACTACAAACTTTAGTTGCATTACATAGTTAATCACTTCAAGATCAGACTGAACTGATTTGGGTGGGGAAATCTGTAAGCAAGTCTAAATATCATGTCTAATATTTACTCAGGGGCTAACTTATTTACTAGGATTTATAAGAACAAATCAGGTGTCCCCTACCAAATTAAGGCACAGCAGATTCTTCATTGATTCTAAAGTTAACATTAGGATCAGCTTTCAGACCTCTGAGTTTTCAGTCGATCCTTACTAGCTGAGTGTGTATATATATATATATATATATATATATATATATATATATATAAATGAATATTTTAACTTATCCTTAATGCTTAAGAGTTTGTGAACAAGAAAGACAAGCCTCAAATAAACTTTGTAATGCACTAATAGATATTATGCTCTCAATTGCTCTTATTTGAACATTACCTCTTAAACCTGACTACATAAATTGTGGTAAATATTTTATCTCACTAATATTCTAAATACTACCTTCCACCAAGGTTAAAGAAATTCATGCTCTCAAGTGCATTATGTGAATTAGATAGTATTGTATTATAAAATCATCAAATTGATTTTCCTCAAAACTTTTTCTTATGTTTGGGAAAGTGGAAGAACATGAATTTGACATTCAGGAGCAGTATTTCATGGCCATGTGAATATATGGAAGTTACTTAAGTTCTCAAAGCCACAGTTTCTATATCCTGAGGTCTGGGGTGACGATACATACATATAGTGTTGATATAAAGAATTACTGTAAAAATCTCATGTAAAACACGCATTATAGGGCCTGAAACAGTAGACATTCTGATGCTTCTGCCCAGTGACCAGGAAAAAGCAAAGAAGGTTATTTCACTTACTTCCCCTCCCAAGAGACCTTATTCGGCATATAATGAGTGGTCAAAAGTCATGTGCTTTTTGTTTTTCAATGAATAGATATATTCTGTAAGTTTTTAAATAAAATTTGGTAATCTTGTAAGATATATATTTATACAATAGATAATATGAATAAGTAATTTTATTTCAGAATAAGTGTTTTAAAATACTAGTTGCCATCTCTAGTTGCAAAGACTGTGTACTAGTCAAAAATGCCCTTTGTTTAGAATGTGCAGACTGGCATGGTCCAGGCTCTGAGAATAATGGAGAATTGTTTCTCAATCATCATGAATAAAATAATTCAATAAAATTTCCAGAGCCCACTTAGTCTATATGTAGCCCACAGGGTGAATATAGACCCTTAATAGGGCACATCACTGTAAAACTTCAGCACTTAGGGGAAAACCAATACATAGTTCAACCAGCTTTCATTTCAGAGAGAGAAAAATACATTAAATACAAAGTCAGAATGACTTTCTTTTTCTAATTACACAAGCCTTCAAAATTCTAAAGAAAAACTGTTTCCAAGTAAGATTTTTATACCCAGCTAAGTAAACAATCAACTTAGGGTGGAATCAAAATATTTTCAAGTATCCAATACAAATAAAAAATTTACTTATCATGTTCCTTTCTGATTAAGTTACTTAAAAGTGGATTCGACCAAAAGAAGGGAATAAAAAATCAAGAAAATGCAGAAAGAGGCTCAAGGAGTCAGAAAACCCCACACAGAAGAAAGACATCAAGAGTGTGAAGGAGGTTAATGAGCGGAAACTCCGGAAAGACAGCTCTGTGTTAGACACGGTAGACAACTGGTCTGAATTACAGTGACTGGAGAGATTGAAGAGACCGCGTTGAGGGCTGACGTCACCAATGTGCCCAACATCCTTCTACAGGTGTTTACATTGAGAACAGGATGCCTGAAGGAGTCAGTTCTGGATTACTATGTGTACTCTGTCTGGACCATTTGTCGATATTTCTGTTCCCCCCTCCATGTCTCCACTTTTGGGTTAGTTGAATACCTACATTTTATCAAGGCAGTAATCAACTGTAATAAAACAGAGAAGGTCGGTCATAGTGAGCTCAGCAGAAAGACTACACAGAAACTCCCTCTCCTGACAGCATTCCCACTGCCCATCTAGCCTGGCCCCTTATGGGCCTTCCATATGCCTTACACATGGCAGTCCTATGTTTATCCAGGCTCAGACCTACGTCTTTGCCCAGAGTGTGTTCTGACTATTGAAAATCATATTTTTAGGAATATCTAAGAAAAATGATCAAAATTAAATATAAAGCATGAAGACAGAAAATGAAAGATTGTGTGTACACTATGATCACAATTTTGTTTCTAGGAGTTTCATTCAGCCAATATTTATTAAATATTTTCTGTGTGCCAGGCACTGATCCAGACCTTTGACACCACGGACCACTTCCTCCTCGTAAACACTCATTTCCCCTGCATCCTCTGACACCCTGATCTCTAGTTCTCTATTTTTTGTATGTCTTCTGAATATCTCCACAGTGGTCTGAGAATCTGAGATTTTTCGATGGTCCTCTTTTCCATCTCATTTTACACACTTTTGAATTCAGGGATTGCCTTCACTAAGCAGCTTCATTCAGTGGCTCTTACTGTCTCCAGATGTAAATATTCTGTCAGATTGCTCCCCAGATCTCCAGATCAAATACTGGTAACACTTTCACCTGCATAGCCCACAGGTACCAATAATTCAATACACCCCAGACTTAATTCATTATGAAACCCTCCAAAAATCTTATTTGTTGCTCCTTGGTGTTTTCTAACTCCGTGACAGCCACACTGCCTACCTCATAGTCCAAACCAACAGGCTGAAGCTTTGCCCTTTTTGCATTACTTTTCCTTATCACTCACATTTAGCCACCAGCTCTGACGACTCTGCCTTCTTGAATCCTGTCAATTGCTTCTTTTTCTCCACCCCTCCCTAGGTTGGACCTCCCTCTTCCCTGACTGCATTACTGTCCCAACACGCCCTGTCCCCATCTCTTCCTCTACCTGTTCTATTTCTGCAGGCTGGCCAGAGTGATCTTTCTGTAATACAAAATTAAGGACATCGGGTACCTATTAACAATGAATCAGGACATTTCTTAGCCTTCTGCATAAGGTCTACACTTCATGCCATGGAGTTCACAGTTCCTTTTCCACCTTGACACTTCCTCTTTTCTTAATAGCATTTCCTGTTAACCTTGTACTCCAGTCTTAAATACTTTCATGTAGTCTCTTGCCTCTTTGCTTTTGTACACAGTGCCCCACTCTCCTGGAATGGCCTTTCTCTTTAACCCTCATGTATTTATCTAACTGCTTTTCATCTGTGTGAACTCAGGAGTTCCTTCCCTGGAGAGGCGCTCCCTGACTTCCCCTAATCCTACCTAGCCTGGATGAGGTACCGTGCCCAGGTGCTTGAAACAAGCCTTCTCTCAGAGAGCTGGTGACTCCACTTCAAGGCGATCCCATGGCAAACCCCGTGTCGGGGACATAACCCTCATCAGAAGTCCCTGGAGAGGGATCCTCAGAGTCAGGGCCTAAGTCACACAGGAAAATTTCTCTCTGTCATCCAACTTTATTTTTTTCAAAAATAGCATTGCCCAGGGTAATCACCAAAATTATTGAACAGATTTGACATTGAATAATTTTTAGTTATTTCAAAAACAATTTAAATATGCCTTCAAAGGACAGACTTCTTCCCACTGAGAATATCCAAAAGACAGTATCCAGATGTAAGAATTCTTCAATGCTTGTAAAGTACTTTAGAATTACAGTTTTAAATGTATGTATGCCACCTAAAACATATTTTAGTTAGAAATTATCAAATGAATCCAGTTTTTGAATAAAAAATTAATTCTTAATTTTGAACACGGATGCCTCATACAAGCACTTTTAATCAGTGAATAAGGAAAAATTATATAAAAATTCAGTATGTTACTTCACATACAATTAGAATATTGCACTGTTACATATCAAAATAACCATATTAAGGAATGTGTACAATAAAAAGACATCAAACATCTTGGGAGAATGCTATAATATAGGCTTAGATTATTAATGGGAAGAAAATAGCAATACTAAGATAGGATTCTAATCCATAGGTTTGCATGTTCACTTTTCTTTATGTCAGAATGATTACACCATGAAAACTGTCCTTTGTCATTGTCTTTTCTCTAATAAATAACCTTCTGTTTGAGAAGAGGTGATAGGAAATAGTGAACTACAGATTTGGCTGTATTTGTTGCTCCACATTTGAACATTCTAATCTACAGTTATATGACAAAAAATTAAGATACATATACTACCTAGCTTTATAAAGAACTGTGCTGAGAAGGTATTCATCCAGTACATTAAAGTATCAAAGTTTGAGAATGTGATACAGTAAAAGCATTGCATGCATATAAAACAAATGATAGAATTCATTCAGTAGGCACTAAATAAATACTTGTGAAATTGAATGCCAAGGATGAGTCAAGGGAGATGGCTGTGAATCAGCAGAGGAAACCAAAGCTACTTACAGATGTGCTGCTTCCCATATTCCAGACTTCATTTTAATGAGTTAAGACATCAGTTAAGTTCTAAGTTGAAGTTATTGTACAAACTATTACTCAAAATAGTGGGTTATCTTCTAACACTTGGAAATGCTCAGGATCCGAGTCTTTTCAGCATGATGTTGGACTTTTTATTTGGTTTTGGTTTCAGCCTGTTCTTTTCCCAAAGAGGATTCTGATGCCTGACTTTTTCTATATTTTCAGGTACATGAAATAAAGAAGAAACTGTGGTCATTTCACAGGAAGGATATATTTCACCAAACCTTGATTCAACACTAGCTAGAGGCTATAATTTCCTACTGTTGAACATATTATACAAGGATAAAAAGCAAGACCCAATCCATGCCTTCAGGCATGTCTGGTAGGCAGCTAAGAACACTGCATTATCACTTAATGCAACAAAACAAGGATAAATAATGTGCAATTGCAGATGAGAAGCTGGCTCAATTTAGCCTGGAAATTCTAGAATCACTGACCATCACCTCACATTTATGGATTTAATTTCCATTGAGGACAAAGCCCAGGTAAACTTCATTCCCTCTGAACTCAAATACTGCCTTTACCCCTTACTATGCATGTGACCTTGGGCTGCATACTGTGGATGCTTATTGAATTACTCTGTGAAACACTAGGAAGATAAAGGAGGCACAATCAAGAACTCTGGGAGTTTATAAAGACATGCTGGGTGAGATTAGACTCAAACTGAACCTTGGGAACATGTAAGAATTAGATAGACTGAATCTGTGATTGAAATTGGCCACTTTGAATATGAGAAATGAAGAAAGGGCTTCAGAGAAGGCGATAGTACATGGCATGTGGACTAAAGGCAAACAGGTACACAGTTTTCATGCTGGAGGGAAAAAGATATCAAATTCCAAGATGACGGAAAATCTTTGATTGTTGCTCATAAAAGATTGATATTGTGTCTTTCCAAGTTCTAATCCTACCAGGCTCTTACACTCTTGAGTAATTTCCTTCAAAGGTGCACTTAGAAATGCTTAGTTGAATGTAATACTTTGCCAGCATTTGTGGTAATTCTTCCCTTTTAGTTCTTTTATTAAGGAATAGCATAATTTCACATAGAATTCACAGCCCCAATTTTCTTAGTCAGCAGTAAGTTATCTGATATATCTTGCAACAAACCAGTATCTGAAATAGTTATTCTAGTATAACAAGAAAACACTACTTTTCAAGTCTCCCACTATTCACATCTCACCTGGTAAAGGTGTAGCAAGTAATTAATGGATCTTTTTCAAATATATCCTCTCTACTCCCACCCTGCAGTGTTTACTTCTATTTCTTTCTTTTCTTTTCTTTTCTTTTCTTTTTTTTGCATACAATCGAACTGGCTTTTGTGCCAGAGTTCAGTAACAAGGAATAGATACACACAGCCACATTCTAGACAGAGATATACCAGATGCAAACAATACCTCTCTGCAAAGTTCACAATAGATTTATCACAATAAAAGGGGCCAGAAGAATCTGGACATTTCTGGGTTACTGTGCTATTCCCTACCACTATTCTCTAACGGTCTCCGACAGGCTGACAGAAACTATTGTTATAACTTCTGCCGGTGTCGTATTTATATACCGTATTGGTTCGGCTGCAAGACCTCAGAAAAGGCAGGCGCTATAATGTGCTCTTTCAATTTGCACAGAGAAACTTTAAGAGTCTATTATCTGGTTTACTTACAGTGCCTATCAGCACTGTTAGAAAATAGAAAATGGCACCATCAGGTTGAAAATAGAAGAATGTCTGTTGTGTAGAGAATAAAGGACATGGAAAAAAAGTCTCCACTGGAACATTTCACACCCCATGAGCATCTCCTGCAATTTTCTCTTGACATGAACAAGTCTGTCCTGAGCCAGGAAATAGGACGGAACTATCACATGGAGGCCTGTCAGTAGTTGCCTATCCACATTCACCTATGACATCATTTCCATGCGTCTGATGCGGGATTCAGCCAGGAGCCCAGCGGTGAAACAATTAGGTGAATGATCCTACCCTCATGTATCCTGTTTACTTAGAAGTCAGCAGGCAACCTCGAGATTCAAATCTATACATCCCTTAATACTTGGTGTGTGGTGAAGGATCAAAATAAAAATCAAAGCTCTGAGACTCAGTGTCAGGAGTGGCTACAAGACCAGTGTATCCTCTGTTTCTCTTTATCCATGCAAGTTGGCAAGTATGCATGCCTGTGATCTGGACTGGAAGCCTTACCAAGGGAAGCAGTTTCTGCTCGTGAGGTGCGCCTGTGTACGGGAGGAGGGAGGCGCTGGACAGAGGAGATTGCGTGCGTGTTGTTTATGTACATCCACTGATGAATTCTTTATTTAGTGTTTACCCAGCTTTTGATACTTTTCTGCTACTTTTTGATAAATTTCTGCTACTCTGAATAAATTAAACCTGCAGACTATTAATTAACCCATACTGAGAACTTCATGTTAGTTCAAAGTACTTTACATACGTTAATTTATTTCATCCCCACAAACCCTGTTGACAGAGATTCTAGTTTTATGAGTAATATATTATAGATGATGAAACTGAGGCCTACTGAAGTTAAGTAAAGAGTCCAAGGTCACCTAGCTAGTAGGTGGTGGATCAGGGTCAAGTGTGGCTACACTTGCACTGGCCAGCAGTGCGGCTACAGCCACATGGGGCTCCCGATGAATCAAAATGTGGCTGATCAGAAACGAGAAGTGCTGCAAGTGAGAAACATACATGTAACTTCACTGAGTGAGAAAAGGAATGGGATGATATCTCACTGTGAGCATTTAACATCTCATTAAAATTGTTTATATTTATTACATGCTGACACAATAATCTTTGGATGTAGTAGATTAAATCAAATATATAATTAAAATTAATTTCACTTGTTTCATTTTACTTCTTCAATGTGGCTACTAGGTAATTTTTAAATTGTACATGTGGCTAATATTATTTCTTTTCTTATTATTCATTTTTTTAGAGAGAGAAATAGAAACATCAATTTGTTGTTTCACTTATTTATACATTCATTGGTTGATCTTGTATGTCTCCTGACTTGAGATAAAACCTGCGCAACCTTGGAGTTTCAGGGTGACACTCTAACCAACTGAGCTACCCTGCCAGGGCTTCACTAACCTTATTTCTAATGCTGGCTCTGGTCTAGGCTCTGGACCACTCTGCAATACTGCTTTTAAGATAGAGTGAAGCTCAACCCAACCGTGAAATGCTTCCTTCATTTCATGTTATATTTTATTAATTTATCGCATATGAATAGTAATAGAATCTCTTGCAGCTTAAAACATAAACTGAACCTTTACATAAAGCCACCCAAAGAACTAACTACAGGGACATTACTTATTTTCATATGTTGCTATGACCATATGACTGATGGACAGTGAAACTGAAACAAGGTCATCCAATTGAGGAATAAATATGACCCAATTCTTATTATCTCAAGGGTATTAATAAAAACCATCATCATCATATGGCTATCATCTATTAAGCACCTAAAATAAGCCAGACATTGGGCTAAGCCAGTGCCATTGATGGGGTTGGCACCGCCCACTCTGGGGCATTTTGTAATTTGTGGATCCTTTTTGGTTATGTCAGTGATTGACTGGTGCTTTTGGTATTTAGGCAGAGGGCGCCAGAGGTTCCATCCTGAGTGAGGAAGAATGTGAGTGGATAGTCTCATAGATGGAATATCATTTCATAGTTTCTCAGCCCGAAACCTTACATAAAAGCCATGTATCTGTTGGCACTGTTTCGATACGCGCTGCGTTTCGCAGGAATACAGTTACTATGTAAAGCAAGGAAAGACTTCTGTAAGGGCAGAGCATTACACATGTTTTCCACCATTTTAGAGAACAGTGTCCCCAATATTAAAGCTGCTCCGGGTACCTGAGTTGCAGATCAAATGCACCTGTATTTACCATGTTAGAGTTGCCACATACAAGGTGAAATAAATGCGGCATGTGATGACTTTAAGTACCATTTAAAGTTGACATGCATGACCATTTATATATTGAGCACATGTTACTTTCTTATAAATTGCTTTCCTTTTACTTTTCCCTTTAAATCACAGTTAAGGAATTACATTCATTTAAAAATTATGTATATAGTTAGGTTATATTATGTATAAATTATTTCCCAGAGAGTAAATGGGACATTATGAAATATTAATTTAAGAAAGGAGATATTGTTCTTAAAAAATTAAGAACTGATAGGTTTAATTTTTTATATGGATTAATTAATTAATTTTAACTTCAAAAGTGACAAACCCCAGGAAGTAGGCAGTATTTTTTTCACCTCTATTTCACAGATAAAGAAACTGAGCTTTAAAAATAGTATTTTAATTGCTCAAGGTCAATATCCAGGATTCAAAAATAGAAAGCCTATGTCTTAATCTTGTGTGTGAACTACTACACTGCCTTCTTATTTTTAATAGACATTAATTCTCTACTTTAAAAATGTTCAATTTGAAGATATTTTAAAATGTTACCTGTTTATTGTTGTTTTTAAAGTATTTTTATTTCAAATTAATATCTTTAGTATGGCCCACTAAAGCATAATAAAGCAATCCACTTTCTCATTTGAAATAGAATCTCCTCTTAAAAATTTAAGTGTAATCATTGAAAAGAATAGATGGAAAAATAATGGATTTTTTCCAAGATGTAGAACATAGATGGAATACCTTGACTTCTCAGCCAACAGGGATTCACAATACTTATCTATGCATTTACCCTTTGTCAGTATTCCCATTTCTGGGAATCTATTCCAGTGGCATCACACTGAAAAACTACGAAAAGGAGTGTGCACAAGGCTTCACTCCCGAGCACCAACCCTGGCGCTGGATGGGAACAACTCAACCACGCACATTAGGGGTGGAGGGGGGTGCACTGCGGCCCCTGCTCACAGGGGAGCGCGGAGCACGACGCGGCACAAAGAGAAATAGAAATCCTCTCTCCACCTTGCTGGAGTGATCCACAGAACACAATCTGGCGTGGAGAAATGAAGTGAAGACTACTACTTAGGGCCCTGGTTCTCAGAGTGTGGTCTCTGGGTGAGCAGTGGCGGCAGCAGCACCAGCAGCACCCCATCACCGGGGAACTTGTTAGAAGTGAAAATAATTGGGCACTGGACTAACCCTACTGGGAGTCGGCCACCGGGGTTTTAACAAGCCCCCCGGGGGGTTCCTTTGCAGCTGGATTTGAAAGCTGTCACTATACAGCGTCCTGCTGTTTACGGTAAAACGGGAGAGAGGGCAGGGTGGGCAACAGCCGGTTCACAGCTGTGAGTATGTGGAACACAGAGTTCATTCTTGTATTGTCATTTATTAATTACTTCATTATTGTCCATGTGGTCAACCGTATAATACAGACACAGACATATATAACTATGCTAATATATATTTATCGTTGTGCATATGTTTTTAAAAGGTAGAAGATTAAACCATTAACTAAATAAGAGATCATGAAACTATATAAAATAGTTAGTTGGGAATGAGGAAAAATCAGGCTGAGGGAGCACACATGGGAATCAGACTTTCTGAATATGCTTTGCATTGTAGACTTAAATTTGGAATCATGACACATAATATAATGTTTTTCTAAAAACAAAATAAAACGAACCTATGTATTAAATGGGTAGCTTAATAAAACAGCATTATTTCTAGTGATTTTTAAAACACAGTAATTTGATTGTGCTCTGTTAGGATATAACTAAATAGAACAAAAAGAACTACAATTATATCTTAAATTCTTTTCAGTAATAATTTTGTTAGCAATAATTATGATATTACTATTCTCAAACTATAGGCATATTGAGATTACTATAGGTTCAAGGAAATAAGTAATGATGTTAATTTTATTAGTAATATAGAATTTCCTTACAAGAGAAAAATACAAATATAAAGTCAAATTATGTTAAGACAGTGTCATTCTAAATTTAAAGTAGCAATTTTACTATAAACTGTGATAGAGGTCCTCTTTTTATGGATGTATAATTCACATATAACAGCATGCTGGTTTCAGATGTGCAACATAATGATTTGCTATTTGTATATATTGTAAAATTTTGTCCCAAGATGTCTAGTTAATATCCATCACCATACAGTTTTTTTTTTCTTGTGATATATGTCCTCTTGAAAAACTTTCTTGGTGTTCTCCACTAACAGGTTGAGAAGCAAATGACCAACCCCTTAAGAATATGTATCTCTGGATTACATTTGTTGTCTCAAAATTCCGTTTCCCATTCAAAGTAACCTGGGATCCCTGAGAAATACTAGAGGGCAGGAGCAGGGTAGAGAATGTACTAGGTAAGCCCAGCACCATCTTTGAGTTCCTTATTCACACACCCCAATAGCAAACCAACCAATGCTTGTATTACTATTTACTAATTACTGTGTCAGTACTTAAAAGTGGATACAAATATAAACCTACTTTTGCCCCACACTGAATGTGCCTGTTACCATGATTTCTTTTAAGTAGATTGTGCACTTTCAGAAATCAGGGATTTTGTTGAAATTAAGAATGCATCCCCGAGGCCTAGGACAGCATCTGGCAAGAGCAGACACAAAAGTACTTGCTGAATAAAGAAAGTAAGGGACATCCGAATATGCCATTTGGGTTAGTCAATGTACAGTATTTTTTGTCAGTACTATTGGAAACACATTTTCCCTTCTGCACAGTTTTCATATTCGCAGCCCACCCCTCTGCTCGCACACCCGTTGCATTGTCATGGATTTAGTTTCTGTACAGATTCCACTTACTCCAAAGGACTACTTTGTTTTCTGTCTCATACTCACATCGAAGCACCTTTGGAAGTTCCTTTAAGTTCAATTCTTTCTGTATTTTAGCTCTATCCCAGATAGTTTTCAAAGTATGTTAGCTTTTCTGAAAACATAAGACATTATAGCGCTCTCTCTCCCCTCACTCTCCAACACATGGCAAGGTTTTTAATTTTTCTTGCGTTTCTAGCACCTACACTATTTCTTGGCAAAAGCAATCTCTATCTATCAGTGACATTCTAGCTCCACTTGATGTTGCTACCTGGAAACACAGCATCTGTTATCCTCCGAAAACCCCAGTTTCCTTAAGGCTGCATTTCCCAAGTGTCTGCACGTGAGCATCACCTGGGAGCTTTTAGAGACCACAGTTCAGGCTGCTTGGCAGACCAAGCACATCAGAGTCCTGGAGGTGGGATCCAGGTCCAGTGCCTTCAAAAGTGGCGGCTGAGACTGAGAACAATTCTGGAGGTCCCAATGGGAGACCGACAGGACACACTAAGTTTTCATGGGTATATTGGGTTAACGATGGGGCACACCAAGGACTCCTTTGGCTACTTTAGAGATGGGGGGGGGAAACAGAAAAAAAAAACCTTTAAAGAAAATAAAGCACACCTTTTCTCCACCTGAAGGTTTAATTTATGTTCATTTTAAAAATAAAATTCATTCAACTAAGTTCTGTCTTATCTTTTTCTGATAGAAAACTTGAAAATTTATGTGCACTTCCAAAGATACCAGCTTTTCTTATCTGACTTAGGCAATGCCATACTATATAGTGTTATACCAAATTATCTGTACATTACAATATTATTTAAAATATTGAAAACATTCCATTTTGTTGAGCACAATTGTACCTTATCTAGTTATATTGAAAACATATCCACAATTCACTATTAATTTTATCATGCCATTTAGGTCCAAAGGACAAATAACATACTGTATAACTAGATAAGAATATTTAGGCAAAATATGCATGAGGATTATCACATGATGTATAGCCTCATTAGAATCTTGACCTAATGTTTAGAATAGTTTAAAAGCATACAGGCAATAGCATCTCTGTTTTTGACTCACTCTAATCCACTTTCTGGAAGGAGAAGAAAAGTAAAATCACACAGACGGCATGTTGGGAATTTTAAATAGCCTCGAAGACACCAGTGAGAACATGTTCAGCTAATGAATCATTTGTCACCGACAAAAAAAGACTAAGAACTATTATGTATTTGCCCACTTCTGCTATATTCTATGAATTTTTCTATAATTTATCTTTTAATTATCTTTTTATGAACCAGCTATTAGATCTATTAAAGTCCATGAGACACAAGACCAAATTATGCACGCTAACTTTGGGTTTGTACATAACAACATTTCGAGTGATAAATCCTCAGGGACAATACTTAAGAGAAAGGTTCAGAAGAAGCAGATTTCCCTCCTCCATTCCGCCCAACTCAGGGGGAAAATTGGGACAACTATAATAGAATAAACAAGAATAAAAATAAAAGAATATTGTGTTCATAAATATTATAGTTGTATATTTAACAATGACAAAATAATCTTATTTTCATTGCTTCCAAAATATTGTTGAAACATGAAGTACTCATTCACTGAGACTGCTGTCTAATTTTAATTACCTCAAAAATGCATAAATAAAAGAGTATTTTTAAAAATAAAGAAGAAAATTGTATAGAACCTATAATTTTGAATGTTTCTTGAGGTCATCTGGTCCAGATATCTTTAAGACATTTTTGATCCCTGATATGTTATATAATTGGGAATAAGTTATAGATATTCCATATAGAAAAATTAATAATGCACATAGGACTAACCAAAAAAATTAATAATCTTCTTAGAGGTTTAGCCATTGACTTCTCAGAAGCTCATTTGTAGATAAGTAAATCAAAATCTACAAGGGGATGGTGGCTTTACCAAGAACTCTAGGTTCAGTGTGTTGGTGTTTTATTTATTATAAGTTTCAGACTAGTCTCCAAAGATGGTATTTTTTTGCTTTATTAACTTGTTGAACTGTTTGTCTTTGAATTGCTAGATTCTTTGGGATTCTTTGGCTAGCAAACCTGGGAAAAATCTGAGTCCAACAGAAAAATAATTACCCAAACTTACTATAAAATAGAAACTATAAAGCAGCCCTCTGCTTCCAGAGTTACTGTAGTGAATCTATTTTGTTTTGATTTTAAATTTCACCCCATGTTGTTGCTTCTCCTAGTAATTCAGTTTCACATCTAACAACACTGACCACTACAATAGTAGAAAGAAACAGGGTTCCTTTTCCTATATGCTAAGAACCTCCCATTTGGGGGGGCAAAGCACTCTCTGGTGTGTCTCCTCGAGAACGTAACACTAGGGCATGCAACCTACCCCTTCAATCAGATTTTCCCTTGTGGGATATCAGAAAGTAAAACCTATTGCACATCCTTATCTGGAAGTTTCCCGGACAAGGGCTCTGGCGACCTCAACCTCACTGATAGCTAACTAAGTCTCCTGGCACTTGGGTTCTGAAAATCCATATCCAATGAAATGGATGCAAATGGGAGAATACCCTAGTGAATACCAGAACAATTCAGACAGTCCTGAGGTGGAGAAAACCAAGTCAGAAACCTGGGCCCATGTGTTCCTCCTTCTATTACTTCTCCTAATTCAGGTCTTGCCGACCCTGCGGCCAGGCCTTAGGTCACGAAGGCACTTCCCCATTTTGTTCAGTGCGGGGAGGTTCCCCAATGCAGAATGACATCTTGTTTACATTAATAGAGGTGAAATTACTAACAACACTTTAATATTCATTCCCTATCAATAAAGACTGCTCATCGAGGGAGTGCCACCCATGAATGGGACACAGCTGTAATCTCACGATTCTACAGCTCATGTGTCTGTCTTGTTGACAACTTTGCTGCCTCTGACTCTAATTTTCTCAAAAGTGGAACTGCTCTGTGTCACTTCAGTCCCATCGAGTGTATGGGACACTTCAGAAGGATGAGTGTTATGGGCTGAATTGTGCTCCTTCCCAATTCATAATTGGAATCTTAACCCCAGTCCCTCCGAATGCACTGCATCTGGGGAGTCTTTACAGAGGCAACAGAGCTGAAATGAGCTTACTAGGGTGGGCTGTAACCCAACACGGTCGGGGCCCTCAGGAGAAGAGAAATTTGAACACGCACACGAACAGAGGAAGACCATGTGGAGACAAGAATAGGGCTCATCTGTAGTTCAAGGACAGACGCCAGAACAGAGCTTCTTGTCCCAGACCCAAGGATGAACCGACACTGCTGTGACCTTGATATTGAACTTCCATCCTCCAAAACTAGGAGAAAATAACTTTCTATTGGTTAAGGCCCTCCTTCGGTGGTACTTTGTCATGGCAGTCCTAACAAGCTAATGTCATTACTTAATATTTTATTAAACAAAACCAGTGAAGAATAGTGTGAGGTTAGGAGCCCAGGCAGCTCTACTCTGTGAGTGGGGCCACACCATTTGATCTCTCTCAACTGTGTCCCCATGGGGACATCGGGGGCAGTATGACTGTTATGTGGTCATGTGTAAACTCAAGCTAACAAAAAAGAGAGGAAAACAAGTCTTAAAGATCTAAGCACTTATTAGAATTGTTTGTGCTTATCAACCAAAGTGAGAGACAGTGATGAAAAAGCAATAAGCCATTTCTCCATTAACAACAATGATGGCTGCAATGGCAGCGGGTTGGAATTTAGAGATTCCTGCTATGGAGACTTCCACACTTTCTCTTGGAATGTTCCACAGTGAAAACATTGGATCAAAAAGAGAACACAGAAAAGATAACCTAGAATCTCCAATACATTCTCCAAAGCCTTGCACATGATGTTTCCATGTCTTGATTCATTTACTCAGTAAGCTTCTGTAAGCACTAGCCCTCCCCTCGGTTTTACACAGAGGTTCGCTCCTGTAGCTATCACTGCAAGCTGCGCCTTCCTCATGGTTCTTAGAATGACTGCAATAAAAGTATTAAGTCATTCAAGGCAGAGATGACAGTCTCTCTTTGATCATTAAAATATTATCACCTCATGCTGGCCAGGTGGCTCAGATGGTTGGAACATCGTTTCCTCTGGACTGAAAAGTGGTGGGTTTAATCTTCAGTCAGGGCATATACTGGAGGCAACGGATTAACGTTTCTCTCTCCCTCCCTCTCTCTCTTTCTCTCTCTCTCAAATACATATATCCTCAGGAGGATTTAAAAAATCCTATTGCCTAGTGTAACACATTGTAGAAACATATATAAAGAAATCAAATCAATTCCTGAGTAAATATCACAGGGTGAGAAACTTTCCAAGAACAATTGCCGTAGTGGGAGAACTCCTGTGAGGATCTATCAATTATTATTTCTGCTCTGGTTTGTAAGTTCACATGTCTACTGGAAAGGAAAAAAACGTGGTTTTTATCTCAACAACATTGGCTTGGGGTTATGTGGGAATAGGTGGAATAAAGAGAAAAAACCATGACCTACTTATGAGTGTTAGAATGCATTCACTTGAGAACGATCAACTCTTCTCGGTCCTCCAGACTGCTAAGGAGAATTCATTCCTCTCTTGCTCCTCAAGTGCTACCCACCCCTACCACTGCCAGCATTCCCCCCGTCCAGACGGATTCTGCCTTGGCTTTGCCGGGCAGGATCAGGAGGAAGAGGGAGAGGGGCGTGGGCGGAAGCCTGCAGGTGGAGACATATTTCTTCTTGGACCAGAGGCAGGTAAGGGGAGTGAGCAGGGAAACAAACGGGGTGCTGAGCAGGAGAATGTACAGGAGTTGCTCAAAGCGGGTGGTTTATGTGACAACTTACAGCCTCGTGCAACCAGAGAGGCAATCTGAATCATCTTGACGCTATTTTGATTGGTGAATGAGGTTCTTTACAGCGCCGAACGACCACATCCGCCCGCCTGACTGCAGATGACGGTCCCGCCAGAGAAGGCCGGGGACAGTGCTGTTCTGGGTCTCCCTGTGTTGCTCCAGCTCTGCACTAGTGTGTCTGGGACAAGGCTCCATACACGTCTGAGTATTCTGTCACTGAACCATGGGGCCATTTCTGCAGGGCGAAAGGTAATTCAATAAGCTTGAAGAAAACACTGCACTGCCCTTCTTTGCACTTACTCAAAGGAGAAGGAAACCCTTCCCGGAGAACTGCTGTCTGGTGAAGAGAAAGGAACCTACAACCCGGGGGCCGGGAGGAAAGGGAGAATGAGTTGAGCTCGGCAGACACAGCCCACTTCCACCGGCCCCACGCAGAGAGCATGCCCGCCCCGCTGCCAGGAGGAAGCGGCCAGCTCGCAGGGGCCTCAGCACTGGGCTCTGCTGCGGAGAGCAGGGCACAGACGGACTCTCGGGAGATTCTGGAGTCTGGGGGAGGGAGGTCACAGCGGGAGAGGGAGGGAAGTTCTCATGCATCCACATCACACCGGGTTAAAGACAACATCTGTCATCCAGTTACTGGGCCTTAGCTATTTCCCCTCTCAGATCTGTGTGCATCCACTTATGCTAAAACTATGCAATCTTACTTTATGTGTACTAGAAATAATATTTCACACTGGAAGAGGGGAAGCCTGAGGGTAAATTACTCAATTCCCTGAGCACTTAGCTGAGAAAAGAAGGCTCTCTAACAACAGAGTGGGCAGTCTACAGTACGTTCAACCACCCCATCTGAAGTCAAGGGAGGCCCAGCGGGTGTATCGCATGATGGCGCAGACTGTGAGGACGTCTGGGGGGTGGCGACATTGAGTGGCCAGGGGCGTAGACTCTGGTCAGTTTTGCCAGATGCTGAGTGCTGTAAGGCAGCCAATGTCTGCTTTGGTTTGAATGTGGTCCAGGGTTTATGCTGTGACCCTGGTTGAGGCAATGCAGCTTTTTTGCACCTTTAATTCCTCATCTGTAAATGTCAATGATAAAGTCTCCTACCTCATTTATTGTTGTAAGGATTAAATAAGTTAATATGTACACACTATTGAGAATATACTTGGCACTTAAAAAGGGCTAGCTATTTTTTTTTCCTAGTGATGGTTCACACACACAACTAGCATTAGCTTCTTTAGTGCTAAGTGTGCTAAAGTAACCAATGTCTAAAACAAGGTATGATGAAGACTAATATTCAAGAAGTTATAATAAAAAATGTGGACACATGATGAAATTGAGTTCCATAAAAACAGACTATGCTAAATGCAGTAGGGACTCTGTAATCCATTTGGTCAGTGAGTACAAGGTAGATTTTATACATTTATACTATGCATTGTTATTTACTGGTTGGGCTTTTTTACTTTAAAATGCCTTGTGGAATTAATTTTTCAGAATCAAACTATTTGAAAAAGAGTTTCTATATAAGAAAACAACTAAACTGTTTTATAAATTAGAAATATGTATATATTTAGTCAAACAACTTTCCATTTTACCAAAACTTTCCCTCTCCACTGAGTATCACAGTTTTGTCTGACAGGTATATTACTCACTAACTAAAAAAAACTTTGGGAAGTTGGGTTTAATTCTAGTTCTTCCCTTATTTTTTCTGTTTAGTAATAAAAAATCTGCCCAATATTAATTCATCTTCTCTTAGAAACCCTCTTTGGAATTGGCGTATAGCTAGGGTTGAGTTCTTCAATTTGATTTATGTATCTTAATATCAAGTGAGGCGGTCATGCATATTAGGACTGGCCTTGAATCTCTATTACTAAACCAGAGAAAACAGCCCATGGCAGCAAACTGGGGACAGAGGACATTGACATTGTCTGGTCCCTGTTCCTGCCGCAGCTAGCTGCAGCACTGACTGTTCTACTTGCTGTCTGCTTGTAGCCAGGACTGAGCTAATAGCACTATAGTGTGGGGAGAGAAATGCCTCATGAGTTCGCCCTGTGTCTGGCAGGCAACATGTCCACAGCGTACATTCAGGGTAGGCTACATGTGTGTTCTGGACTCAGGAACACCAATGCAGGCAGACCACACAGAACTGGGTTGCTTCCTGTGGTGGAGCCAGTGGCAGGACCGCCAGCCAGCACCTGCCAACCCCTCCAGCACATAGAAAAGTACTACCAGTCACTTTGGAGGCCCTGATAAGAAAAAGAAAAGTTTTGTGCATTGTGTATAAATGTAACCCGTGTATTGAAGAAAGGGGGAAGTCTACATTGCTTTAAATAAATCCTTAGCTTCCAAATTAGGTGTAGCAATTTGGGCTTAATGAAATATTTATTCAGACTCAACAAGCTGCCCCCTAGGAGTCTTTCACCACAAAGCGAACATGCTATCTGGTGCACTAATGCTCACCTATGGCAATCTCGCAGTGGTCTAACATTAGGGAAACCTATTTATTTCAGACCGGGCGATTTAAATGGAATGTGACCTTGCCATCCAGGTAAAAGCACTTGCCCTTGGCTGTTACTTAGCCAGACCACAGGACTTCCTGGAAACAGCAAACATTTTATACATGTCAGCTCGTGCTAAATCAATGTTTATGCACGATGCTCCTCTGAATCACAAACACTTGCTGCCGGCAAGCTAAACAGTGTTTTTATCTGTTTGCCCATTTCCGGTTCCTCAACCACCACATGGAGTGTTGCGAATCACATTTAATAACAATTATCTGCTGGCTGTTCATGAAAGGGAAAGTTGTGTGATTAGTGAAATGGGACACACACCGATCACTTTGTCATGCCAGTCGCTCAGGCCAGGGAGTGCCTGGGCTGCACCCAAGTTAGACCTCCTTTACCTTCAACAAGGTCAAGGGGAAAGGGAAGTGCCTGGAAGTTGAGCTCCTGCAAGTGCTTCCGCGAGACTCAAAGACGCTGCCCCAGCTCACGGACTGCAGGTAGCCAATTAAATGTTGTGGAATGACACTACTTTCACCTTGGTAGCAAAGGTGGAATTAAAAACCAAAGACACCATGTGTTCTGTTGAAATGTGTGAAGTGTAAAAGTTGGAAATCTGACCTGGCATTTCTCCCCGTTCAGAAACATAAGCGAACAGTCCAAAATCAGATGTCGTCCAGACGATCGGGCCATTTGTTCAACATTCTCCTCTGCTTGTTCACACCAACAGTGTGCCCCCACCCTGCCCCACGGAGGAAAAACGTGTGCACCTTTCTCGTTGGTTCTCCTGTGTTCTGGGAGGGCCACGGGCTGAAAATGAGAGTGACTGTTCCTATTAAGGAAATTTCCTTTCTAAATGTAATTTTTGTGACCAAAAATAGTTCATCTTTTTATAGGCAAGTCATATAAATAGGTCAACAAGAATGGAGCTACAGGGGAAAATGTTATTTTGATGAGATTAAATATTTCATCAAGATTTCTAGGCTTCTCCTATGCAGTGTCAGTGGGCAAACGCACCAAAGTAGCCACAAAACGAGACACGAAACAGATTGTGTTGTTTAAACCAAGAACAAATGCCAACCCAAAGTCAAGGCCTAACGGGATCCCAAGCAAAGATCTATTTTCTCCTTCCCTCATCTCCCATGGAGTTTAGCAGACTGATTTTTTTTGCCTTAGTAATATTTACCACTTCATTTAGAAGCAATTAATTCTTTTAAACTTGATTAAAACTAAGAAAGAAACATTCTTGAGAAGCAAAAAAAATTACACGTAATTTTGTCACTAACATATTAGGATTGCTTTCTTGCAGGAAAAAAAATGACTCTGAGTAAAATAAAAATCAGACTTGGAAATGCTGACATTCACTTCAAGGAGGTAATTTTGATGAGCCTTTTATTTTGCACAAGCAATCTGGACAATCTAGCAACATTGTTCCAGGCAGCCAGTGCCTGCTTCATTGGAGATTCTGATTCTGAGTGTGCATGATGGAACAGTCACATGGAAGAGTCACTTCTACATTTTAGGAGCATTGTAATTTTAATTATTTTGTGGGGTGGGAAAAGTCTACCGGAAGATTTAAAAAAAAACAAATAGACATCTTATTAAGGAATTGCATTCATTTGTCGACAATCTTTTTTGTTAACAGAAAGAAAAAAAGTCACCTGCAGGAAACCTGGTCACAACTCTTCCTCGGAATCTCTGTACATATATTGGTTAAGTGGCCAGTCACTGAGTGTGGGGGTTAAACTAGTGGGCATTAATTGTCTCATAAGGTATATTCGATTTTCCTTCTGCAGCTATTATTGACATCAAACAGTTTCCACAAAGATTTGCTTTATTAGAAAAGGAAACAGAACAGCGACTCTGAGGGGTGACAGCAGCCGCATTTCTAACACAAAGCCTTGGGATGAAGCTGCACCCACAAATGCACTCTGAGTGCTCGGCCGGAGTGCCCTTCTTGATGTCGAGGAAATCCTATTCTGCCCCAGTCTCAGCTGTGGAGACGCCCTCACCCAGTGATTTTCCACGGGCTGTATAACGACGTGTTAATAATCCAGCTCTAGTGCTTTCTCCTCACTGCTGCGCACCGGCCTTTGTGCTGATGGAGGCTGAGGTGGAGGCGCTGATTCGGCCCCTAAAAGGAGCACAAATTGACACCTTAAGCTTCCTCTCAGCAGCATGCTTTCTCTTTGTTCTTCCACCGAAAGGCACATTTGTGTTTTTCATCACTTAATCTGCTGCAAAAGAGTTTTACTGAAGCTCTGTTTCTAAACTATACGAGTTAAATAATTTTCACTTAAAGTCTTCGGTCATTTAGTATCAGTCAACTCCATCAGGGGGACATAAAACAACAGGCATATTCCTAAGTGTTTTCCTTTTGAGGAAGGTAAAATTGTGTATTGGATAAATAAGTGAAAACCAGCTTTTTAAAAAGTGACAGCTAGTTGAAATGTAGAGATAGCTTCTAGAACTGGAAGAAACCTTTAAGATCAACTTGATTACACCAGCCTGGAAACTGAGGCCCAAAGGAGTTAGGTACCTGTCCAGATCTCACTGCTGGCCTCTGGCTCATTTGAAACCAGGTTCTCGACCTACTCATTTCCATCATGAAGTTACATTTTCTCCCTTTTCTACACGGGCTCTCCCGGTGTCACCCCAACCCAAAACTATAGTGTTATTAAGGCTGTGGGATGGCTACTATTCTGGAGCATAAATCTGTATTTGGAGAGTGATTTTTTTTTTCTCTAAAAGAAAGCTTTTCAATGTAAAGCTTATGGGAAATTTATGTACTGAAACATTCCTTGGCATAAAAAGACAGAACTAGAAATGTTTTTCAGACCTGGAACAGATCACGGAGAACGTCAAGAACCCCTGGAATCAGATTTCAACCACTTCAGCTTTGGACCCTTTATTTACATCTCTGAGCCTTGGCACCGTCATTCATAAAGGAAGATGTCTTAGGTTCTATGGTATGTGATTTTTGGCATTTTTTTCAAGATTAGAATCAGAAAATAAAACTAAACACGCCCTTAAAAGTAGGTATTCAGTATATGTCACTTTCTTCCTCTTTACTCTCAGAAACTAAAGTTAAGGGAACACAACCTATTGGGAAATCCGATTATTCTGCATATATCAGTTAGTCGTGGTTAATTCTACGAATAAGGGGAGATTTGTGCTGCACTATGGAATTATAAAACAAGGAAACAAAAAGGAAGATATTGGAGTGAGGTACTTCATGTGTCTGCTGGCCTCAAAGGCAGGAAGGGGCCCTCCACCTAACCTTGGCCACCAGATGTGTCAGGAAGGCCTGTGACCTCCTCCACAGAGAGTCCCCCACCCACCACCATCTCCCTGGCAGCAAGGGGGCTTGCAGGTTAGTCCACCCAGAACAAAAGACCAGGGCTGTTAGTTTTAGTTGAAGATCCTTGAGGTCATGGTCCTGGTTTTGCAATGTTCTGTAATGGAAGACAGAAGATCATAGGCAATCATGGGCTCCTAACCAGTGGAGGAGGAGAGGCAGGGAGGTGAGCCGGGGAGGAGAGAAGCTAGTTGATCCCAGAGGATCTGTGCCAGAGAGGAAGACAAGAGGAAACCCGGCTTCCAAAGCGGCACTTCCTTCCCATGTTTCAGGCACCGCCCCCTTGCTCCCTGACACCCCCGGTACCCCTGGTCTGCCCGGCACCCTGGCCTCAGCGCCCTGGTGGAGCGGGCCCTCTGGAAACTCAGAGAGTGAGCACTGGGTGTGGGAGTCAAAGCCCTGGGTTCTGCCTCGGCCCCTGGAGCTCACCGTGCATGCTCACGTTCATCCAAAAGGAAGCCCGTAATTACTCCATTTGGTGAACCATTGACTGAGCATGTAGTTTTAGGAACCAGCCCCTGTGCTACACATGGAGACTATAAAAAGAAACCAAATTTGGCTCTGTATTTGAAAAGCCCACCTAACCAGATTTTCCTTAGGAGCGCGTGAAACGAGACACATGCGGATAAGCAGTAGGAGCTCTTGGAATATAAAATAGCATGTATGTAAAACCATGGTGGGGTTCGACGGGGCCCTCCATTGCTAGTTAATATGCTCATCACCGAGACTAGAGGGCATTCTTGATACATTCCTCGTATGTGCAGCCTGCGACCACGGCCTCAGGGAGACAGCTTCCCCGGTGTTCGATCCACTGGTGAATAAATGTCAGGTAATAAAGGAGTATTGATGAGGGGGAAGGACAGAGAGAGGGTGGGGTGAAAGCCAGCAGCAGAAAGAAGTGCTGCCTCCTCTCTGCTGTGTGCGGACTCTGATAGTGACGTGCTCTATCATTGCAAGATTTTATTATACATGCCGGAGACGACGACGCTGTCAGCTGAAATGCCTCATTGTATCAGTTCCTAATGGACATCCTTACTGTGATGTAATCCTACTACTTTATTATCCACCACGTTGCACTGTCACGGAACTCCAAACAGAGACAGCCTTGGAAAACGCGAACCTGTGTCCAGCTTTAGAGAATGCATTTACACATGGCTTTGTTTTCACATATTATTCTAAGTAAAATTTCCAGACTAGTAAAGATATATTCAGACTTCCATCTGTGTGCTGTTTGAACCCCAATAATTTTTTAAAAAGGCTTTCTTCTAGAAAAGTGCTTAGCTTATTAAAACAATACAACTCGCATCACTGACTACTCCCTGCCAGAATCTGTCCATTTTCCTGAGCAGGCTGGTCACTGGCTGTGGCCGACTTCCCATCACATGGTGAATTAGCAGGTTAAAACAACATTTTTAAAAAGAAATCTACAGGTACCTACATTGCTTAATGAAGTACTTTGTTAACATAAAAAGGATTTTTGTCTATTCTGGCCCAGAAACGGAATGAAAGTCTTTCAAACTGAAACAGCGGTCCTCCTGCCAGAGAGAAGATGGGAATAAGCAAAGGCCCCGGGGAGGCTGTGTCTTCAGCGTCGGGCGGGAAGTACGATGGCAACTGTCCACACACAGGAGGGAGTGGCAGGGGAGGCAGCCACGAGAGGAAGGAGGCTGAGGTTTAGGGATTACCTAAAATCCTGGGACTTCATTATTTTGTTTATTCTTCTGAGATCCCCAAATATTAGAACTGCTATGCTTAAATATACTGTCACTAATGAAAACCCATTTGAATGCTACATTTACTTTCGGGGAATGATTCATTGGTTCTCAATCATTCCTGTCATAGTTCTCTGCCTTGGATGTACTGCTGAAGAACTGAATCATCGTCAAGTAAATTCTGGATTATAAAATAATGTTAAGATTTGAAGGGCAGAGAAGCCATCTTTAGTTATATATTTTCCCTGGACATTCTGGAATCAGATTATTCTAATTGTTACATAACTTACTAACCAAATTAGTTATTAGGCAGATAGCATTTTCTAGGGTGTTGAAAATAATGAATTATAATGACTAGAATAAGAAACAACCATTTGGTCATATTTTATATTTTCCATGCTTCTGAAGTGAGCTGAGCACTTACAGTGGGAACAAGATGAAATCAATCTATCAACATCTGAAGGATGTGTAGGGTTGGAGAAATGGGGAAAGCAGTGACTTTGCAGTCATTTGGTTTTGAAATTAAGGTGACAGAGAGATGGCTGGAATAATACTAAGATGAGAATAAGTTTCTTTTGTCTCGGATGGCAGAATCTGGAATCACAGAACTGCCAGTGATATACACAGTATTATCGACAGAGAGGAAAGAACTGAGCAAGAAAGGAGGTTGGGCTGAAGAAATTGGCTGGCATCAAAGCAAAGGTGTGTCTACCCCATACCAGGTCACCTGCCTGCCCTGGCTGGTGACCCGTGTGCTCTGATCACACCCTCATCTCGCCTCTACTCCCACACTGTGCCTTTGTTATTGATTCGCTTGTGGATGTTGACGCCTTGAAAATCAGGACTGTCTTATTCATTTGGGAATTGTCAGGCCTGGCCCAGCAGTGGGTGCCCAGCACACGTCTGTGTTGCTACACATAACCATGCACTGAACTTGTGTGGAGTATTTGCAAATTTAATCAATAAATGGATTTGCTATTTTATAGGGGTAGCTTGAGTCTGTAGCAGACCTGATACCAAATTTCAGTTTATTCTGACAAAGGCTATTTTTTCTTTGTGGGCATAAGTCAGAAACTAACTTATTTCAGTTTTTCTTTCTTTCCCCTAATAATAACAGCTGATTTCTACTGAAACTTTACCATATTTAGGGATTGTTCTAATGACTTGGCACCATAGGATAATTTTATGTAATACTCTAAACAATCTTGTGAAACAGATACTACTATTATCCTATTTTTAGATACAGAAGTAAAGGCTTAGAAGGATTAAAAACTTATCCCAGATGCCCGGGCAACCTGACTATGAACTTTGTGCTCCTAATTACTATACTCTGATCTCTCCAGAATAGAATCCTCTTCTGAAAATAGTATACAAATGAGTAAAATAGCATTGTCCATTCTAGGTTTACCCAATAAGACCTAGCCAGCCAATCAAATCCCTGCTGGTGCCTATTCCAGTGCAAGGCAGTTCTTGCTTCTTCTGCCCCGTGCAGGGGGCAGAGAGTCTGAGTCCCTGCTGCCTGAGTCAGGGGCCCAGGGCGCCGCGCCGACGCTGAACCTGGCGCTGTGCGAGCTCCCGAAGTGTGCAGCTCTGCCCAGACTCCCGCTGTAGAACTGCACTCGAGTCCCCCCCTGAGCTTCTAGAGCTTAAAAAGGAGGAGTTCTAAAGACTTCTTTTCTTTCCCTGAAGAGAAAAAAATTATTCAGATCTCTGCTTTTTTTCCCCCAAAGTTAAAGTAAGGAGACCACTTAACTGTACTCCTCATACGATGAGGGTACACCAGGCCCTGCGAGTCTCTCCACCGGCTGTCTAAGGAATGGACGGTCCGGGATAATTAGCACACATGAGAAATACAAATCACAGGTGATGAATCTGATTAGAAACAAATAAACCTGACAGGTCACCGCTGAAGGCCTGTGAAGTCTCTGAGACAAGTCATAGAGAAATGAGTATTTTGTTTTTTAACCCCATAGACACAGTAGGTTTGCCATGGGATACTTATTGAGTAGAAGGACCAATTCAGGCTTAACTACAGTGTATTCCTTTACAGATCACATTCTGTTAAAATAGTTATAAAAGAGGAATAGTGCGTGACACCAAGTGTAAGAATTGGTGATTTGCTTGGGAATGAAAGACTTGGTGCATTTAATCTGTCGTAGGCTGTCCTTGTAGCAATCCCATGTGACTGAGGCCAGGAGAAAGGGCAGACCGACCCCTCAGCACTCGCCCCATCCTGCTGTCCCTCGGCCCTCAGAGGGACTCAGTATCCAGAGATCTCCTCTGCTGTGTATCTTCTAGAACTGAGCTTTAAGGAGTTGCTGTGTGCTCACCCTGCTACTTCTATGGCAAAGGCAGCATCTTCTGGGCCAGCTGACCGCAGTGAGCTGCTGGGAGGCTGATGGTTTAGACCTTCTGGGTTCACTAGTTTTACTAAGCAACAAGAGAGAGGCCAGTTACTAATGATGGAATTTCAGCAACAGCAAAGACCCACGGGTGGCCCTCATGCCATGTGCACATGTGCCTGCTGGTTCCAGCCACAGACCCTGACCCAAACAGAATCTCTGGTGTTACTGTAACAGTACGGCATTAGTATTTCCCATCCAAATGAACTTTGTTAATGGACACGAAGACACACAGTTTTGCATTTGTTGTAATACCAAACTAAATGAGTAGATTATGTGCCATAGAGCAACAGTATAAAGTCCCTGTGCTTCCGGCCTCCATCCGTGAGCAAATACGTGAGGGAGCTTCCGTTTTCAAGTAGAGTGCTCAGTGGCGAGCATCTGACTAGAACTTTGCTCTGGAATCACAGTGGACATTAGACTATAACCTAAAACCCAAACATGACACAGTATAGCTTTCTGCACTGACTGCGAAGCCTCTGGCATCTCACGCATTCGCCCTTCTGATTTGTAAATGATGGAGGATAAGACGACACAGTGAAAATTAATTGTGTGTGCCAGACACTTATTCAACAGTGACTCTTTTGCAGAATGCTTGGATATCTTTACTTGAGCAAAATTTGCCAAGTTGATTATAAATGTGATACCTTACCTCTTAATACACTTTACAATTTGCACATAATGGTTCCAAGGGAACTTGTAAACCATAGTAAATCATAAAATTCATTTTGTTTTGCATCAATTCATTCATCCATGAACCAACTAATCACCTCATTTCAAAATTCAATAAACCTAAATACCTGGATTTATGATGCTTTGTCAGAATTAACAAGGGAATATCAACAATGTGAAATTAGGAGTCTATTGCAACTTCAAGACAAGCACCTAGTTGAAAACAATTAAAAAGACTTGGCAGCAATAATTATATCCACAGTGTTAGCAAATAAAATAAATTAAAACTGATTTAATTTCTGCTCTGGGAGATGGGTGGGGAAGCACAGAAAAGCCTTAATTTAGTCATTTAGAACCTTTACATTGTTTGAAGCAAAACTTTAAAGTGACCGTGAATTGGGTTTGTCATATTAATAGTTAATAGCAAATAAAAGACACACAAAGGTGTGTTTTTAAGGTTGTGTTGGTTGGTCACATTGTGCAATGGTCATGATAGTTCTTGAAACTTTGCCTTGTAAGAATTTTGACAGCAATACTTCGCTGCAGCATTTGTTTGTATGAAAGCACTCGTTATGCCGTTACAATATACAGTATACGGGGGAACACCCTCCAGTTTATGCACCTTTGCTCAAACTGCGCTTTTAAAAGATGTCGTACTTTTAAAAGATGTCTTTCATCTGCAATATTAAACATTAGCTTTCGATTTGCAGACCTGCTACAGAAAAATGTGTGTAATGCTGACATGAAATGTGTGATTGTGTGTATAGGCACACGAACACACACGGAGACACACACAGACCTCACAGTCATTTCCTGGAGCTGGGGAGCCAGAGAGAAGAAAAGACACAATTACTTATGGTTTTAGTTCAAAAATAAAATCTGGAGATATCCGTTAAGCAGCTGCTCTTATTCTTTGTCTCTCAGTGTATCTTTAAATTAAAGTAATGTCTCTGCTTAATAACAGCAATGGATGCATCTACATTTTATTTTTAATGTTTTCTTAATACATTTTTCTTGTAAGCCTAAAATGATATAAAGAAGAAAAATAACACGCATGAAGACACAGAGAGCGTTTAGTAAAGGGAAAGCAGGAGGCTAGAATAGTCATCTGTTTCTTTCTAAAAAGGCTTAAAAAGGCATTGGGTTGGTAGAGTCACAAAAGGTCTATGCGGTTCCATTGCTCCTTTAATTAAATTCTTAGAAGTAATCAGATGCAAAATGACAAATGGCAAGAGGAGAACATACCACTGCTGAATAATTTTATCATTTATACCTATAACTGTCAATCCACGAAGGGCTATTTTTTATCTGTCACCTAAATCATAAGAGCTGGTACCTTTTCCTGTGATTCATGTTAGCCCTGCTCTATGATTTACTGCTAAATTATTTCTCTTCTCTTTCAGGGAATATTTTTATCTCTTTTCCATGATGAATCTCTCCGGTTTGAATGAGCAAAGCTTTTTAGATGAGTGAATGTCACAATTTCGTTGAGTATAAATTTTTTCAGTATGTATTTTTTATACATATGTTTTTTTAAAGGTGCTCAGCAAAGATAATTATTTATTTAAAGGCTTATGTTCCCATTAAAAAAAATCCTTGCCTACCTCTTGTATATATTTCAGGCTTTTCTTCTGGAAACAAATGTCCTTTGTGTTGACAAGACATGGTGACAGTGGTTAGTGACAGTGATACCACACCACCTCAGAGCTTTGTCACAATGCAGATGGCCCTGGTTTGAGTGATTGAAGACCATGGAACCTCTTGGTTCTTGAAATCTCCTTTCTTGCGTGCAGGTGTGGGAGAGCACTAATAGTCCATGTGTGTGTGTGCACTCACGTGGGTATACTTCCCTGCTGGTTCTTAAATGCTCACGGACCTGCCCTCCCTGTGAATGACTAGCCCATTAATCCCTGAATTTCAGTCCTTTAGAAGGAGAAAGTGGATGTTTCTAGTTGCCTTAATGAGCCCCATCAACTAGACTCTGTTGCCATGTTGGATTCTGGGGAGTCACATTTTATTTCCTATGGACACATCCAGTGTGCACATGGCAGCCCTTCTGAAGGCCGCTGGAGCTGCCTCTCTCCTTTCACTGAACATGTGCCTCACCTTCTCCCGTCTACAGAGGTAGTGATTCTGTTTGGCATGTAAGCAGTCGATTGGCCTTGGTGTCGGAATGGAACGTATATTTAACCTGCCTCAGTGACAGCCACCAAAAAAAAAAAAAAAAAGCACATGTTAGCCAGCATCTTTAAAGTTCATTAAACCTTTACCATGAAGGGTGCTCATGAATTACTGTTTGACTTTTATTCACCTTCTCCTCCTTTGCCCTTTCTTTAGTGAAAAGCAGAGAGAAAAATGTCCTCCGGGGAGTCTATCTCAAACATAGTAAAGCAAACCCATGTCTTAGCTTTACCCAAAACTGGATTATCCACCACTGAGTGCTCTGAGTCTGACCACTGAGTCACCTGCTCCCCCTGGCCACGCTTCCCCAGAATCATGAATATTGTCGGGAGAACCCCGGGCGCAGGGGAAGTTCCTAAGGACTGACCCCGGGCTCAGTAAATGTTGATTTTCCTTTCCTTCCTTTGTGGTGCCTTTTGACCCAGAGATCCAGCAGGGACATAATTTGTCCGTGCATGGTTTCTCCAAGTTGGACAAAAATTCCACTTCGGTCACATAATTCTGTCAAATTTCAGCCAATCAATTAATCAATCAATCAAATATCAAATTTAGTTAAATGTAAGCACTGTCAGAAAACAGATTTTCCAAAAACAGTTGTGTGCACATTTTTTTCAGATGACTTTTTTTTCCATCTACAACAGCAGCATGTAACACAGAATGTTTACAAAAAATGTTGGAAAGCAGAATTCTAAAAATAGCTACCGGTCATCCATGCAGGGAATAATAATGTCTCCTTCACTGTTCATGTGTCTTCATTCATCTGCCCCCCAACACAGGCCTGCGATTCTTCACATCGGACTATCCACAAGGATTTCAAGATGGATAAAGTTTTTGTGTGCCAAGTAGAGGGAAAGAGAAGGCAGCGTGAACGGAGCAAAGGGAATGATGTATCCTCGTTTTGAAACAGTGTTAATCTGGAGACGAAGGCAGACTGGGGTGAGTGCGATCCTGTGAAAGGGAGAAGTGAACTGGAAGCAGAGATGGTAATCTGGTATGTTGCAGAAACTCTGTTGTCCTGGGTCAGCTTGGTCACCAGCTGAGACACACCCTTCCTCCCCGGGCCCTGAATGGCGCGGCTTCTCTCATCTGTGCTACGCTTAGTGACGCACGCATATATTGTGCCCCAGTCCTCCTGTTTTAGAGAAAAATTGTTTCCCGTTGTCCACTGTCGGACAGGAAATGTTGAAGTCTGATGATCAGTGGACCACAGTGACATTTATGGGTCAGGATGCACATTCAAATGCAAGGGG
Source organism: Tonatia bakeri (assembly GCA_004024845.1). Lineage (NCBI taxonomy): Eukaryota > Metazoa > Chordata > Mammalia > Chiroptera > Phyllostomidae > Tonatia > Tonatia bakeri. The sequence goes on along the minus strand of PVIA01001702.1, from coordinate 60,532 downwards.
ATTTTCACAGTGGGGAACATGAGACGCAATGACACCTACCTGCAAAACCTGGGGGGCCCTCTGAACAAGAGCAAAAAAAAATTCCAACAACAGACTTCAGTCCATGAATGGTTTCTATCTAGAGAAAAACTTAACTTTGTCGAACTTAAAGACATGACTTGCATCCAGAGTACTGAGTTTGCATTTCTCCCCTGGGTATGCTCTATGTAAAAAAACAAAACAAAACAAAATTCCTTTGTGAAAGCAGCAGCAGTGAGCTGGAAATTTTAAGAAAGTATTAGACTTAGGTGAAGAAACTTGCCCAAGTGAGCTTATTTGCAACCATGTTCAACTTTGGGTTAATGAGTATTTTTTTCCTCTGGTTGTAAGACTATGACAATTTTGTAAAAATCAAACGAAGGTGATTCCAGTGGTGATTAAAATAGCCCTTACATAGTAGCAAATTTATTTGCTAAAAATTTAGGGCATTCATTCACAGCTTCTGAAGAATAGAGCATGACCAGAAGACAATGGTATTGATGGATTTTCTGAGTGTGAGTTAATGTGTGTAGATCATAACAGCTCCACTTACAACAGTACATAGTAAGCATTCAGCAAATGTTTGCTAGTATTACTTATAGAATGTTTAACGTTTATGTCACAGAAAGACTTTATTATTCACAATGCTGTGAAAGTGTCCATTAAAAAACGGGCCTGCCCTCAGTTTGGACTTGCAGCAGGCTTTCGTTAGAGGACAGTCTCAGCTGAGAAGTGTTCGCATCAACTCAGGAACTGGGGTAGAGGGGAGTCCCAACTGCATCCTGTAAAGGAAATGGCTCCATGGGATGCCTAGCACGGGATGACTCAGGGTTGGCTTTCTGAGCGCTGCTCTGAGCACAAAGGGCTTCCTGAACTTTTCCGAGACCAGCGGACTTTGTAAGGGCCTCTGTGAACCAAAGGCCAAGGTCATCTTCAATGCCCAGATACAGGACACTCTCTTGAGACACAAATAAAAACAAGTCTCCCAAGGCATTCTGCCACTTTTTGTGAAAATATTTTGGAAGATAATAGAAAAGCCAGCTTTCGGTAAGAATATGCAGCTGTGAAGGGGAGAACAAAGAAAAGCAATTATTCTTAGTTTCTAAAAAAGTTTGTGATATCTTCATGGCAAAGCTGATTTTGATGAAGTGGAAATCACGACACACCCCACAGATTAGTCATTAAAGTGTGGGATTAAACGGTTTCATTACAATGCAGAAAAGGAACAAAATAACCACTAAATAATAGTCATTTTCAGTAACAGCTGGCCTAATGTCTTCCTACTTACACATGCCATGGTCAGCCCAATTTAACTGGCATTCTTCTTCCATTATATGACTATTAAATGGTTTAATAAAATTTTACTTTGAAGGTCTATAAAATCACTAATTTGGCGTGACAGCACATATTTCCAAAACGCATTCTACATGTAAACTCTGTGTTTCCCTTTTAATAAGAAGACCCAGAGAAGCAGCATTTAAGCAATTAGCAGAGATTACATTTTTATGGAAAACAATTTTTCATTTCATGAATGGAAGAGTGTCAAAAAAAAGTTTAAAAGAGAGGGAGAAAAAAATTAGTTTATTCTAGGTGAGAAAGCATTTTCAAATTAAAGAATATGGAAATAACCATCTGAAGTTTTATTTTAATTTTAAAAATTAAAGCCATTTTTTAATAAAAGGGGACTTACTAAATAATTTCAATAGAAGGAAACAAATGAATTAAATGAGCACAATTACTTAAAAAATATAGATTCATTAATTGAAAAAACTCTTCTTTTCCTTTTCTCTACAAGTACATGTACACATCACATCCCCTGCAAAACTGTAAATCTTTTAAAAAACCAGGAACCCTGTCTTACTCATCTGAATTCCTGTAACTTCTAGTCGTGAGCTTTCCATCTAATTGTGCTCAGTAAACATTTGCTGAAGAGGTAAAGAAGGCTAGAGGGAGCTTTGTCCTTTAAACTATGTTAAAAACAGACAGCCTGAGACAGAGTTCTATCCGAAGAAAAGCAATTGTAGTTTTTGTTTTTTTTTTCTCATGGAGGAAAAAGAAGAAACATATGTCTGATTAAACAACAGTTAAGTGGCACTGTTTAAAATACAAACTAAAAAGATTTCTAAAGTGTCCTTCTGAAAGAAGGAATTATCTCAAGGAAAACGTTCACATGAGAAGTTTTAAAAGATCCTGAAACCCTCCACAGCAAGCTTTTGGCGCCTGCTATTTATTCTGCCCGGGCGGCGGGTAGCAAGTGCTGCCGTGTGAACCATCCTACTCTTTGCAGCTGCCGATGCCTAAACTGCAGACATCACAGTCGGTGTCACTGTGCTTCGCCTACAGAGATGAGGAAAACCAGTTTGCCAGCACTCTGCAAAGGGCAGGGCGACTCAGAAGGATATGCAGAAGGATGCAACTGCTCAATTTCTCATTCGTCAGCCCGAGTTTTGTCTCCCATACAAACACACCTCCTATCGCTAAAATGCCAGAATGAGACAAGTGTTACTAATACCCTGAGAGCAATAGTTTGAAAGTTAGAATTAAACATGCGCCCAAGGTACACCCACCAGTGGATGAGAGAACCTGCAGGGATGGCATGGAGTGGTGGTTTCTGACACGGCCATCTCTGCAAACATTCTGTGCATTCGAGGAAGCGCTCTCACTTGTCATTAATCACATGCTGCCTGCCCGGCAACACAGGGTGCGTGGTCATGTCTGCAGTGTGAGAGACTCACTCCCTGGATGGGTCCGGAGGGTGGGAATACATCCTTTAACATTACTCTCAATCGTTTTCCCTTTAAATATTATTCGGTTCAATTAGGCTTGAACTTTGGAAGATCTCACGTGATGCTCTATATGAGTATGATTGTGAAAACTCCTAACCACCTTGTTGAGATATGGCTGAGATTTTTTTTTAATGTTTACTTGCCTGGCATAGTTGGAAGCAGATTTAATCAAACATCACCAATGTGATGAGGTGAATGCAATAATAACATACTGTACCTCACAGCAGCACTGGCCAGCACACAAAAGCATCTCAGCAAACCCATCGAGGTGATGTAGTGAGCTCTTGTGGACATGTGTTTTAGTAGTAGTCACTTGAAATCTCAAGTTTCATTTACAGATTTTCCTCAGAACTTTAAAATTAACAGGACATAATTATGTAACATTAGACCTAGAACAATACATGCTATTTAAACAAAAAATCTCACCAGAAGAATGATGATTTCTGCCAAACACTGAAAACTAAAAGAAATAATTTTAATCACATTCCACACAACTAATTGTATCCTGGCATCTTTGTAGATGACTATATTAAAAACAAGTGTTAATTTGTAACATTCATTTCCTCTCCTTTTCATTTTCTTAGTCTTAATTTTAATGCATCACTAAAATCAATCCTTACAGAATATTGCCTCTCCCGTTAGTCGACCCATATATAGCCTAGCTCCCGACACACAGTGTGTGTTTTAGTGCATTTAGGGTTTGCCAAGAAACCTAATGTGGACCACTGACACTGTCCTGTTCGTGTCCTTCAAAAATGCAGGCCTTTACATTTTCACACAGATGCTCCAGGAATCATGCAAATGAGTAAGATGGGAAAACATTAGATTAAAAGTCAGAGAACATCTTTTCTTTGTATACTGAGAAGGATGAGGGATGGGAGAGGAGGCAGGGGACAGATGGTAGAGATTTCTATAGGCCACTTTAAAAACAAGGAGCTTTAAAATCTAACTTCGTCTGTACAGTGTTTGTTGAAAAGACTGGGCTTCTGGCTACTGGTGTGGCTGTAACTCTCACCATCCCCCTGCCTTCCCCGTCACGCCCCTTACGGAATACTGAGTAGGAATGGGATGGAGGCAGGAGGGACTGGGGAGCAGAATGTGGGGCACACACAGCTCACACAGCACCCAGGAGTACAGGCCTGCATAGAATCTCCCAGGAACTCCAAGCATAGGAGTCTACTTAGACTGTTAAGCCAGAAACTTCCCAGAGTTATCCCAGACTCCCTGTCCTGCCTATAGTGGTAACTAATAATCATTAAATGCTTCCTAGTGCTAGGCATCATTGTATTTTCTTTACAGTTCAACCCATTTGATTTCCACAAACCCAAGCAGCCATGTTAGCTGCAGATTACAGAAGGAAATAGACTGCTGTGGACTCAAAGTCTGCTCGGGTGGTGGGGAACATGCCTCACTCCTAACACGGGATTTTAACCCCCGTATTACATAATACCCGTTGCAGCTAGCATGGGGTCTGTCACCTGGAAGACTCCTCTTTCATTCCTTCTGACCCAGCCCGGGACCGTACCCCTTCACCTCTGGGAACCACGGCCTGAGATGTGGAACTGTCACGTCTTCCAACCAGTGCTTGCCCCTGACTTGGCCGCTTCCTCTGCTCCCTATTTTCTGGGCCTGAGGACCTCGCAAGGTGGGTGGGCAATCGGCGGCAGCAGCATCATCACCTGGCAACTTGTTGAAACACAAATTCATGGAATACTGCAGAATACTGCACAATAAATACTGCACAATGGGTGTAGTCCCAGCAACCTGTATCTGAATGAGCCTTCTGGGTGATTTGGGCTGTCTGCACCGGGGGGCTCAAAAGGCTATGGCCCTATTGCCTCCAGACTTGGGAGCACAGGAGGCAGGAGTGCACTGGTTTATGCTGTGGCACCTCCTGGGAATCGGGCCAAGAGTAGGTCTGCCAGAGTGCACATCCTTGCTTAGCCCTCTCCTTCCCAATCCTGTTGATGGGCTCCTCCTGGGAGCCCTTCCCCGAGGAGTCCTGGACTCTCAAATCCCGACCCAGCCTCTGCTGTGGGGGAACCTCATACAACCCCATTTCCCTGGTGCAGGAGCTAGAGCCCAGGACACACACAGATGGCAGAGAGCATGCCTGGACCCAGGATGTGGATAATCTCATGTCAGGTTTCATGGTGTCTGTGTCACCCCATCCCCCAGCCTTGGGAAGGCTCCTAGCCTCTCCACCACAACTGATCCATCCATCCGCCAAAAGGGACTGAATGATCACATCTGTCCTGTCTGCTCAAGGAGTCTGCACAAGGTTCAACTAAAATGATGGCAAAGACATTACCAAGTATAAAGTCTTAAATCTCTAAGGGGCCTATTCTGTTCTCTTTCTAATCAGCAACCTAGATTCTCCGACCTTTCCTCATACATTCTAGACTTTGTCAGGTTTCCCCATGGCCCTCTGGCTGGCAGCCCACAGGGCAGCATGCCCACCACCAGCTCCAGGGAGGTCCTGCTCTTTACCCCACTCAGCTCCCACGCTGACTCGGGTTTGGTTGGAACTGGTGCTCACTCTTCCTCTCCCGCACACCCCAAGTGGACTGCTATGCATTTTTTTCTTATTCCATTCTACTTATCTCTCTCTTATCTATCTCTACTTAACCCACTCTCGCCGTCTCCCTCGGTCACATGAAAGTCTGATTGTATTGTACATGGTACAGGTCACTCATATGTACGACTGTATGTTTTCTTCTCGCCACTGTGCTGGTGTTATTTTGAGTCAGACCCCGAAGCAAGTCCAATTGCTTTATTTCCAACAACAGAGGCCATGTCCAGAGTTCACATAAAACATCAGTGTCTACATGTAGAGAGGTCATGGGGTCAACTGTCTTAACAGTCAACCAATTTCATGAAACAACTGCTTTTTTCATTTTCCACTGAACCGCCTGGTAAGCTGCCTACAGATGCAAACTTAAAGGGGAAGACAAAGGAAAAAGTCTTGGAAAAAGCCAGCTGTCGCCGAACAGAAGACCTCCACAGAAGGGGGAATTCAAAGTAAAGGCTCTAGCTGGCTGAATGAGGTTTCCAGCTCGACTTGACAAACAACCTCTGTGACTGTGGCGGGCCCTGCTCACAAGGACCTCTTGTTGGGAGATTTGCGGGAATCTCTCTTTGTTCATTGCGGCTGTTGATTCCAGTGAGAGCATTCCACGGCAGGGCCTTCGGTACCAGTTGTAGTTGCTTGTCCGATAATTCACATCTAGTGGATTCCGAGTCCTGAGCCCTACTTACAATATCTTTGCCTTAGATTTGCATAAGTTGTCTTGTTGAGTCCACATGAACAAGCTCTCATTTTGGATGGGATGACCTCAGGTAGGACACAAGGGACAAAAGGGTTCCTTCAAGGCGCATCGCGCATGCGCAGGTAATTGTGGCAACACTGAGTAATGTAGGTGTGGCGTTCCGTTATATTACCATGTTTTATTTCTATTTAATAAATACATCACTATGTATTGCATTTTATCTATACCATAAAAATTTTTAAAAACCCATGTCTGCCTAAAACCAAGTGTTTGCATATGCATTTCTTTCTCACAGAAATGGAAAGTATTGGCTTGATGTTACAGCAGCGATATAGTGATTCTATGAATCATTATAGCCCTCAAGTCGAAGTAATATTTTTGGTAGAGTGAAGAAAAGTTCTGAGTTAGGCAGAGGAAGCAGTGGCTAACTTGATTGTAAAGTTACTTATACAGAAAGGATATTACATCCAGGCAATAAAGAAAAATACCTTCTAGTTGTGGATAGTAAAAACAGTGCTCATATAATCATGGCCAGTGGGAGCCCCGAGGCTTTTCTGAATTGGGCAATTTTAGTGATAAATGCCTTTGGAACCGGAGGGGAAGGTCTCTGGTGTCCTGCACACCTGCACGTGACCACTGCCACAGTTTGGTTCAGAGATAAGGAAATATCAAGATGCAGTTAAATGTCAGCAGTGGCAGTTTTTTGAAGCTGACATGCAGTCATCCCTTCATTTATTTCCAATTAAACCACTTCTGAACCTCACAGCAAACTATGGGATTTAACTCGCAAGGTATGTTTTCAATGCATTCGTCCCTCTCTTCTCACCTCTGCTCTGTCTGGCTTGGAAATTCAGCAGGTGCCCTCTTTCCATAGGACAAGAATGTGTTTATCTTGGGTGCAGTCTGTGCTAATTCTCCTACAAGCTAAAAGAATTATACATATACCTTATAATAACATTTACTAGAGCTCCACATGTACAAATTCCCATGAAAACAAATTAAAAGGACATGAAGATAATACCCAGTGCCTCTTCTAGCTCACATTTGAGCCTAAGATGCCCCAGTTTCCCACAGACCCTCTGCACATGAGTTTTATTGATCTGCAAGAACAGCCGGCAATTATTTGTGATGCTGAGGTAGAAACCCCTTCTAGGAATCACGAAGTCAGTGGGAGAGACAGAGCGCTGCAGTTAAGGCTGTGTCTATAGAAGCTGGCCACATACGTGGACTTGAGCAGCAGCGCAGCCACATTCCCTTTACAGCTTAAAGAGCACCGCGGGTCCTTGGGACACAGCCCTATGTAGAGAGACAAACCAGAATAACTTACGACGTCTTTACAATCTATGGTGTTTCCATTTTGATGACTCTGGTTATTTGAACTACACAGTGGAACACGTTACAGTAAAGATCTCGAGGACAGAGACGACACAGAGAAATGATCAGGCAGGTTAAACACACATACACACACCCCACACAGCACTGTGATGGGGTTACAGGTGGCAGAAATACTTGATCCTACATTTTTAAAATGACCACCATTTCAGAAGCTTTGTAATTGCTCTTTGTAAGAAAATGATCTCATCAAAATGCCCCGATGTGCTGTCAATGAAATAGCTTCCAAATAAATTCACAGCTCGAATTGGAGATATTCAGAGCTTATGTGCCCTTTGAATTGTCTTTAATGTTCTTTCAAGAGAAAGTTCAACAAGTCTTTGGATACTAGGGGACATACCAGGTATCTTATTTTGTATAAAATTGTCGTGGGCAAATCAATACATGTCACAGATCTCTGGCAGCTCAGGGGCGGGGCCAACATGGGTCTTCCCTAAGCACATCTTCACAATGCTTTTCCTCTGCCTATTGACCTGAGGTTTGTCTGGTTTGTTCTAGCATATTAATAGAACCAATTGAACTTCAGTTTCAAAATGTGTTTGATGTATTATAAGTGATTAAAAATACATTTTTAAAAGATGAGTTAAGTATCAGATATTCTTCAGGACATTTTTCTAAATATAAAGGTAAAAAATACCATAAGAATTATTTTATCAAAGGCATGTATTATTTATGGCCGGCAGAGCTGAGAGAGAGAGCAGTTAGTGTACAGATCACAGAGTTCACATATATTTCTGGAGGGCAGTGGCTCAGAAATAAGGTTTTAGAAGGAGACAGGTTTAATTTTTCTGGATTTAAAATAGAGTGTTTAGATCTATGATATAGTGTGGTAATAAGTTGCAGGTAGGTGTAGCTGAGAGCTGCACCTGACACTTTTTATAGAGATGGGTATTTACAACAATTTTGGAAGGGAAATTGATTGGACATGACGATGATAAACAGGAGCAATCTGCCAGGGAAAACTCTGTTTTCTGAGCCAAACCAGCGGAGAGCCTCAGACAATGACTTGTGATCAAGTCCCATCCCGCCTGAACCCTACTTTGAACCAACCGCATAAATAATGCAATAGTGAGTGTTTAAATTATCTAGACAACCTCCCACTTGATTTCCCAGGTAGAGACTTTGGCTTATGTATTATTTATATTACTATAACATAGGCACTGTTTGTGTAATTCAGTCCCAATAATGTACTTGATCAAATGGTTTAATTTGTCATATTTTATGAAGTTATACCAGTTTTTAAGTGAATTCAATCAGCATCATATACATTTCTGCGGGAGGAAGGTGAGTTGTTTTCAGAATGATTTAGCCTGGATAAAAATAGCTTGAAAACTAACAGTTTAATTGAATTTCTATCTAGAACAGTGAATCAAATCATTGAATTATTTCAATAATGCCATAAAACATGGTATTTTGCTTGTTTGTCCTCATCTGATCTTGGAAATTTGCTTGTTTTAAAGATCTTTATGACAGAGTGAACATAAATTTTATTTTAAACTGATTGTGTTAAGAAGGCTTATAATTTACCACTGAGAAGTATAGGGATATAAAAGAGATTATATGCATTAGCATTGTATTGCTGTTATTTATGCTTTTATTGGTAGGTAATGCTAATCCAAAGTTATGCCCTCTCATTTCTGTTTTATTTAAAACCTTCCTGGGAAGTTTGCCGTTCAAACAGCACAAGAGAGATGGTATGAATAGATACAGACAGAGGGATTGTAAAGAAAATTACACAGGTATATCATTAGTACAAGTATATGTATAATAATTTAACAAAGAAAGTTGGTGCATAACATTTTTCTTAATGATTATGAAGTAACTATTAAATGACACCTTTATTTGAAACCTAAATTACGCACTTTTGTTTTTGAACCAGGTCGTTTTGTGAGGTGAGTTATATCTGCATATCTGTTTTCTTTCACTAACTATATATTAGTCAAAGACTTTGGCACTACCTTCCAAAAATTGCAAGAGAGACATGTTCCCTCCTTCTCAGAGCTCACAGATCAGAAGACTAGAGGATGGGACACAAAAAGGTCTCCTTTAGGGTCTTTGTAGAACAAAATTTTTTCCTGCCTTGAGACCTTCTCAATATTCAATACATGGCCAGACATTTACCCCTTTATTGGGCTCCTCACCCTCAGCCCTGGTGCATTTACTCTCAGCGTAAATGTTCCTTTCTCATCAGGGTCTTTCCTGATTCCCTAAAGCAGGCCTTCCCGCAAACCCCTTCTTCCCTTTTACTAGATTCTATTTTCTTCCAAACAGTTGTTATAATTTAACATTTATAGACCTTTTTTTTTGGTCAATGTATTTGTCTATTTTCTGTCTTTTCCATTAGATTAGAACTCTAATGGCATAGAAGTGATCTGTTCACCAAAGCTTATTGTCACCTTACAGAGTGCCTAACACATAGCAGGTGCTCAATGAATTTTTGTGGAGCGCATAAAATAACACCTGAGATAATGTGGGCACGTGACTGAGACCAAGTGTCTTAAAGAAATATGATGCTCTGAGGCCACACGTAAGGGGACCTTGACTGAGGAAATCAGAAAATGTTTCCTGGAAAGGGGGATGGGGAGAGGGAGGGATGCCAAAGAAACAGCATGCGAACATGCCTAGGTAGGAGGAGGTACCATTTACCCAAGGAACCAAGAGAAGATGAATGAGTCTGGAACTCAGAACAAAGAAGCGTTTGGAGTTTGAAGTGAGGCTCTAGGGCCAGGCAGGGGTTAGATCATGAAGGGCCAAGTCGACCACTTAACGGCCTTCCTTATTCAGAGACTAATGAAAAGGCACTTACTGGCTTTAAACAGAGGAGAAACATAATTAGGTTTGAACTTTTTGAGAAGAACTCTAAGTGCAGCATAGAAATCCATAGCTTGGGGAGGGCACGAAGAGAAGGAAACAGAACAGTTACGAGGCTGCACTGTCAGTCAGCTAAGGGAAAGGAGCATCTTAGAGTAGGGAAGGGACACACGGTAACAAGGAGATACATTAAAGACAACAGGCATTGTTAACTGGGTGTGAAATGAGGAAGAAAACGTCTCAAAGCAATGTCTCTCGTGTGTACTGCTGGATGGTGACCACACCATTCTTTGGAAGAGGACTGGGATCGGAGGGGACCGACTCGAAGAGTTACGTTTTAGGTGCATGTGGGGACACCCAGAGAGAGGTGGCCAGTAGGTAGATGCATACCTGAGTCAGGGAGTTGAGAGGTCAGAACTGGACACAGAGATTGTGGATCATGGACATTAGGCGGGACAGAAATCACTGGGCTAGAAGGGCTTTCTCAGGAAGGGGACAGGGGATAGGAGCGGAGAGTGTAAGGCCATGCATTCAGGTGCTCTGACTCTTCAGGCCTGCTCGCGCTAGACTGTTTGGGGCCCACATCAGACAGGATGTGCTGAGCATGGTTTGGCTTCCTCATCTGTGACCAATGAGACATAGTTTATGCATGTACCTCAATGAAAAATGTTTCAATTTTAACATATTTGTGATCTTTAATATAAATGGGAGTTTCTGGCTTATAATTAGATATGCATTAAAGTTTTGCAATGAAAGACACAGTTCATTCTAACGATAATTGTATTTTATAGAGGAGGAAATCAAGATTAGGAAAGTATCTGTCTGGACCCTGGCCGTGTGGCTCAGTTGGTTGGAGCACTGTCCTCTGCACCAGAAGGTTGCAGGTTTGTGGAGAGTAGGACCAATAAAATGGCAGTGGTCTGATCAGGATAACATTAAGTATATAAAACAAATTGGAGTCACTCATGTCAACTGAGATGGCTGCCAGTCAGCCATGACACTTTGGTTCAAGAGGGACACTACCTAAGTCAGAGCAGACACAACTGGCAAGGAGACACACTTAAGATATCTGCATGTGTGATCAGAACAGCCGTGTCTGCACAGCGGGACCACCATAGGTAGGCTCCTGGGGAAATTCCCTATTTAGCATCAGGGTGCCAAGACACTTATCAAGAGACCCAGAAGGGTGCAGCCCACCACTCTCAAGGTGTAACTGAGGCAGGCTCCAGACCACTGCTGAGACAGCGGAGCTCCACACACCAGAGTGCTGCTCCATGCCCCGCTGATCTCCTTTGACACTGGCAACTGGAGACTGTCCCTGCTGGACAGAGGACTTCACCTGCCCTGCTGACCCCCTGGCTCCAGAGATCCTTGCTTGCAAAACGCTGATGACTCCCTTGCCTCCCAGCTGTCTCCTGGACCTGCAAACTGAGACTCTGGGACTCCGGCTCATTATCCCCCACTGATTGCTGCGTGTGTGCTATATCCCTCTTAGATTGTGTTAGAGTGTGAGTAGGATATTAATGTGTGTTGATGCCCTACTTTGAGTGAACCCGCATTCAATGAAAGCTGAATGCATACGTTGTATGACTCTTGTCTGTTCCTTGGTGCCAGACTGTTTAGCAGCCAGCTAGCCAAGGAGTTGCCCGGCTGACTTATAGGAAAGACTGTATCATGAACAGATGGCTCGTGACAGGGTTCAAACTTGGGGCTCTTACGGGAGGCGGCCAGTTGATGTTCTCTCTCTCCCTCTCTATCCTTTCTCTAAAATCAATAAACACACGCTTGGGTGAGGATTTAAAAAATAGTGTCTGGGTACTTTTCTAAGGTCATAGTCATCCACAGACCTGAAGGAGTCAAGGTTTCCCAACTTCCCGTCATTCTCACCCCTTTGTTCCTGCTTATCGCTGATGATACACTATTATTTGTAGATTCGCCTTTATATGTGTAGACTCAATACCAACTGTAATTTAGGTCAGCATGTATTTCATTGCAATATGCTCTCATTTGGAATTATAAGTCCAATTTACAGCATGCTTTGAAGTTCAAAAGTACCCCAAAAGATCATGCCTGTCAGTTCAACTATAAAAACAATAAATGCTCCCCCCCCTTCACAAGCCTCACCTAACACTTTAAAAGTATTCATTAATAATGGTTTTATTGAAAACGGGCTCTCTTCTGAGATGTTTTCCTGAAGAAGACATTTTCCTATTTCTCTAAGGGGTGTTTATTATCATACCCAACAGTTTAACCCACTTGACTAAAATATTTCATATGGAATCTGAAGTCACTAAATTGGAGAAGTCCAACTATAGTTCTTTACTAATTCGACCTTTATTCTGAGTGCCACAATTATGCTCAGAGAAAAATGTTTACCTCTCATGCTGCCCCTGTAAAGCAATGACGCTGTTTTTTTGCGCCACCTCTGAAAATCAGGCTCACTGCTCTGGGGCCAGCCTTCAGAAAAATGTGGCCCTGGTGGCCTTCTGAGGACCTGGGACACGGACCAGCCACAGCGCCCACCACAGTTCATGGCAGAGTGAGCACGGGCACACTTCCATTAGAAAGGGAACACAACATTTTGCCACACTTTAAATTTATATGTGCATTAATCCTATCTTGCCATCTGTCTAATTAAGGTTTCTTTTCCAAATTATGGCAGATAAAGCTAATCTAATAAAAGACTGTAAACCATGATAGTAAAACATGTAAGTCTGATGCAAAGTTCTGAAACAATAGAAAAGGCCGTATAAAACATTCATATTTATTACTACCTAGCAGCCACAATTCTTCCTATATAACTCATTTTCCAAATGGCAAGAAAACAGTTCACATTATAAAATATGAATGGTTTCTTAAAATAAGCTCTGTCTTCCAAGTAAAGTACACATCTTACAGGTTTTCGAAAGGACATGCTACCTGCTCTTTGATGTGATCATGTTTCTGGAAAATAACTTCAATCCAAAGAAACCTAGATTGGGAAGAGTGGAGCAGGACAGACAGGCCCAGGCTTGCTTTCAGCCGGCCATCCGCGTGAGAAGTTTCCAGGGACCATAGGTCACCATCATCGAACAGCTTTCCTTGTAGTGCCTCCTGTGTCTGCAACACTGATATACATGTTGGGGTATTTATGGGGCAGTATTGAAGATACAGAACCTGTTTCTCATTCAGCTATTGAGTAAAAAATACATGTGATAGTAATTTGAGAAAATTTGATGGCTATGCAATACATGGAAAGGGTCCCTATTATAAATTTCAATATAATTTCTGGTAATCATAGCTTGACAAAAGCAAGAAGTTTTGGAAACACAGAATGTTCTTCTAAATGTAGTCCAAAACTCTAATAGAGTGTGCCTATTGACCTGCTGAGTATCATACTGTTTACTCAGAATAACTGCCGTCCAAAAAATTCATCAGTGCCCTCAACTGTCCATTTTGCCAAATCAGTATTTCCAAGATTGTGTTTTCTGCAACATTTAAGAAAAGGCCTGTTGGGGGTGGGGGGGAGTGACATATTCAAGTAAGTTTGTGAACTGCTGCGTGCTGACCTACCTTCTTGGAGTTCCACAATGCACTGCAGCTTAATCAGAATTCTGAGAAGTCCTGCGCAGAAAGAACCTGCTTGGGTTCGTCTCTCTCAGCATTTCCCAAACTTAATTAAACATGAAACAGCCCCCCCACCGCCATGGGCCATTTACTAACATTCCAATAAACTCCAGCTTTGGAACCAGGGCTAGATGCATTGCTAAAATTATTACTGTAACTGTGAAATCTTTTATTGTGCTGGGTAAAAATTACGCAAAGCCCTGCTATGGCTGTTAGTTTATAAGATGGCAAACACAAATATGTATAATATGATTTGCTATAATTCTGAACACAGTCTTACACACACATCTGCCTTTTCCGAGGTGGGCTACCATGACTTTGCTCAAAATTTTCACGTGGAAAGTAGTGTAATCTAAGAGATTTTGAATTAAGAATGAACTGCATTAACAAGAGAATATACAGGTTAAGAAACAATAATATGAAGTAACAATACATTCATTTTAGTCTTATTCTTAATTCTTCCATTTAAAAGGGATTTTTAGTAGGAAACTGCTTCTTTGAAACATAATTCTTGTCAACAACCATTAATATTTATCGAACTGCTTGCTTTTATGTGACATTTTATGCCACTTTTAGACATATAGTTTTTTTTTTTCAAGTAGACTTTATTTCCTTGTGCAGTTGTAGGTCCACAGCAAAACTGAGCAGAAGCAGCAGAGAGTTCATATGCACCCCCACCCCAAGCATGCACAGCCTCTTCCATCACTGGTACGCCCCATCCTGACCAAACCAGGGGCAAGGGCGAAGGACTGCACCCCAGCAATCTCAGGTTCTATCAAATGAGGGTCATGTTCACTGGGTAATTCATTCTGAAGATCGGTTACATTATATTCAAAGTACCCAGTAACCTAGCACGGTCCCTGGCACATTAAAGAGGAAATTAGTACTAGGGCCTGTAATGTATTTGAGATCACTTTTGTATACTATTGGCAAAACACCATAGCACCTGGTGCTCAATGCACATTATTTTGTTTCCTGCTACGACCTCTCATGCCCATGTGCACTGTATCCTGTATACTGTATCCTGCTATGTCCTCTCATGTATACTGTATACTGTTGTGGAAATAAAAGGTAATTAGAAAGAATTGTTATGATAACACCTCATACTAAATGCTAGAATATTCCCCCTTTTAACCTGAGGAGTCTTTTCATACAGTATGCTGGGAGAGAAGAAAGTTGCCTATAATTCATTATAGGGTCTTGGTTAATTTCACTGAACTCAGCCTCCTCACATAATAAAGAAATTTACTACCACTCTCCTCACAGAATTAGGTTTAAGTAAGATGATTTTGAACAATCTTTAGCACAGGGCTTGGATGGCAGGAGGTACTCAATAACCGTCAATTTTCTTCTTTTTGTCTCAGAAACTAAGGTGAGCACCATATACAGAAATAGCAAATACAGAAAATCTTGTCTTTTTAGAGTACATAACATATATTCAATCTCACTTAAAAGTCACAGTGGATTCTGTATTACAGTATACTTCACAGGAAGAGGGGTTAGATACATGCTTAGCGGAGGGGCTGCAATCCCGTGGGCGCTTTTGTCACCGTGCAAGCCCCTCCTGCCACAGACCCCCTCTGGGTTGTTGGAGCAGCAGTGACCAGAACACCTGCCGCGTGTTCTCGGGGGTCAAACCTTGTTACCGACTCCCTAGAGGAGGCAGAGATTCCACCGCACTGTCAAAAGAATCTGTTTTGGAATTCTGCAACTTAAGTTAGAACCTAAGAAGCTTGAAGGGATATCATTTCCTTAAGAAAAGGTCCTATTCTTTTCTCAAAAGAGAAAAGTCCTATTCTGTCTTGGGGTACAGCCCTTCCCAGGCGCCGGAATCTAAGTCCCCGGGGCTTCCCTGAGTCAGACCAATGTCCGTCCCTTTCTGAGACACCAGAGCTCATCAGAGGGAAACCCTATTAACGTGTGGATCATAAGTACCAGGTGTGGGCCCGTTGCCATTTCAGGGAAAGCAAATGTGGAAAAGGTAAAGTTTCTACCTGTTAGTAATCAACTTTCCGGGGAAGGGGACAAACCACTTGCTACCCACCTGCCGTGCTGTGCGCATGCTCCATGGGCAGGAGAGGCCATAGCAGGAAACGAAATAATGTGCATCGAGCACCGGGCACTAAGGTGTTTTGCCTATTTCCTTTATTTTATTCTTCTACCGACTCTGATGGGGAAAAAGAGAGTCAGATGCAAAAACTCACCCCAAATCACACCACTCACACGCAGTGCAGGCAGGAATAGCTGGGGGTCTGTTTGCTCCCGAGACCACAGCGCCCCCAATGAGGGCAGGGACGGAGGAAACCCCGCCCGGCTCCTCTGCTCACCTGGGCTGGAAAACGCACCTCGGGCAGGGCGAGCTCCGAAGGAGTGATGGCGATGGCGTGCTCATGCTGCGTTATATGTGCTCCATGCACGGACCGATTACTTCACAACAAACTTCAGTAACGGTCATCCTCGTCTTAACCATGGAAGGCAAGTTGATGATGATGTTTGGGAAACATGAAGTAATTTGTTAAGGGGTCTGATTTGCTCCCTCTAACACTAGGAAAAATCCTAAAGCCCTCCACCACTTTCTGATTCTAACCATTTTCTTTTATGGGGAACATGACCTACCTGTGTTGGTAGATCATTTTCTATAAATTATGTACAACACAAGTAGCAATGTGTATTACCACTCCTTAAATAAACATGCATTATTTATTGTGTCACAGGTGAAGTATTGAAAGAAATGATATAATTTGCCGAGAATCCTATTTTGAAAATAACTTGTCCAGAAGTTGAACCTGTGCAGTGCAGGCTTTTTCTGCTGTTTAGATTTTTTTAGTAATAAATGTGTGTTATAATAAAATATTTCAAATAAACACTGCATTATTAATGCATCTTGTACCTGCCCCAGGGCAGCCCAGGCATAAATGGTTCATTTAAATTCTGGGCTCTCCCTGCAGCACACACACAGAACTTCAATGGTGCTCTCCAGGAGGACTGAAGCTTTGCTATTTTCCTTTGTACACACATGCTACTCAGCCGGGCGGACCTACGGTATTTCCTGGTCTGTAACCAAGTACAAATCTCTTTCACCTTAATTCTATTCCAGGAATCTATGGCAAAACTAATACTATTTAGTACTGCTAGGCTTTTCCAAAGAAAACACACATAGGTGAAATTCTTCTCCAGTTCCCTGAGATTTCTTGTTTTTTGTTTTGCTTTGGTTTTGGTTTTTGGTTTGTTTGTTTCCTGTCTTTCACTGGGTTGGAAACAATCCATTTTGAATGGCAACAACAGAGCATGGGGCTTGAATTGTGTTACAGGTCATTTCAGGCCAAGGGAATTAGCATAGCAGCATCAGTTTGCGCTTTGAGACACGGATAATCTGGAATCACCAGAGAAGAAACAGAGTAGTAATAAACTGGTCACTCCTAGAAATCACTTTGTGCCACAACAGACAAAGGGACAGGCACCGTGGCCTTCCCATTTCTCAAATTCATGTATATTGCATTATGTTTCCATTAAATATTACCTAACGGTTAATTAAAAATTATGAAATGGCATTCATTCCAAAGTATTAATCAATACTTGCAATCCATTTACCTTGAGTGTGGAAATCAATTTCTAGTAGTTATTATCAGCTGTTTATCTTCCACATTTTTCTGGGTAAGATATTTTGGGTAATCTATGAAAAGCAAATTTCATGTCTGAAATTAGAAATCATAAATTGCTTTTTAGCAGAATAATCATAAAATGATTTTTATGAACAGCTTTCTAATAAAGCCATCTTTTACATCCTCACTATGCAGGATATCAATGTGTTATACTGTGTTGAAATGTATTACTTCAGCAGGCAGGGAGACTGGAGTTCTCTCCAGAGGTCCTGTCAAACAAGCATTTCAGCACAGTCATAACATCCTTAAACATGGTGGGCTTCATTTGTGGACTCCAACATGAAGTTCAGACAGATTCACTGAAAAGGCATCCAGGTGTGCCAGGCACTGGACAGACATCTGCCCAGGTGTGCAAGTCAGTAATGGGGCAAAAGGAACTAGACCTCTTGGAGAGGTTCCTCACCTGCTGATAGGCTGTGGTTGCCTGGCCTCACTGAGGTAACTCTTCAGTTTGAATGGGGACTTTGGGAAACTAAGCAGGAAGGAAGAAGGTGATGGGAGAAAAATGGGAAAAAAGAGTAAAATCGCCTATTTACAAAAATAAAAAAAACACAAAACCCCCCCACAAAACCCTAACCCCACTTCTCTAGGATTCCTGGGAAGGCCCTAGTCAAAACTTACACCTTAAAGGATGTAGGTCTTAGGGACATACTTTGTATCCCCTTAAAATATAGGACATTTAGAACAGTCACTTGGAGCACATAGTACTCCACAGCCTTGGTACCGCTCCCAAGGAATTATGTAACTTAGGACCTTCGACAAGTTACTTAACCGCTCTGTGGATCCCTCCATCACGTAAAGGTGGGTGGTAATTATAGTATCTCACAGGTTGAGGTCAAGATTAGATGTACTTGTATGGGAAGTGTTGACATCAGTATCCAGCGTTTGGTGGATCTTCAATGAAACTTATGAAAAAACTTAGTATCAAATATTCTTGGCAGTTTGGGGAATTGAACCTTTGCTGCTTAAACAGGGTTAGATTTTTACTGGCAAAATATTTCTCAGACATCCTCTGTACTCCTGACAATGCTGTAAATTGTGAGGAAGCTTCAGTCACTCTTTACTTAGATATTACTGGTGGTATTTTGAGCAGAGCACTTCACTAGGCAATGGAGTATGTTTTCTTCCAGTCTTTCCTTTCCTCTCCTTTCTTCCTATGTATCATCTATCTATCTATCATCTATCTATCTATCTATCTATCTATCTATCTATCTATCTATCTATCCTTCTATCTATCATCAACCTATCCTCTATGATTATGTTCCCAAGGACTTTGCTATCAAGGGGAAGAGGCAAAATAAAAAAATACCAAGCTATTAACATGTAAGTCAAGTTTAACTTTGTGATATAATAGAGTCCTTGAGTGAGAGTCAGAAGGGTAGAGGAAGAACAGGAAATTCCAGGGAGAGGGAATGGCAAGGACAAAGGCTAAGAGCAGGAGCTGTGATGAGTTGAATTGTGTGCTCCCCCAAATCTACATGTTGAAGTTCCGACCACCAGTACCTCAGAAAGTAACCTTATTTTCAAATGGGGTTGTTGCAAATATAATTAATTAAGATGCAGTCATACTGATGTAGGGAGGCCAAAGTGCCTGTCCCTTCATCCACTGTGGTACAAAGTGATTGCTAGGAGTGACCAGTTTGCTTTCACGTTTCCCTCTCTGGTGATTCCAGATTATCCATGTCCTGAAGCACAACGTGGCACTGCTATGTTACTCCTCTTGGCCTAGAAATGACCTGTAACAGAATTTAAGCCTTGTGCATTTTGTTGCCATTTAAAATGAATTGTTTTCAACCCAGTGAAACATAGAAAAAAACAAACAGGAGATCTTAGGGAACTGGAGAAGAAATTCATCCATGTGTGTTTCCTTTTGAAAATACTAGCAATACTAACCCAATGACCTATGTTCTCATGAAAGGGGAATTTGAATGCAGGTGCACTGCTGTGTGAAGGCTGTAGTTATGCTGATTCAAGCTGAGGACCTAACTCCCAGAAGCTGGGAGAGACCCTTCCCCCACACCTGCAGGGAGCACGTAGCCCTGTGCACATCTTGATCTTGAACCTCTGACCTACAGAACTATGAAATAAACATGTACTGTTGGTTCAGTTGCTCATGGTGAGACTTTGCTATGGCTACCCCAGCCAACTCACACAAGGAATAAAAATGGGGCATGCAAAGGACTGATGTCATTTCAGAGGAGTAGAATGAGTGACAAGTGAACTTAACAAGCCTGCAGAAGGGAGACACAACTGTGAAGGGATATAAAAGGCAGACAGAGAACTGTGGACTTTGTGTTAACATGTGTCTACATGTATGTGTGCTGGTGTGTGTACTCATATATTCATCCTATTCACCAACAGATATTCACACGCACGCACAGATGCATGCACGCGCCCCTCAGTGGAAATGCATCCCTTCGTTTGAAATATTGAGGGAACTCGATGTAAAACCAACAAAAGTAAAATTGCTGTTATAGGAGATGTAAGTCGTGAGTTTAAACAGGGGACGGCTGGTTACTATTTAAGCTGCACGTCTCACACCTCAGTGCCTCAGTGACAGGTCCTCGGCCACTTCCCAGATTTCTGGAGCTTTCTCCGAAGAGGATGGTTTGCAAGCCAATGTTATAAACCAGTGGCAATGGTGGTAGACTCTTGAAGGCAGGAGTGATGTGATAAAGAGACTATTTCAGAAGCACTCTCTGGTGCTGGTATTCAGGGCACAAATGAATGAAAAGAGATTAAGGGAAGAACCAAATGAGGCTGAGTGAAGGAACTTAATGGGTGGAAACAGCAGCAGTGCTGTCCTGGTGAAGGCTCAGGGGTGTACAGTGAGGGGCATTCCAAGTGAGATGTAGAGGGGGGACTACAGGATTTAGGGAGAAATGCACTTCCGAGAATTTATCTGTTGGCTCTAACACTGCGAAAAAGCATGTGGAGGAGTATACATTACAGCACTGTTTGCACTAATAAAAACTTTAGTGTTTATCAGAATAAAATGTTATGGCTGTTTCTATGCAGGTTAAATTATGTAGTTATGAGAAAGAACGAGGGAGACACTTTTTTTCTGTGCTGGTGGGGAAGGGCTCTACATTGTTTCACAAAATGGGACTGGGGTGGAAGCAGTCGGTGTGCCCAGGACAGAGAGAGGGAGCAGGTCCACGCCAGTGCAGGCAGCAAAGGGATGTGTCCTCTGCAGAGCACTTAAAAACACGCGCGGCACTCCCCACATCTGGCATGCTTCTTATCACGGCGCACTGGTGCTCCTGAAGTGTTGGTGATGAAGTCCTTCTCCCTGACAAAACTGTTGTTGGTCTAAGTTTGAGACAATTACTGAAGTTACTGTGGTTTCAAAATACATGTAAACTTCAAAATAGCACATTTGTATTACTCACCCCTTAACAAATCTTCTGTTCTATCTAGGGGTTCTGTTCTATCTCAATTCAGAGAACTTCAAGCCGTAGAGCCGGCCCCTGTCTCACGGCTCATGTTGATTCTGGAAGCAAGGACTCAAGCTGTTTTTTATCTTTTCCGTAACTGTGCCATCATTGCTTATGTGGCATCCCCTGGTTACATGTAGGAAGTGGGGGCACAGAATGCTTCCAGAAGGGAGCTTGGAAATTTCTGAACCATCATGAGTTTTGGAAATTCTTACAAAATGTAATGGAAATTTATAATGACTTTTCTGGTGAAGGGGTGTGAGTGGAAAGTTCTTGACAGGATATATATCTGAAAGCTGCTAAAATTTACCCCTAAAGAAAAAAAAAATACCTAGAAATGATTGAAATTTCTGGAAGCTTTCGTAGAGTGGGGTTATATGAATCACTGCCCAACTGCTCCTTATGTTTAAGACTTTTTCCAATTGGTGTATGTTGTCTCGTGAAAGAAACTTTCCAAGAACAAAATTAATAAAAAATATACTTCAGCCAATAATAAGCAAGTGTGTATGTATATGTATGTAAGTATTTTGACAAGTTTGACTATAATTTTAAGTAAATCCAACAGTGAAAAATCATGGATGAGTTTGCAGAAGTTACTTCTTAAAATAGAACTATTCACCATGATGACAGCCAATATGTAGGCACAGGCTTTGTTTTTAAAAGAACATATATATGCCTTTTAGAAAGTATTACTGTATCTTGCAGCATATAATGTGTACCCATGTTTTTGACTCAAACTTCCAGGAAAATTTTTTTTTAATTTTAAGTCATTTATTTATTCATGTTTAGAAACAAAACTGATTATTGCATTCAGGGTATTATTTTGCATATGGGTATCTTTACTGCTTTCTAGAGTTATGCTTTTAATACATAAGCATACATAAAAGAATTAAAAACATTTATATAGATACAGAATTAGTACTACCCATGTATAATGTACATCCTTATTTTTCTCCCAAAAATTTGGGCAAAAGAGTACACATTATATACAGCAAAATGTAGTAATTTATTATGTCTCCATGCATGTATCATACTATTAATTTACCTACTTTTAATTTTTTACTGATACATACATATATATACATATATATATATATATATACATATGAAGTTAAATAAACCTTCTCACATCTTATATTTCTTTCTTGAATATTATTTTTATTTTATTATTACCAAAATCAAAGAGGGTGTTTAAAGATGATCTCCCTGCAGAAGGAGCATGTGTGTGTATAAAATGATTCCACCCATTAACAAAATGGGTGTCTGTCTCTGTGCAGAAGCAGCGTGTGTGTGTATAAAATGATTCCACCCATTAACAAAAAAAATACGTACCTGTAATATATACATTCATAGTATATGTATAAATGCACATATACTATTCACATTGGCCCTCGAATATGCATAGAACATTTTGGAAGGGTGCACCACAATATGCTTCTCTTTAGGGAATGAGTTTGGAAGAAAAGAAAAAGGAAGCTTTTAGTTTTCTTTGTCTATCTTCCATTCTATTTGCATTTAAAACAATGTTCATATTCTATTCCTGGTAACATTTAAAGACAAGTTTTAAATTTTAAGAAAACATGACCTAACATTCAGCGCCCACAATGCTCCAGGTCGTGCTTGGAGTTTACAAAGAGATGACGTTGGAGTGCCCGAGCATGTGGGTCCTGGACACTCTCCAGCTGAGTCTGGAAGCCGACGTGGCCGGGCTCTAGAATGTGAGCTGGCGATGCTGCCTCGCCTACCTGAGCGCCCCTTTCTACTGCACTGAAATAGGAATAAGAGCAACAGCTGCCTAAGAATTGACACAAGGATGGAATGAGTTCATCGCGCTCAAATACTTGGAAAATACTGGTCCTCTTAATGTTCCCCGCTACTAAGATTAATATCTCACTTTAAAAAAGAAGAAAATATAGTCACTAAGTTCTGTGGGAGAGCTGAAGAATTAAAGGAGTTGATGAACAGCCTAGAGATCAAGCAGCATTGGTCCCGTCCAGGGCTCGTCCTGCTTCTCCAGCAGAAGCCGGAGGGCTGAGAGCCACGGTGAGTGAAGCAGGTGTGCCAGGCGCAGGCAGCAGAGTGGAGGGGGTAGGACCAGACAGAGGGTGCCGCTGATGTGACGGACGGCTGAGTCTTGTAAGCAGATTGGGAACGAGGGGCAGACACTGGAATGCAGGCCTTTGGCTGCTGAAGCCCTGTACAGACAGGGTGTGGCCCATGTAGAATTTGTGTAATGAACTTGAAAGTTCACAGAGACATCTATAGTCTGATGGTGGATAGCTAACAAGACATGTTAGGTTATCATTCTAAGCACTTTTGATGCATTAGTTCATTTAAGCTTCACAACAATAATCTTCTATAATAGGTACTATTATTATCCCTATTAAAAGATGAGGAAACTGAGGTGTGGAAATGACAAGAACTTGCCCAGGCGGTTCAGTTCTACAGCCTCTTAACCATGACAGTAAATTATTTCTGAGTAATAATGAAGATCTGTATGTTCAAAAAACCCTAAATGCTATCACCTGACAGCTGAAGTCTTCAAGGCCAGTGACAGAAGGGAAGAATAGGAAGATAAACATAAACTCATCTGGAAAGCTAAAACAGAGTTGCTAGGGGTGCAGAAGATGGCAGCACCAGTGACCGAGAAGGGGCCGCATGGAAACCAGACACTACGTGCCGAGGAAGGGCTGTTGGCCAATGCCCAGGGAAGCGGTGAGCGGTGTCCACCTGGGAAGAGTTGGCTCTCCCTCACATGTTTCTTCCCATTGCTCATCGCCAGCCCCAGTGGGGGATGTGGGAGTCTGACCTTACTCGGAAAATGTGTCCCCTTAATTTGGAAGGATGTTCTCCCCATCCTCGCTTGCTGAAATTGCACCACACTTGTAAGGCTACCATAAAAACTTATGTGTTATAAAACCTTCCGCAATCCTTTCATTCGAAACTAGAATTAATTTTGCCTCACTTTGTGTTGCCTAGACCCTGTTTCATAATATTTCCCCCTAAAAACAGTAAGCTCATTAATGAGAATGGGGATAAGTGACTGGAGGTGTCCAGGAAAGAATATGGATGGAAAAGGGGAGAAGAGAGGAGAAACTGATATGAAGAAAAAAAAATAGATAGTCTTGAGTTATTCATGATATAATTTTGATAAATTTTTAACAGTCACATTAGAATGTGTAATTTCTTCAAATCTATGTGTATTTGGGGAAAGTCAAGCAGTTGCTTCTGCTTTACAATAGGCGAGGAAACATGCAGGACCCAGGAGGGAGCCGGATCCACTTCTACCAGCCAATGGCGGTGGAGATGGTTAGACCAGGGACAAGAGCGAAGGACCTGAAGGCACTCAGGGACAGGGAAGTGAAGGCTTCCACATAGAATGTTGTCCGGTCCCCTGGACAAAATGTCCTTGAAGCAGAGCATTTGTTTGACCGGGTCACCAGTATCCAGTTTTCTGATCCAATTAAAAAAATTGAAATGACTTGACTTATTAGAAATTGGTCTAGTATTACATAAAAATGGAAAGCAGGAAACCAAACTATCCCTGCCAGCCAATTTATTACTAGTGTGTAGGTTCGAGGCTCAGAATATAGTTGACCTTGAATTCCATGACAATTTTTAATCTTTATCTTTAATTAGTCAATGACCATTGACTACCAACACTGTTAGGCGGCCGTTGGAGCATTTCACCCTCCTTTTCTGCCCTATCTGTGTTAATAGAAAATGGGAGAGGAGAGGGTGAAAGAGTAATCTTAAGGGGCAAAAAAAGCCTCTTAGAACAAATTGGGCAGACTCAATGTGTAAGACCATTCAAGAAGAAGAACATAAAGCACTTAGTTGTTGATTGTTCTGTGACTCAGTTCAGCTCTTTCATTATGCAGCTGACATGAGGCACACATGGGTTTTTTTCTGCATCTTCATAATACAAAAATTATTTGGTGGAAAGCATACATTAACATTGTGACACGGTGCCCTAATAAAAGAATAGTCTCGGGTCTATGCCCAGGCCAAGGTCAGGAACAAAGTCCTGTGCTCAGATTCCTGGGATGCCAGTATTCAAGAGAAAGGGCACAAGGGATGCTGGTTCGAGTGCTGTACATAGAAGTAAAAAATAAGTTGCTGAGGAGTCAGCTTCCTGGGCCAGGGCATAGAGCTCTGAGCAGATTCGGGGGTGTCAGGGACTGAGTTTGTGACTTTGGGGTAGGACTGATAACCTCACTTACCCATGGACCTGACCGGAGTGGCCTTCCCCACACAGATGATCTGCTAGCCCCACCCTCAGGATCCCGGGGCTCTGCCCTGCTGAGATGTGACTTCCAGCAGACTCTGCGGCAGACTGAGCGGTATAGCTCTGGGACGCGGGCCATGTTTCCCTCACACCACTGACTGGGGCAGAGCCTCCCCTTCACACGGCCAAATCTTGGTCTGTTTGGGCCTGATAAACACTGCAGGCCTAACCCTGATGACTCCTTGAGACCCCATCCAACCACAAAGGTGTGCGAGCACCCGGTGGGTGGCAGATGGACTTGGTATACTCTGGGACATTTGCTGAGTGGCCTCAGACCCTGTAATCTTGACAATGAAGTTGGAAGAATTACATACCTTACATACCTATGGCCTTACTATAAGGCCATTGTAATCAAAACAGCAAGGTACTGGTTTAAAAACAGGCATATAGGTCAGTGGAACAGAACAGAGAGCTCAGAAATAAACCCACATCTTTGTGGTCAGTTAATATTTGACAAAGGAGGCAAGAACATAGAGTGGGGTGAGATAGTCTATTCAATAAATGATATTCAGAATATTGGACAGATAAATGTAAAAAAAATAAAATAAGACCACACTCTTACAACATACAGAGAAATAAACTCAATGGATTAAGGATTAACATATTAGACTTGAAACCATTAAAATCCTAGAAGAAAACATAGGCTGTAAAATCTTGGACATTTCTCATAGAAATATTATTTCTGATATATCTCTTCAGGTAAGGGAAACAAAAGGAAAAATTAACAAATGGGACTATAACAGACTAAAAAGTTTTTGCACAGTAAAGGAAACCATCAACAAAATTAAAAGTCAACACTTTGACTGGAAGAACATATTCGCCAATGATATATCTGATAAGTGGTTAATCTCCAACATCTATAAACAACTTAACAATGAAAAAACAAACAACCCAATTAAAAAATAGGCAAAGGACCTGAATAGACACTTCTCCACATAAAACATACAGATGGCCAATGGGCAAATGAAAAGATGCTCACTAATCACCAGAGAAATATAAATTAAAACCACAATGGGATATCACCTCATACCTGTCAAAATGGCTACCATCAATAAATCAACAAACAATAAGTGGTGGCGAGGATGTGGAGAAAAGAGAAAAGGGAACGGATGTGCGCCGTTTTTACAGATTGGTGCACCTGCTGTGGAAAGCAGTATGAAGTTACATTAAAAAATTAAAAATGGAATGGCCTTATGACCCAGTGATCCCATTTCCTGGTATTTATCCCAAGAAACCCAAAACACTGATTCAAAAGAAAAGTGCACCCCTGAGTTCATAGCAGCATTATTTATAGTTGCCAAGGTTTGGAAGCAGCCAGAGTGCCTATCAGTAGATGAGTGGGTAAAAATATGTAGTACATGGACACAATGGAATACTACTCCGCTATGAAGCAGAAGGAAATCTTACCCTTTGTGACAGCCTGCATGGACCTGGAGAGCATTATGCTGAGTGAGATGAGTCGGAGAAAGACAAATACCGTATGATCTCACTCGCATGTGGAGTCCAATGAGCGAAATGAACCAACAAACAAAGCAGAACCAGACTCAGATACAGACAATGGGGTGACAGCTGTCAGACGAAATGGGGATCGGGGCTGGGGGGAAAAGGTGAAGGGATTAAGGAAAGAAAACAAACAAACAAAAAATCTCATAGACCCTGACAACAGTGTGCTGAGTACCAGAAGGGAACGGGTGAAAAGAGGTAAAGAGAGAGTGAAGGGGGGCCAAATGGTGATGGAAGGAGACTGGACCCGGGGTGGTGAACACACAGCACAGTATATAGGTGATGTGTTACAGAGCTGTGCACCTGAAATCTATATTCTTTAACCAATGTCACCTCAGTGAAGTCAAACATTTTTTAAAGAAATGAAAAAAAGACATAAAAATAATAAAATAGTACATTCATTGCAGAACACATACATTAATGAAAGTAACCAATGTAGTGAACAGAAACCATCTACATTAAAGTATGAAAGCCTATGGGGTTTTGCAGGTTTTCAGAAACAAATGAAGACTGCTCAGTCATGTCAGCCCACTGATAATACGTACCACGCAAACTCAGCATTGAATGAAATATTGGAGGAGTCACAACTTTATTTAGCTTCACATCTATATCTGAAGTAAAATAATTTAGCATTTATAAGCCAGAGCGGGTTAAATTGCCACTTGAATTTTGAAGTTAACACACTCTATCAGAAAAACTTTAAGATAACCAACATAGCAAATGAACTGCAGTCCCGTGAAATTCTTTGCCATTCCGGCCACCACACTTCTAGGACATCCGGAAAACCCTTGGGGGAAGCCTCTGAAAGGAAACAGTACTGCTGCCTGAACGGGATCGAATCAGTTAGAGTGTGTGGTCTCAAACACTGTCAATTCCATGGAGCCAAGTTCAAAAACTGAAAAGCAGAACGTGGGTTTTTACAAACTGCCACTCCTTATGTGACTGCCAAATGGATGTGTGTTGGACTTTCAAAAGGCCTCCTTTGGGAGAAGAAAATGACAGAAGAACGAGGGAAAAACCTACTTAATATTTTATGGACTTATTAAAAGAAAGTCTCTCCTTTCATTAACTGTGGAAAAAACCCCGCCATTAATACAGAAACTGCAGCAACCAGCTGGAGGGGACCAGATAACGGCACCTCCCAGGACAACAATATTGACATATCAGCGATCGGTTTTCTGAATTTTAACGATAGTTTTCAAACAGGGCTCATGGCTCAGCAGGGGCCAGTAAAACTTTACACTTTCTGTTTAAGAATGCCTGTCTCCTTGGTGCATGTTTTTGATTAGAGTTCTGCTCTAGATCGTTCAAAGACTGACTTACCCCAAACTCTTAGCGAAGCGGACTTCCAAAAGTAAGGGGAAAAGGGAGTTCTGTGCAGAAATTAAAATGGGATTTTGTCAAGTGCTGTTGTGTTGAATAATTTCTCAACTTATTGTGGAAAGATCTAGTGAGCAGACAACTTCCCAAAGATAGTCATCTGGAACGTTTGTGTGTTCATGAGCCACTCAGGTCATACAAAACAGGGAGAGTAAGTTGTGGGTTTCACATGGGATGTACTCATTCTAAAGAGCCAGCTCCCGGGAATGTGCTGATTTTAAAGTGGAAGGTTAAGACCAAGGGGAAAAAGAACCGTCACCATGCATTTTAAAATTAACCTTAGATATTTAAGTATAATTAGCTATTTTCATCACCACGCAATTGACATAAGATTTTGCTCACAAAATTTTTAAATTTCTTATGTTGAAACGTGTTGAAAATTTATCATTGCTCCTTACATTCATGTGCATAGGTTTGCGTCCATGCTCGACTCTGTCTTTCTAATGACTAGAACGTATAGCACATGCTTTCAGAAGCTTATTACCCTCTGACTTAATAAATAAATAGTTTTGTCAATGTTTGAATACAAAGAAAGATAAAGGAGGGATCAAATTTAATCCTTAGAAATACAGACTCTTAAGATATCTGAGCTAATAAAAATATACTGAATATTAGCTTTAATATCACTTACTATAAATTAATCCATCCACCATGCCTCAACAGGTCCCAAACATATTGAATGAGGGATTTTTCCAGTAATGTAAGAGGCACCAAGCAGATGCGCTTTGTACCAAATGATTTCATATTTCAATGTGACAAAATAGATGAGCCACATAAAGCCTAATTTCAGTTGCAAATTGCAAGCTGGAATAAGTTCCAGAATAGTAAACAATTAGCTCCTTTATTTTCTTTTTAATAAGACTAAATTACCAGATAATATCTACTGGCATCAACTTGGCTAATAAAAATCTGTTTAATAGGATTTGCCATTTTTCCAATTGCGATCATGATCAGCTTTGCATTTTGATTATCTCTAAACTTTGCCTCAATTTTCTCATAGAACAGCTCTCAGTGGTAATTGCTTTAACATTTATTCCAGGTCAAGTGGTTAAGTATGAATAATGATCTGTCAAAAATGTACAGTAATGCCGTCAGTAGAGCAATTACCATTTAGCTGGAGATTATCATGGCAAAAGAGCACATTAACTGGGCACAATCAACAGAACAACGGAGGAAAAGGGGGCAAAGGGACCGACTGTTTGCAAAACCTGTGTGTGTTGTCTGTGTTCCTGACAGATATTAATTGTCCTTCAAGACCAATTAACCATGCCCCCACAATGGTCTTCCCAGCACAGAGTGAATTTGGAACTTTTCATTACCGATAGAAGAAAGGAAACTGTTTACAGAGCCTGCATCTGATACTCCCCCAAAGCTTGTCTCTGCATCTGCTGCAGTGGTGCCCATTTCTGCACTTCCTCGTTTCTCCCAGGAAGGCCCACCACGGGGTGGTATTAGTTGTCTATGGTAGCGAATCGCAGATTAAATTAATGCTAATGGGAGCTGACAATACCTGCCCTTGCTGTCAATATTACTACAAAGCCCCAATTTTTCAAAGTGTCTTTCTGGAGAAGAAGTGGTGAATAAGGCTGTAACTCACTGCAGTGCGACCTGGGGGGAAAAGGTGGTAAGAAGGAAATATGGTGTTTACCCAGCCAATCCAGCGTAGTTTAGTTGCGACCCCCTTAATATCTGGGGTGAAGGGGACCTTCAAACCCATCTTCAAGAGCAGATGAAAAACAGCTTTTTGCTTAGAGGTAACTCTGTAGCTAGCTAACATGTCAGCGCTCTTCTTGAGTAACTTTCGTGGAATTCAGAAACAGGCAGCTGTCAGATCCACCTCCTACTTTCACTGACTTACGTGAAGTCAGAAGGAATATGCTCAGGTTTTAATTGTGATGGAAGTGTACTCAGCAAAGGGGCCACAGGTCACCAAAAACTGTTCATGTGTACTCCTTTGCTCAGAGATGGTTCTCCGATCCTGGCCTGTGTGCAAGGATGGTGTGTGCAAAACTGTCACACGGATTTGGGATTGTGTCTCATGGCTCCGTCTCTTGCCAGCTGTGGCTTCTGACAATTTTTTAGCCTAGGTCTCAGTTTTTTTCATCTGTAAGTGGGATAATTATATATGTGGCATATTTGTATATATATTATATAAAGATATAGATAGACCATCCTTGACCAACGGCCCCTTTCCTCCATACATTCTGCTTTTCCTTCATCCTCACTGGTCTCCCTGATGTAGTTTGCTATCACCGAAACCTTTATTTATAGAACTCTCTAGAAATCTCTTCATGCTACACTCTATCTCACATCTATCAAGTTCCACTAGGATGTGGTTCTAAATCCCTGATATTGCTTCCAAGCCCCATTGCTGGCTGGCTTCTATTGTAGGCTGCTGTATTACACTCTCCCTCCTGTCTTTTTCCTACTGGCGGCTATTAGCTGGGCACCAGGCCCTATTCCCTGTCTTCCCTTGAAGCTAGATGTGGCATATACCTAGGTTCTGGCCAATGGGATGACAGAAGAGGTGATATATTCTACTTGTATGGCTTCTCATTAAACTGACTGAACCCCCTCTTGCATTGTTCTGGCCAGAGATGGCAAGAACTGAACTGCTTTGGACCAGAGATTGAAGCCCTCATGCCAAGGAGGGCAGAGGCCCTTTGTGTGCACTGTCACCCCCTGTGTGCTCCTTCCCAGACTGTTATACTATGGAGAGAGAAGCTCCTATCAATCACACACGTTTTTCTGGTCATCTTTTTATTATCAAAGAGTGAACAATACCCTAATTAATCTGTTCCCAAAGGGTTATTACCTCACTCCTTCACTTCTGCTCCAACAAACTCCCTTCTGCTCCTCAAAGGTAGTCCTCTCTTTGTCATTTCTGGGCTTTGCATACACTGTTCCTTTTCTAGGCATATATTTCCTCTCTTCTCCTTTGACTCGAAAGTCCAGTGTAACCCTTCGGTCTTAATGGAATGATGCTTCCTCTGGGAAGTCCTCAAGGGCTATCTCTGCCAACCCACGCCATGACAGGGACACCTGCCACACACTCCCAAGGCACCTGGTGCTTCACTGGCCATGCTCAGATCCAGCATTACTTTATTCACATGTTCACTTCTCTCCAGAGCTGGGAGGTAGGGACTGTCTATCTCCCTCCCTGTTTTCCCCCATTGTTTTGCATGGTGTCTGGCACGTTACAGATCCTCCACACATCTTTGCTGCATCCAACCCAGTTGAAACTCAGCATGACCAAAACCAAGTTAATTATCTCCTCTCCTTATCCCCCGACTGTTCTCTCGCCTGTGATTTATGTCTTAGTTAATGGCAATTCCTACTCTCTGGATACCCCGAATAGAAAACGTAGTGTATCACTCTTTAGTTCTCCCCTTCCCTCACTGCTCAATCTAACTGAACACCAAGTTAGTTTTAAGATATCTCTGCAATGCCTCCTCACAACCTTGGTGTTGGACTCCTACTGTCACCTTTGTTCTCTGACCGGAACTGCTCTAGCCCAGGTTTCCCACTGGCACCCCCAAGACAGTTCTCCCTGAGCCCCGCACATTCTCCCCATTTGTAACCACTCTCTGTGGCGAACCCCCGGAAGTGGCTGTCTACATGTTCCTCTTTAAGCCACCTCCCTTACTTTATCTTTCTACCTTTACCTCTTTCCTGATGTTGATCTAGGACAGTGGTTCTCTCGTGTTGAGCTGTAGCAGCTGGTTACAAATGAAGACGGCGAAGTTCCCACCATTCTGGGTCGGAGGGATCGGAGCCAAGGTGAGAAACATAAGCGAGTGAACTGAGAGACGCTGCTTGAGAAGCATCGATTTAACCCCAATGCAATTCTTGGTGAAACCCAAATGAATACAGCGTTCTCTTTCACACTGATGAACACATAACATTTTCGTTTCTGGGAAATACTTTTTGTTCTCCAATCAAGATCAAATGTCTCCAAACTCTGTAGGGTTTTACTCACTCCATCAGTTATTACTGAGGCCAGAGTACTGCAGCCTGAAATGTCTGAAGTCATAAATTTGAATTTTTTTTCTGAAGGCAGAAAATCAAAAGAGGGCTTGGAGCATGGAATTGACATATTTTGAGCTTATTTTAAGAACATTAATCTGCAAGTAGCATGTAGGAAAAATTGTAAAAGGGAGATATTAGCTAGAAAAAGTTATATTACTACTGAAAAGAGATTTTAATAAAAGAGGTGGCAGTGAGAAAGTAAGATTGGTATAAGGAAGAATAAAGGATGCCTCCAAGTTCTCCAGCTTGTTGGGGAATATGGCGGCACCAGCCAGAGAGAGACAGGTGTCAGGGCCACAAAAACAACAGGGAAGATAAGAGATTAGACCAGTGAATCTCAAAGAGGGATTCGTGGACCAGGACCATCAGCAGCTCATCTTAACTTGTTGGAAATGCAAATTCTAACAAATTAGAAAGAATAATTGCTAATTTGAAAGTGAAACTGTCAATTAAGTTAATGGACAACTTCAGATAAAGATTATCATTGAGCCCTGGTTGGTGTAGCTCAGTGGATTGAGCACAGGTCTGCGAACCAACAGGGAACATGCCTGGGTTGCAGGCCAGGTCCCTATTAGGGGGCACATGAGAGGCAACCACACGTTAATGTTTCTCTCTATTTTTCCCTCCATTCCCCTCTGTCTATAAAAATAAATAAAATCTTAAAAAACAGATGATCATTGCCTTGCCTGCATCTTCCTCCGTACCGTGTTGTGCTGGGGAAATGCAGCTACATGGCATGCCTCTCTTAGAAGACCTAAGGGCCCATCAGACAGCAATGGAAGTCCATCAAATGTAAGTGGCTCTTCACTGTCTATAATGAAGGAAATCTGAATGCAGCAGTCTTCAGTCTGACACTCCAATCCTCTTCAATCTTCCCATGAACCTTCCTCTCCATTTTTCTGATTCCTCCAACGTGTCCTCTAATTTAACTTAACTTTTCCCATCATGCCATGCTTATTCTAAACTCTACTGTTTGGTTAGATGCTTTCTACTGTAATACTTGAAATTTACCAGCCCCTCCACCTATCCAGGGCTCCTTCTCCTCATGCTTTCTCTCATGATCATCAGAGATACTATTTGTTGATTGTTCACCATGTTTATGACACTGTCCAGCCTTCAAGTTCATTAGCCCACTTAGGATTTGCAAGAGCAGTGTGAGGTGGGTATTCTTGTTCAGAGCCCATTTTTAATTGCCTCTCTTTCAAGGGACCTCCTTTAACCAACTGGGTCCCAGCAGTGCCACCTCCTTTGAACTTTTTTAAAAAGAAAAAAAGAAATGCATATTCTTGGGTTTTACGGCAGACCTACTGAGTCAGAAACTCTTGAGACCGGGTCCCACCATCTATGTTCTCACAAGTCCTCCAGCGGATCTGAAACATGCTGGTGTCTCAAAACCATTGGCCAACATGGAGCACTCTGCACAAGCAGGGTCCCAGTCATCCCCACTCATCCCTGCACCCCCAGTGACAGCCACAGCCCCCCGCAGGTCGTAGGCACCATATAAAGTAACTGTAGTGAGTGGATAATATTAGCTGCCAATTTTGAGACATTATTTTTTATTGTATGCTAAATCATTGCATGTATATGAAGAATTAATCTTCACAATAATCCAATGAGGTAAGGTCCTTCCCCTCTCCCCCACAAAAGAGAAAACTTCTGGGAGGTTAAAAATCTCGGTTAAAAACCATAGCTGATGGACAAGTGAGGACTCAATGAGAACTCAAGTTGGCAACAGCCAATACAACAGCCATCTGGCATGAATGAGTCAAAACTATACCTTGTTTTTATCAAACCAGACAAAAATACATTTCAGTAATTAGTGTAGGTGTGCCCTGAGATAAAAAAGGTGGAAAGCGGCTGTGCTAGATAATGGCAATGCAAGTATAAATAAGATGCAGGGAAATTTTGCGGTGAGACAGAAGAAAGATGGCATCGGTCAGACCATCGGGCCTTTGTCTCAATAAAGGGGGAGACAGATTCTCCACAGTGAGCGGACAGGGATGGAGAGGAGAATGTGTGGATCCCAGGGGTCGAGCTGCTCAGAGCGGCTGAGGACCTTCCCGTGGCCCCACTGGCCTGCGGGCTGCGTCCCCGCGAGTGGTGTGATGATGACGGCTTCAGAAACCTTCCCCTCTGAAACAATGTCAGAATGAGTTATGGGCTTCTTTCAACCGTGTCCCGTGGAGGAAAGCAACAACCTGAGGTTTTCCTATATATTTTCCTCCCCAGAGTTTTTGTAATTTGCCAAAAGAGAAAAGAAAAGTGATTTGAAAGAAGGGAAACAATCTGATTCTATGCAACAGGTTGGCTACATAATAATTTTATATTACGTGATGTAAACTTTGGTGACAAATTCTATAATCATCTGAAAATTAAAAGCTAATATCTCTATATGATGGTTATAAAAATATTTGAAGTGAAAACCTTAATCAAAATAAGCTGAATTTAATTGTACAGGAGTCTTTTTTTTTTTGCAGGGGGGGTCAATTAAAGTACAATATAGGGAAATCAGTCTGATTGAATAGAAGTACTATTTAAAATAGATTTGGGGATTGTTCTGGAATATGCTGTTGCAGAGCAAGCCAAGATAATACATTAGACACAATACTAACTTAATCACACTGTTAAAATTCTCAAAGCTCCAAGTTCCCCAGTGTCAGCTACGATGTTGACTTACTCTGTCTGTCTATTCATGATGCTAGTAGAGGTCTCCACACCCAGGATGAGTCACAAACAGGTGGACATCAGGTTAGAATTATACACTGCTGGTCTTCATGTCATTGGATTCTTATTTAAAATAAGGCATTTAGGTTAGTTTTAGAAAACAGTTCACCTTAGTTTCCATTCCTATTCTGACATTCATGTTTCTTTTCATAATCTTTACATTAATACCATCCATAGAAGTTGCAAATTTTGTGCAGCTCTTATTAACCATCGATTAATACTTCCCTTCACTAAAATTCCTAAAATTGCAGTAACCTCTTTAGCATTCCAGACAAACACACACACACACACACACACACACACACACACACACACACACACACACTATCTGTGTTAGAAGGCAGGACAAACAACTCATGGCTGAGCAACTGCGAGTGAGAACAAAGAGCTGAAGGGAGACTCTTACAGTTATTCAGGAAATAATAAATTGCCCCTTTGTATGCTCACAAAATATGTTTTAATTCAACTATAAATCAAAGTAAAGAATACCACCACTGTCTCTCTTCCAAATACTATTACATTTTGATTAAAAAATGGGTATTTGACATGTGCCCCTTGAACAACATTAAACATGTAATCATTCTTTTTTTGAAAGATTTTATTTACTTAGTTTTAGAGAGGGGAAGGGGCAGAGAAGAGAGGGAGAGACATCAGAGTGGGGTTGCCTGTTGTGTGCCCCCTACTGGGGACCTGGCCTGTAACCCAGGCATGTGCCCTAGACTGGGAATCGAACCGGCGACCCTTTGATTCACAGGTCAGCACTCAGGCCACTGAGCCACACCAGCCAGGGCTACATGTGTTATCATTCTAAAATTTATCTTACCCCTTATTCTTTTGATGTATCTCTTGTAGAAATTTTTAGATTTCTGTTATCAGTTAATAGTGTTAAACACCATCCAGTGTTTTCAAACTTCACTCAGTCACTATATATTCTCCTACCTCTGTCAAGCCGGAATGATCTTTTACCACCCCGACTAACGGGAAGCTGCAGTGTTCCAGTTCCAGGTAACAAGGGACCAAAATGACGGTAGCCATGACAACTGAGTTAAGGAAGAAAGACAAGGGATGCTGAACACCCATCTTCACCTCAGAAGGCTGAAGCTAAAGAGTATTCCAAAGTAGAATTTTCGAGGCAGGTAACACAGGTTTAACGAGCCTGCATGGCCCCTGTGTTACAGCCAAGAGTGATAATGACAGTGCACATGGTATCAGCCTGTACACAGTTCCCCTGCAGACTTTCTGCTCTGTTCTTGAATTTGAGCTCTGAACACTCTGTCTGAGGGAGAACCCTAAGAGTTCTAATGGGGGGGAACTTGCAAAGGAAACTTTGTTGACTCATGCAGGCTTCAGTTTAACTTTTAGTGAATCTGTTCTGGGGGATGCAGTAACCTGGAATTTCAAACCAGCCAGAGCGGCATGCCAGTTTGAGGCTATCACATGTAAGCTTTGAGTGACAGGCGTGCCTTTCCTGCTATCAAACACACTCAGAGTTTTATAATCAGAAGCCCACGAGCTCTGAAAAAGTCTACCTGCCTCGTCTAATGAGTGATTTCCAAAAAACAAAGTTTGTCTCAGCTGTCAGCATCACTCACCCGAAGATAATCACTCCCACCAGAGCTCCATCGATGGCAGTTATTGCTTCTTCCCGGGGACAACTCTTTAAGACCCCCAAACCCATTCCAGACCCAAGTGGACTGAGATGGTGTATTGTTTGTAAGTCACACCAGCTCCCCTGAACAGGGATATCATAGAATATCAACCAGTTTCTGCCATCAAACATGAATTATCCCTAGGTGATCAAAAATGGATGAAATTTACCAAGTGGCCCTGAAATACATGTTTTATATTCCAGTACACTTACACTCATAGACAACAAACAAATCGCTACTCGTTAGACTCCCCTCCCTCCTTTTCAAGGAGAAGCACATGCAACCTTTTCATTCGACTGTCCTGTACTCTTGCTCAGCAGTTCCCGAAAGATGTGTCTGCCTTTCCCCTTAGCCCAGGGTCTATGAAATAGGAAAACTGATGTAAGTTTTTTAACCCGCAAGGCTTTCTATCCTGCGACCCTGCCAGCCGGGACCGACAAATAGCCATTTAGAAGACAATCCTGAGAAACAAAAAGGGAGGCCTTCATCAAATATGACTGATTGCTTTTTCCCACATGATTCCATTTGGGCACCTCACGCTGGTATTGATGGACACGTGGGTGAGAGCGGCCGGGGGCTTCCCATTAGTCACTGCAATCACCAGCCGCAATAATTGACAGGAAAGAGGCTCAGCGCAGGCAAAAGGGAGCCAATAAAAACGGTCTTCATGCCACGGTCAGCCATTTATTCAAATGCTTGGGCAGATGCATTGTCAACGACGGCGAAATTTCCTCTCTGCTAGAAGTGAAGGGGCAGATGGGGTGAAAAGGCACACTTAAAGGCAAAGGCCTTGCACTGCCCACAGTAACCCACAGAATCCCAGACAAATTAAAACAACAACAACAATGATAATAACAAAAAAACTGCAGTGTTCGGGAAGAAAGGTTGACGAGCCACGTGGTGTTGTAAAGGATGTTTCCAGTTGTGACCACCGTGTGGTCCCTGATTGGGGCCTCTTAGCCAGGCCTCATGTGTGCTCAGAGCTCCCCCGAGTTTTCTGGGAAGCAGGACCTGGGTGTATGTGTGATGGGTGATCTCGGCTCGGGCACCTTTGTTGGTAATGCAGGCAGCCGTTATTCAGGAGGCGCCCCACAGTCCTACTACTAACTGTGAGAGGGACACAGGGTCAGAATTGGTTCCTTAGGTGCAGAATTTACCCCCACAGTCCCATGTGCCCCATCAGACAGCAGGTGAACTGAGAAAAAAATGCCCAGTTTCCTTACTGCATCCCCGGTAAATTGGGATGCTTTTGTAAACTGGAAAGAGGGCTCATCCAGTGCAAAATGAAACCCTAGGAGCTGGGTCACTCAGAGAGAAAATACCGTGAGAATTTCCGTAGCAATGTTACATCGTACAAAACCCAGACCACTGTTTTGCCTGATGGCCACTTGGTACTGGTCGGTCATTCGGTCCATGCCAAAGCCAGTGGGTATGCTGGCTCTGAGTCTGAGGAGGGGACAGTGACAGGAGCAGGTGACCTTACCTCTGGGCAGGGAAACCCTCCCCAGGAAACACACTGTTTTGTGTGAATTTGGGGGCAGGCATGGGACTACAGCCACGTCTCTTTTCTAGTATTTAGTAGCACTCTTGTGAATTAGAGACTTGTCAAGCCTACATGCGCAGCGTGCTGAGGTGCTAATTATCCCATCTGAACAGGCCAGTGGAGCAGGGAGTCCGGCCCCCTCCCTCTCCAGGGTCAACACAACAAGCTCCCAAAGACAGAAACCCTGAAATACACCTGATGGTGCCCCACGGGACATGAGGGGGCCAGGCTCCCAGTGCCCAGCTGGTGATCAGCAGCGTGAGCTCTGAAACGGAGGAGTTGGGCACCCTTGTAATTTCATCCTTGACCATGAACAGCCAGTGCTGTTCTTACAACACAGAGTCCCTTTCCCATACCTCCCACCAACGTTCAGAT
Organism: Tonatia bakeri; assembly: GCA_004024845.1. Taxonomy (NCBI): domain Eukaryota; kingdom Metazoa; phylum Chordata; class Mammalia; order Chiroptera; family Phyllostomidae; genus Tonatia; species Tonatia bakeri. The sequence continues at coordinate 22,060 of PVIA01001702.1, read as the reverse complement.
CCAGCTGAAACCTCAGGAGTGCCTCAGTGGAATCACAGGCACTGTGTTCGGAATCTGTTTCCTTCTCTCCCGTTAGAGCTGCTGCCATTTGGTTTCCCCTCGCGCCTTCCTTGCTTTTTTGCTACTGAGAAGAGAAAATAAGGGGATCGGCTTGTTTTCCTAACACCTCTCCTCATTTCCCACAGCACACCCTGCCGCGTGTCCTTTCGCTTGCCCCTGTTTCTATATCCATCGCTCTTATTTTTCTTCTTGGAGGAGTTGCTCCCCCGCTCACAGCTCTTGCAGATTTCCTGACACATTTTTGGACTGTTTGGTTGTTTTTTCTTGCTGCTGTTGCATATGTGAACTGAGTGACAAAAGTAAACAGGATCAACGTGTGAGCACACAACAGACTCGGAAAGCTGCACACGGCGCCGGCACACCCACTGCACCGTTGTGCCGCACTTCCTCGTCTGTACGGCCGAATGCTAATTCACACATTGCATGTACACATTTTTTTCTTCCACAGCTGCTGCACATAAAACAGGTATGTTTGCTCAGTTCTCAACTGATGACTGTGTCTTTGTCTTGAAAGGTTTATAGACAATTTGGAATTCATCATGGACCAAGGACTGTGAGATGTTTCATCAAACAAAAAATACACACACACACATTGTATTATTGTTTGTTGCTTTTCACTTGCCTGTATGAAATTTAACTTATCTGCTGTTGCTTGGTTTTAGGTTGTCATTTCATGTCCTTTGGGCTTGCATCCTATTTTCTTTCTCTAACTTGCCCTAAAAATGTGTCCTCAGCAAACGTCGCCACTCAACATTCCCCTTGTTGTCTGAGTCATCAATACCAGCAGTGTGTACACACTGTGCTCATCCCACATTCCTGGGTCACTTCCCTCTTGATCTTTCCTCGATGAAAACTTATCATGTTATAACAATGAGTTTTTCCCTCCACCCATCTAACCTACAACAGAATTTCTGATTTCCCTCTGTGACTCAGTTTCCTTGACAGATTCTCCGGAACCTGCATCCTAAGAGTTTTCATTGTCTAAATAAATTACACTCAGAGAGGTTTTTTTTTCCCTGCTACAATAGCTCTCAGAAAATGTGTGAAGTGTTGTAAAAACTATCATCCTGTTCACATGGCATTTGGGAGAGGGAGGCTGATGTCACCCCAGGGCCTGAGCCTGCTCCAGGTCTCCCTTACTTTGACGGAGGCCTCGGTGAGCTGTGGTCCTTTCAAACAGCGATGACGCCCTTCTTCCTGGGATCTTGAGGAGAATTAATGGGCCACAGTGAATGCTCAGCAAATTTGAATTCTCTCCCCTCCTTAGACTTGGGTCTGAGTAGAACTAATGACCATGAGCTGTGGAAGGACTCTTCTTGCCTCGTGATTCTACAAATCGGTTCAACAGCATCCAATTCCCTCTTTCCACAAAACACAGTTGAAAGGTCCTCCTTCTATTTTACCCTTTGCCCCTTCAGATCACACCCTGAGAGGCAGCAATTGTCTCTAGATTCTTACGACCTGTGGCCCAAATAATCCTGTATTTCTTTCTGGAGACACAAAGTCCTTGTCCTCCACACAGGATGAAAGAAGGAAGGTCTAATAACAGCACAGATAAGAAGCAGGACAAAAAACAAGGCAAGTGTGAGCTCACATGTGGCCTTTACTGTTTGGGTATATGATTCATAACAACCACAAGAACACCACCCCAGCAACACCAAACGCCTCCTTACAGCATCTCTGTGGCAGGCCATGCCATGCTGTGGCCAGGACTTTATAAGTGTCAGCTAGTTGGCTCACAAATGGGTATGCCCAGGCTCATCTTCCCCCATGGGGATCCGCACCTGCACCTCTGTTGGATGCACGTGTGAAGGTGGACGCTGCGAGAGGTACGGTGGGCAGCACTGAGGCCCATTTTCTAGGCCTAATGACAATTTTGTAGCTCAAGCAATTTTTATAAACTTTGTGCAAGGTGCCATGGGAGATCATTTTCATCGTAAGGACATTTTTCTTCGCGTCAACATGAAACCCGCAGAAGTGTAATTTCTGTGATCACCTTTAGCCCTATTAAAAAGATGGGTATCACCTTGGCAATCTTCCCGTCCTCCAGTTCCGTGGCTGTTTTAAATGATGAATCACACAGTTTTGTTAGTGGCACAGCCGCTTCCTTCGGTCTTCCTTCGTGTTGCTGGGGCCAGGTCCACCCAGCTGGTGATTTATTACAATGTAATTTTTTGAACTGTTCCATCACTCCCCTACCCACACATATTTAAGCATTTCACCTTCAACGATAGCAGAGGGTAACCCCTGCTCTGAGATATTTTTAAGAAGAAATGAGAACCTGGACCATTTTCTTGCTAAAAGGGTGGAATGACCCAGGACTTAATGCCGTCCCCCACAAGGTGGGAAATAAGGCCCCAGAGGAGCTCCCTGTCCAGCTTTCTTCCCAGAGCCACAGGATCCTGCCCCACACTCTCAGCAGGGACCACACCTCCAGATCCCCAAGGAACATGCTCGGGGCCAGCGACCTGGAGAGGCAGGGTCAAGGTGGAAGAATCGGCGTAAAGTTCTGTCAAGTGGTATTCCAGGGCCCGTTGAGTTCGTTTGATTCTTGGTGACTCCTCAACCTCGAGCGGATCCATTGTAATCTTTATATTACTAACTACTTCTGGAAAGGCAGTTCATTCTTCAAAATTGTCCCAGCCTAGGGAGGTACCTAGCATATTAATTATTGAATGGCTGTTTTTTTTTTCTCCCATCATGTAAATTGTCTGGGATAACATCCATAAAACCTTCTGAACCTTCCCAGCCTTCTCCTCCTACCCCAGCCTTATTACAGAGGGGACACTTTATTTGTCCATTCAAGGTCTCCTCTCAGTGGCCCTCTGGGTGGATTCTTTCCTTTCACTACCTCCCGGGGCTCACATGATCAGAGAGCAGGTGCAAAGAGACTGGCCTGGAGGGAGTCCTTCCTGCTGAGTCGGTTCCTGAACTCACCTTTGTGGGTGAGAATCTGGGCAAGGAAAAAAAAGAAAGAAAAGAAAAAAAGATAGAAGGGCGAGCTCAGCCTACTCATTAAAGATCTGAGAGAGCGTGGACAGAGAATCCGCATTATGTCTTGGTCCATTGAATCTGGCAAGACAGGGTCAGGGGAGGGAGCGAGGCCTCCCAGAGCCTCATGGGAGAGAGAACAGAGAAAGACAGAGGAGGCTTTGGGCTGCAAATCTGATTACCTTTAACCTTCCCAGGACTCAAGTGCAGTTTGAAATGCCCTTGTAATTACTTTGTTGGATAATGAACTCTATTTTTTGATGTAATTCTGTTTAGAGACAAGGAAATGTGGGCCCCTGATTTTTCCCCGGTGACCATGAACTATGGTGAATCACGATGTCCTTCTCCTGTTCTTCTCTCCTCATCACTTGGTAAGTCTTGAGACTATTCACCATTCTGTCCATCATTAGAAATAAATCTTCTATTTGGATATTGGCTAGCTGCTTGGAAATAAGGGAAAGTCTCTTTTATGGGCAGTGCAGATGAAAAAGAAGTAGGTTGTTTAATTCTAACTCCTTTCTTCTCATGCCAGTCTTTGCTCAGAATGCTCTGCCCACCCTGGACATTCTTGCAATTCACCTATAAAAACATAAAGTCACTGGAAGAAGCCTTCTTTCCTGGACTTTTTCTTACCAGGTGTTGAGTTGAGTGAATTCTTTGTCTTAGTAATATTTTAGTGATTTCACCTTGAGTCTGTCCCCACTCTGGTGGCTGTGTGAGACTCTGCTCTGTGTTGCTGATGTCTGGTTCTTAGACCAGGAGGGCTTTTCTGTCCAGACCCATTGGCCACGCGACCTGTTGTTCTCTCTGCCTGCAACACTGGAGGCTCCCCTGCAGGTGGTAGACCATCATGGTTAAGAGCTCAAAGTTGAGGGTCAAACACAACTGACTTTGGATCCTTACTCCTCCATTTATTAAGTCTGTAAATTTAGGAAAATTTTTGAACCTCTCCAAGTCTCACTTTTTTTCTGCTTTAAAAAGTGATAATAATAAAAATAAATACATTACATATTTGTTGTGAAAATTAGAGAAAATGCAGACACAGAGTTAGTATGATGCCTGGTACATCAACAGATGTTAATGATGATATAATGTTGATGATAATGACTCATCAAAAACAACACAATGACCAATAATAGAGAACCAACTAAACAAAATACAGTAACACAGTGGAGTGGTGATTATATTTGTTATTGTAACAAGCACTTGGCTGTGGGAAGTAAACTTGAACTTGATGGAAATGTTCTTGTCTCTGCTGAGCCCGAGACCTAACTTGCTTCCTACTTCCTCTCTATCTTATATTTTCCATAATTCCTTATTTATTAATTCAATCCAGCACAGCCGATAAACATGGTTAAGTGTCTTCCATAATTAAAATACCATCTTTTGGGTCTCATTCTAGCTACTGCTACCCTTTGGCTTCCCATCGCAAACCAGATCCTTAAAATAGTGATCTATGCTTCCTTGTTACCCACACTTAATTCACCTCTGACAGCTGGCCGATGGCCACACCAACTTCTCTGCCTTCTAAGGATGAAATCAATTCACAGTTTTCCACAGTGTGTGATGTCATTGACCACTTTCCCACGTTCCCTTGGACATGGATTTTGGGGGGGTTTCTCTCCTAATTTTCTGACTCTGGCTTTTTTGGGGTGCCTCTTCCCCCACTCATGTCCTTGTATGTTGGGGGCAACCCAGTCTTGGTCCCTTAGGGGACTGCGTGGATACATACTAGAGAGCATTTAATACTTAGATACAAATTAAAGCTGTGGGTGTGGATGAGGTCATTAGGGAGAAGTTGTGCAATGAGAAGAATAAAAACAAACAAAAAACCAAGTTCTTTCAATAAGGCTTTACGAGTATTGAGGAGACAAGAGAAGTCAGAAAAGAACAAGGGGAGGTAGAGACAGGAACCAGGAGTGGGTAGTGTCGAAAGAGCTGAGAAAAGGTTTGTGTCTAGAGGAAAATGACAGTATCATATTCCCGACCCTAAAGAGTTAAAAGACATGAGTCTTGGAAGCGTCCATCAGATTTGGTGATGTGAGGATTGTTGAGCTTTTGGTGAGGACAGGTTTACTGTAGTGGTAGGGACGCAAGACAACTGGAATGGGTTAGTGGGCAAGACACGAGACGAACAGAGAGAAAACACACATCAGTCTTTTAAGATGGGAGCTTTTCCACAGCAGTGCCCTGTTGTTTAGACAGAAAATTTACTGGTCATCATTGCCACCAAAATCCATGCTAAAGACTAAGGCTGTTTTCTCAAAAAACAGAAGTTACTTCTAATTTTCCAAAATCTATTTTCTAGTGCTCACAAATGCAAAAAAGAAATGTGACACTCTTTCTCTGTGCAAGTCTTTTTTTCACAGTGAATATTATCAATATGAAAGAGGAAATTGCACATATTTGAGAGACATTAGGTAGAGGGAGAGATGTTCGGTGTTTGGACAAAAAATTCCCAGTAACGAACATGGCCACCTGTGTGCCTCTCAGGCTTTCAGTCCACCCACTCGAAGGAAAACAGGCCGGCGCTGCACAGGCGAGCGCGGCGATCATGTTTCTGTGGAATTCTTGACAGGCTTCTCACCGTGGCTTTTGACGACTCAGACTCACGGAATTGCCAATTACTCCTCTTATCGCTGCGATGCTGTTTCACAAGCTTCCACCTAATTGCCTGTTCAACTTTTCCTCCTGTCTCCTCTTCCACGTCCCTAAAGCTGCCCCCGATGACAGAGAACTTCCACTTCCACGCCCTGAACAACACTGCCAGTTTTCTCAGCAGGTCCAGCGTTAACACTAGCGATGCCAGGTGTCTCTGTTTGTCCCGAGAGATTATTCTCCACCCCATTCTAGGCCCCCTGCATCACCCGGGCTTTGTGGCTGGGTTCAGCTAATGGTGGAGGCCAGCAGGCGACTGAGTGGAGCAGGAGACCTGCCTTCCTCTCTGTGTGGCTACCACGTAGGGCTCTTCCACCAAGAATCATAGCTCTGTCTGGTAGCCCTTTCCCCCAATTCCATTGCTTGCTGAATTTCTTTCACCATTTTTTACTGTTGCCCCTTATAATTATTTCTAGCTCCAAAATGATTCATCATCCTTTATGGCAGAGCTTAGCAATAAAGTCTGACTCGAGCATCTGTGGAAACACACAGGTTGCTGGATTCCCTCCCCGAGTTTCAGAGTCAGTGTGTCTGGAGCAGGAATGGACAACTTGAGTTCCTAATGAGTTCCCCTACCTGCTGGATGCTGGAGCTCTTGGTCCAGGGACCTCAAATACGCTTTCCTTGACTCTGTCCACCTCACCTCTTCACTAAACCCTCTCAGCTGTTACTTTTGGTGTGTACCTACTGTGTGCTACCGGGGCCTGATGGACACACTGGGATACCTTTTGCTAGTTATTATGAATAAAAACATATCCATTGCAACATGAGATAAATAGCAAAGAGACTCAGCATGGAAAGCCATACGTGACACTGTTGCATCCGACCATGAGGCCATACTCAGCAGCTGTATGGACTTACGCCTCTGGGTGACTCTCAATGGCTGAGAGGTAGGACCCAGATCAAGGGTGGGTAGCACTGTAGTAATCACGGGAAGGCCAACACTCAAAGAATGACAGAAGATGTCAGCAGAACACTGTCATGGAACGATAATGACAAAGGCTGCACTTGGATGGTCACCATCAGACAGACTGCTTTGTGTAACTAACTAGAGTTCAAGGAGCCTGATTTATCCTCGTTGAAGGAATTCCTCATGAACGAAAAGTATCCCTAAAAGCAATAAGCTGTGATAACGTTTATGCATTCGTTTGGATCAGCGTGCTTAGTTACCTCTTTGCTGAACCTATTTCGTTTTTAAGTGCATAATTATCCATTACTTATTGATTCTAATATCTAAGGAAAGAGTCTAAAAGAACTTCCTGCCATGTTATATAAGAATGTACTTTACGTGTTTTCTAACACCCAGAAAAATATAAAACAAAATGAATTTTTCACCATTCTTTTACTTAATGATTTGGTCAGTTAGATAGTGTGTGAATCCATGAGGTACAGTGAGAGTTGGGTCTAATCTGCTGTTTTAGGCATGGACAGAGCCTTTCAGTAGGACCTTTGGGCTACTACAAAACGTCAGTGATTAATATGTGGATGTGTTAATTCAAAACCAAATTGCCCTCTTTTTGTGTATGAGACGGAAATATGCAGGTGCATCTCTGATGATTTCAAGAAACCCTGGAAAATCATCTTTGCATTTTTCTGTACATGATGATTTTCAGTAAAGCAACTTTTAAAAAATACACCATCTCAAATTATGATGATAATTATAATTGATGCATTATGTTTTCCTACAAGGTTTATATTTTACCAAAGGGAAAAAATAGTGTAATAGCGAGAAAGAAAGAGAGAGAGAGAGAGAGAGAGAGAGAGAGAGAAACTATCTTTATTCTCCTGCTGAATTTTTAAGGTTCTAAAATAGTGAAAAGGTGCAGACAGACAAATGATCTTTAAACTTAAGGACCTGAGGATTTAAACCTCCAACTTGGATTTGTTTGCAAACAGAACATGCTACCATGGTGATAGAAGGAATGTGAAAAAGATGACATTAGGCACGACATTAGGGTTTTGATAACCTTAAAACAAAGGCTGGGTGATCCCCCAAAACTGCGAAACATTAAATATTCTACATTACAGCAGTTTCAAAACCCTAACTAACAGCTTTTTTGCATGTAATTGCTGCAGAATAAACAAGCCCTGTTGCTCCTGCTGGCAAAAGCCAGCACAACTCCCACATAGCCATGACTTGTCCCTTTCCAGCCAGCATCTATGGTGTGTCTCCCAGTCTGGTCTCCGAGCTCGGCCACGGGGGTGAGCAGATTTGGTTACTATCAGTTTGTGTAGACTGACACCCATGTCCTGGAGACATGAGGGAACCAATTTCTTAAAAGTTACATAATAACCAAACTCAGCGACTAGATAAAGGAACTAGGGTGAAGTGACCAAGTGTAAGTGTGCCCCTTACACCTTTTTCCATTTTACTTCCGCCTTCATCTTTGCTACAAAACGGACGGCTTGCGGCTCCATTCCGTCTCCCAGCACTGAGCCAGTCCCTGCCTCCACACACTTCTCAGGCCATTCACACCAGCATTCACAGCCCTCAATTACTCAGTCCCCTGGTTTCCTTGCATACTGTTTCTCTTCCGGGAGGGCAGGCACCTTGTCTGTCTGTCTGTCTTTCGGTTTGGTCCAGCATTTGGCACAGCCCCTGGGATATAACAGGTGTTCAGTAAGATGCATTGACATAGTTCCCGTTCTCTTTCTTGTGTGATTATATGTGTATGTATATGTATGTGGGATTACATGTATATGCTCTCTGTACATCTGTGTATATACCACACATATATATTATAATGCATATATTTATGTGTATATATTCTATTTATGAATTTGTATATTATTGATAAAGAGGGTGCACATGATGTAACTTTATCCTAATTCCTACAAGAATGGCCCTATCTGTTATTTCCCAACAGTGACCCCTCTCCTGTGATTTTGTCTCTGAGAATATTTTGACCCTCTCCAGAGGCCTATGTTATAACAGTGCTTTGTAACAGGATTTTGTAAAGTGTAGATAAAGCTCTTGAGTCCTTTCTTTAGAGGAAACCCCACATAGAAGCCTAATATATAAAACAGGTACAGGGAGAGGTGCTGTCAGTTTAACAGCGGGAGTGGTGGGCCTGGTTCCTGTCTGCTGCCACCCACTCCACCCTGCAGTCCCATAGTGTCAGCGCAGGTAGCTGGACAACCTCCTGAGCCCCCACGGAAACCTCTGCGGAAATCAGAAACAGGCTTGGTGGGAGTCGGAACAGTGAGGCTCTGCAGTGGGGGCCCACGCTTCTGAGCCGCCTACAGCCACCTCGGCTGAAGCCATGAATCACGGTTTCCACCTCAATATCAGCCTGCATTTGATATCCTCCTCCATGCCACTTGATCGTTTGATACAAGTTGAGCCCTGGGGTCCCCAGGTTCAGACGTGGTCAGCAGATCAGCGTTTCTCGTCACTCTGGAGTACACACATACAGGGTACTTACTTGAACTAGTACAAAGGCGCGATGTTAATTATAGGACAATTACAATAAAAAATTTAGGTCACAGACACTCATTTTTTTCAGCTTTCTCCTTCGCTAGGCCCACATACACCTCTTCTGCTGATGCAGAGAAGATTTTGACGGCTAAACCCCAGCAGAATTAATATGACTCACTCTTGTAGCTCTCATGGGGACAAATAAGAAATATACAACCCTATTTTATAAGATGACACACAATATTTATATGTCTGCTGGTAGAATACATATGATTTTCTATTTTCTTTCTTATGAAATCCAGCCGATGGAAAAAAAAGGTGATGAAAAATAGAATGTATTTTTTTACAAAAGGGTACATGGAAGATACTTATTTAAAAATAATACTAGTAATTTACTAATTAATTTCATAAGCTACAATGGAAAATACTCTGGGTACTCAAATTTGAGGCTAAACAAAAAAACTCTACATAGTCATGACTGGATTGTTTTGTGAAAATCAGAGAAGATTCTAGTAACAAGACTCATTAAGGAAATGGCTGTATTAATTTACAGTGATTGGAATTTTGATGTAAATGATGGATCATCCATTAGACATGAGCAGAGGCTTTTAGCACATTAATCTGAAAGAGCACTGGAGGGATATCTTATTTCCTACCAGAGAGACTTAAAGTATATGTATCTTTAGCTTCCTCATGACGGTAAGATCAATCACTCGAGACATATGGCACTAGCAATACAAAACACACAGGAAAACAGATCACATACGGTTTGCATTTGCAAGGTATATGTTGTGTGGAAAAAAAGTATTTCACACTTTCCCCCACAATTATAAATGGCTATAAAGAAACTAAAGGCTCTTGCAAAAAAAAAAAAAGAAAGAAAGAAAAGAATTCAAACAGACATATACATAGAAAACGGATCCTTTGGAGAGACCTAATCTTTTTCAAAGGATTAAAAAAACAAGGGCACATTTGTTGTTTCAACATTTCTTATCGAGGATGAACTTGCAAAGAGTAAGTGGCAAATGTTTACAGCCCCATAAGGCCAACAACAATAAAAGGGAAATTTACAGTCGGCAAAGGCAAATATGTAAATAAGGTTTATAGCTCCTGCAAACATCAGGCATTCTAAATTGCGACAAGACGGAATATCTGTTATCTGAATGTGGTGGTTGCCAAATGCTGTCTACCATCAACGCCTGAGACGGCGGCTGTCCGCGCGACTGAGCTCAGCAAAGAAGTCACATTTGCCTCTAGGAGTAGACCATAAATATGGAAGAAAGTACCGAAGAAGGCATTCTTCACTCTCCTTGATTAAAAGGGCAGCATGAGCTTAAATGGAAACGAACACATCGCCCACAGGAATTGACAAGAACACAGCTTTGGGGCCTGGGGAAGGCTGACAGGAGTCAACTCAGGCTTCCCCCAGGGTACAACTGAATGGCTCGCTGGACCTGGTTGTAGGTGCGAACAGCAGTTCCTAAACCAAATTTATGTCCATGCGTGAAAGAAAGCCCGCCCAGTACAGATTTCCAAAACCCATTCCGGAGCATCTTTGGAATCTCTTTAGAAAACAAAGGTGTTAGTGGAATCTTCAGACATTAGTTCTGAGTTTAGAGGAGCCCTCCTCCACGTTTCCTTCGGTTATCTCCGAACAGTTGTGACCTCAGGCCCTGCAGCAGATTAAATAAAGAGATGTATTTTTGGATTAGCTCTGGACTATGATAATTTATAATTGCTGTTTAAGATTTAAGCTCATTCCGTGTGTCCCCTGGAGAAGCACCAAAGATACTGATATTTCTGGAAACATCAACTATTTCAGAAACAAATTCATTACTCTTTGAATTGCTTATTCTCAAAGATGAAGTGACAGCAATTCCTTTCTGAAAAGAATAAAGGAACACCGCTAAATTCCATCACTATGTCCTACAAAACACTGTACAAATGTTCAGAATGTAGATGTTTTTCTGGGCATCGTATTTCACTTTTAAGCTACTTTTATATGTCAAACACGAAGTTGCTTAATCTCTAAATGCACCCAGGAGTCATCAAAATTACTGCTTGTATATGAGATCTTCTTGCTGGCAACTTTATATTTTAATATCCAAAGGAAATAACTGATCACTGTTTATAAAGCAGAAGAAAGACCACAGCACTGGGTGATTTTAGTAACAGCTCCTAAGCTTGAGAGGTGGGCACTTTAAACTGTGGCTAGGCAGAGAGTTCAGAACGATCTTCCCATCTGATGTCGCAATAAAGAAGCTGAGTTTCATGAGTCATCACCATTATGGGCCCTGGGAACCACTGCTCATTTTAGAAATTGCTAACAAACAGGAAAAACAAATAGTTGATTTTTCCATGGCCAAGTTTGGCCTAACCCTCTCCCTTGCCCCTCGGCATTTGCACTTCCCATGGGTATGGAACTCCTCACACTCCTCTCTGCAGTATGTCTCATCCTCTGACTGTGGGCCCCTCCGGGGTACGCGCACAGCCCTTGCACTGGGGACTTTCTATGTAACAACTCAATGACATCATGCACCTGGGAGGTAGGTGTTCTCATTCTTACCATCTCACAGACGTGCAGCAGAGAAGTTAAGTAACTTGTCTAAGGCAACAGAGCTTGTAAAGAGCAGAGCTGATATTCAAACCCAGGTCTGGTGGATTCTAGGGCCTGACTTTTTCCAGCAACCTGGTCTGACTTCAGTGACATTGAAGGCCTTTGTTTTCCTCCCAACATAAACCCACAATGATTTATGTACCGTAGTGCCTGTATCTTGACTAGTAGAAATGAATTTATTGGGGTTTATCCTTGTCTGTTCTATGAGTGCCTTTTAAGAGCTATAATGCTGCTGGAAGGGGTAACACATTGACTTACTAATGTGTATTAAATTCAAAAAAGTATTAAGGTGTACTGAGTTATAAGTTAATTCTAGGAGAGTTAGAAGCCAAAATAAGGTCACAAGACACCTAAAACCCAAGGGTTCAACCAAAATGGGAAGTAGCAGAGCATGGGAGAGTAGGAGGAGGGCACCAAAGGCACACCTAATTTCTATGACCCCAGAGCTCGTTCTGTATTTGAAGAAAACACTGCCTCCCATATCACACAAAGGCCCTTTAACTGTAGTTCATGCTATAAGTAGAGGGGTTCAAGGAACACAATTTGATGCTTGGTATTTTGCTGACTGATTGACTGCTAATGTTTTATTTGGCCAGTGTGATGCAAGAGCGAGGGAGAGAGCAATGAGAAATGAGGTAGGGAGGGAGGAGGGGAAGGGCACACACACAGTCAGCACTGCTCTGGCCACAGGCACACAGCTGGGCTCTAGACGGCCAGTGGACCACGAGGGACACAGCTGCACAGGAAGGGGCAGAAATCGCCATCTTGGAAAAGCCAACCGAAGGCAGGAATGAAGACAGACCCACTCCTAGATCTAAAATTGATCGTTGTTCCCCTCTGAAGGGATATAATTACCAGCATGTGACTTTTAAATCTAATTAGAAGTTTTGTTGTCTAGATTTTACCATAAATTAATGTCCACATGCTAGCCAAGTTAAGTCTGAATGTATCACCATATTTGGCTGGAAATGTGAGAGTGGGAGAAGAGTCCCCTCAGTCCTCAAGGCTTCCTGGGCCTCCCCACTGTGACACACAGAACCTCTGACCCCTATCCCCTTGGTCCGTACAAATGGGACATGGTGGGATGCAGAGACCCTGGTGTGGACGGTGAGCTCTTGGTTCACGGTTGTTGGGTCTATTCCCTCCTTGATGCTGTGAGTCTATTTTTAATATCCAGTTATGAATGATAAGATTCTGACTTTTGAGACCATTGGAGAAATGAGACAACACACAGAATATATTAAATGATTTTTTCTGTGAGGCCCTGGACAGAAATTGTGGGACGAGTTATAGACCTCGAGAGGGCTTTGCTCTCAGGAGACTATTCATGAAGGCACACTGCTTACAGTGGCAGGAATCAGAGGACGGGAGCCAGTGGGTAATTAAAGTTAATTGATGTTATTGTTCTCTGTGTTATACCATTAAAATATAGGGAAAAATGAGTGTGAACTTGTGAAATGGCTCTTCTATGCAACAAAGCTAAAAACAAATAAAGCTATGGTTATGAAAAAGGTATTAAACAAATGCTTTTTCTTGACCTTGACCTTGGTCTCCTCCCCAAACAGAATGGTAGGCATAAAAAAGAAATTGTCCATTCAGTTAATATGACCTTTGAAGGGTGCAAAATTACTGGAAATGGTGGTTTCTCATTATGGAAGAAATCACTGAATTAAAAAACATTTGAGTCTTTTGTTAATATTTTCATCCACATTAAGATTCAACCCTATTTCTTAACTATATTAGCAGTTTGACCTCTTTGGTGACTACAAGCTGCATTCATTTTTCTTCTTCTCTCTTATTCCCCCTATCTCCTCACTGTGCACACACAGAAAACAATATGGGTAAAACAATTTGAGTTCAGCAGAGTAGGGCATCACTGTGTGCACACAGCTCCCTGCTTCCCGCCTGCCTCACCTCTGTGCCCAAGGGCTCAGTAACTGCAGAAATCAAGGGCACAGTTAGATTCTATTTATTTCACAAGTACGACATCCACCTGTAAGTCACTAAGACATCCTCAAATAGTTCCTGCTTTCCCATAAGTGATAATGTAAAAATTTACATTTGAGGAATCAGTAAAATAATCAATTAGAATAAACAACAACTAATATTTACTAAACTGTGTTTCTCAGACACACAGAGCTCATTTTCAATCCTCATATGTGGAGGAGTTAGGTCCATTATTATTCCTATGTACGGGATGGAACTGAGCCTTAGATGTTCAGTTACTAGAAACAATCTTCTCTCTGTCCATGTAGGCATGACCCGCTTGATGCATGAAATCTATCCTGGAAAACAGACTTTCTGTATGGAACCATTAAGAGCCCATTTCACCCATTTAAATGATAAAAGTGATGTGCTTACATGTCAAATCCAAACCTTTAATCAAGTTTCTAAAAGGTACCTAAAACAAGTCAAACACTTATATCAGTAAGAAACTACCTAGTTAGGATGCCAACTGCCTAAAGCTTTATCTTGTGACCGGCACAATACGTGTGGCTGTTGACGGTGGTTTTTAATGAGCAACGTGACTGCTCTTAGAGCTAGTGACATGCTAGGTTGACCTGCCTTAAGCTGGCATCCTTTCACTTTCCAAAAGACTCCGACATTTGACCAAGTACATTTGGAATGTGAATTGAGTTTGACATGTACACTGATTCCTTCAAAATTAATATTGAGTTTTGAGGTCTTGAATATAATTTTCCTCTGGAATTATCTTGGTCAGAATTACCTATATATTATATAACATATACAAATAACATATTTATATAATATATATGAGAGATACAAATAGATAATACAAACAAAATAACCGAGGAGTTTAAAAAGGAATATTTATAAGGTGTGGTGGGATGCAGGCAAACTGGCCCCAGGCCTGAAAAGTTGAGGGGTTCTTGCTAATACCTGAAGAAAGGAGCTGCAAGTGAAGAAAAGGACACCTGGAGGGAGCTGCGGCCTTAGGAGGGGGACAGTGCCCCCACAGCCTGGTTAGTAATGAAAGCCAGTGACTCCGGGCCTGAGGGTGGAGTCCATCCATGTCCACCTTCCCAGGCACCGGGCAGGGGTGGGGTGGTGGGCAGCGAGTCCAAGGGGGCACACTGAAAACGGCCACTGCAACAGGCACTTCAGTTCGACTTTCTCTACAGAATCCTCAGCTCCTAGAGTAATTCTTAACAACTAGTAAGTACTCAACATATATTTGTTAAAAGAATCCTCTACATCTCAATTCCACTGGATCATCCGCCACCCATCTACCTGCCTATCAATCAGCTTGCAATACTTTGGTGCAAAATTCCGTGCAGATGGATGCATTAATATACGTGTGACAGTAGACACAGGGGAGCAGGGGGAGGGGAGGCAGAAGAAACCAAAGACACGTCCCCGTTGGCAGAAAAGGGCGTTCCACCAGCTGCTCTGGTTTGAGAGATATTAGCATATGGAATGCACTGACCCACCTTTACGCACGTGCATGCATTCATTTTAATACAAATTCACATTATAGTAGGAATTACCCAAACAATTAAGCCAAGCTGAAAATACTTGTCACGACAGATACTTCTTATTTGTGCAGTTATTTACATTTGATCGCCAAAGGAAAAGAGCAAAACAAGTCCTTATTCTCTCTCCCTCTCCCTCTTTTGGCCCAAATCAAGAAGACCTCATGGTTGCTCTAGTAACCATGAAACGACCCCAGGAAATGGGACTCTGTTACCATTGGTTATTAAAACACGACTTAAAGATTTTCTGCCTCAATTTTCTCATAGTAAACTTTCTTCTTTATGTGGGTTATAAAATGCCTCTCTCAAAAAAGCATTCGTCCCTAGCAGAAAGTAAAATATCTTCCCTACGAGCGGATTTTTGAAAGGTTTCACATTCTTACATCTTTCCCATTGCCGCAGTCATCATGAACACACTCTGCTAACGTGTTTTGTTCAGGAGGCGCCCTCTGACCTTGCAGAATTAACCCTGGATTTTAAACTAGGAGGGGATCCTCTCTAAGTCCTAGTGTGAGCATGACTAGTGTGTGAAGCGCTTGTAATGCATTTTGAGCTGTTGGGAGTTACTCGTGTTGGGTGTTTGATGTACCCATTCTATTTAGCTTTCCTCTGAAATAATTCTTGTGCCTTCCAAATGGAATCATGAAAGCACTTAATAAAAGTGGTAATAAATCCAAAGGCCTATGGTTATAACTGAGGGATTGATGTCGAGCAAATTTTAGCGGGTGAAGGTAGGGGTGGTGGATGGTGGCCGAAGCAGCGGCCGGGTATTCGGTAAGTGACAGTAGATTTCACGGCGTTTTTCCTTTGAAGGATATTGAATTGTGGTCTGGAGTCTCTTTGTGAATTACATCTGGGGTTAATGTCTCTTTCTCTGGTGGGACTTTCATAACCAGTCACAAATCAGGGTATGGTACAGAACTGCCCTAGTTAGAAACAGCCTGGAGAACCATTTTTGCAGCCCCGGAACCTACCTCCCAGCTCTGGGCGGTCTAGAAAGCATGAGCATTAGGGACGAACCTCTCTGATCATCGAGAAGCAATTTAAGAAACATAAAGTTCCCAAACAACCCATAGTCAGGCACCTGGAAACCTAACATTTTCAGCAGCGAGGTTTGCGTGACCCACTCCCCTCCATCTCGGAAAGACCCAGACAGCCCGAGTGTGAGAATCATAGGCCAGGAGGGGCCTGCCCTCCACCTCAGTCAGATGCTTCAGGAGCCACCTTTCCCGTGCCCTTTGTGCCCGTGAAAGGAGCCCGTGTCATCCTCCGTAGCTTCTCCTTCACCTCCAAACCCACACGGTTTCATTAGCTCCTGGAAGACTCACAACGGGAGGAGTGACCACAGGCCTGAAAGGTAATTGCTGCTGAGCTACGCAGAGGCCTAGAACATCGGTGTATACAGCTTTTTCAGTCCTCAAAGTTACAGCCCCACCCCCACAGAAGTCCATGAAGCAGCCGCTGATCGCCATGGTTGGGTCTTTTTGGGTCCAGTTTAGCTTCACTGAGAAAAGTTGATAAGCTCACACCGGGGAAGAAAAGCTGACCACAGAGACTGTGTTAAATTGGAAGAAATAACAAAAGAGTTTCTCGGGCAACTTCCAAATGTAACATCTCAGAGTTACTGAGAGGTTGAACATCCAGATTCTTGGGTCTCACTGAAACTTGTGGAATCCCAATTTCTGGAGGTGGGGCCCACTGTCAATAAACTCGTTCCCCATGTCTGGTGATTGCAAAAACAACAACACGATCATTCCCCCCCCCCAAAAGAAAGAAAGAAAGATCAGTTCCTCTTGTGAGGGAGAGCTGGGAGGCGGAACTCCACTGGGCCTGGGCGGTTTGCGGAGGAAACTCCGAGATGATGCGGATGGGGAAGCTGAGAGCGACAGCACCTCCTACCAGTGGTGCTTAAATATCTTGGTCTCAGAACTCCTTTACATTAAAAAAAAAAATCTAAAGGCTCCAAAGAGCTGTTGTTTGATATTTATCAAATGAGAAATTTAAAATGATAAATTAAGACATATTTATGTATGAATTCATTTAAAGTAATAGACCCATGATATGTTAACAAACATAGCAGCTTTCAGTAAAAAGTAATGGTGTTTGCCACACCAAACATACGGAGAGAAAAGTGGCACTGTTCTAGATTTGTGCCAGCCTCTACCGTCCAGCTGACGAGGAGACAGCTGGAGCCTCCTACCTGTCCCTGCATTCGAGATTCTACAAAATCACAGGTCATGTGGCTTTGTACACTCAGCACACTCACGCGAGAAGAAGAGCGGAAAAGTCAGACAACATCTTTGCATTATCACAAAAATTGTTTTAATCTAATGGGCCCACACAAAGGATCCCAAGAACCTTCCCAGAGAATCCCACCTTCCACAGTTTGAGAACAGACTGCTGATATGAGTGAGCCAGCCCAGTTCTCAGCCCTCCACAACCCTATGAGGGATGTACTACTATCATCACTATCTCTGTGTTGCCAGGGAGGAAACTGAGGCTAAGAGGGTTTATACGAAGTCAGTACACAATTGAACTTACACTCAATAGTCTAATTTCAGCACGCTAGACCTTGACTGTGATACCACACTGCTTCTGGGTTTAGGAAGCTGAGGGCCAGCATCTTCCTCGGACTTTCGTAACAAGAACTTAGGCCATTGCCAAGGGCCTGGGAGAGGACCCTGGGTGTGAACAGCCACGGCCCCCTCACCTCCTCCATATCCCACTGGTGGTGCTGAGTGGCAAATATGGGGATAGAGAGAGGGGTGCTTCCTTCGTTATCTTTCCTCTGGGCTAGAGATGCAGGAGTGTTTCCACATTGAATCTCTCTCTTTCCAATAGTGACCCCTCCTAGAGACACAAGGTGCCCCATGAACCAGCTCACACACGTACCTAAATTCTCTCATTGTTTTTCACCCTACCAAGCATCACGATAAGGGTTATGATAACAATGTTTTTATAAAAGATGAAATGTCACAAACTTTTGAAAGTTGCTGTGTAGTGAAACTCAACACATATTAAAAATATAACACCAACATATGGCTGTAATATTTTTAGGTATAAATTCAGCTTCTTTACAGTGGAGGTCTCACAGTACTGTGTCTTTTTTATTCATCCAAGCAATGTGTCTCTCATCACCCAATACTTTTAAATGACTTGATCTTGAGGTTATCCAGACCTAAACTTAAGTACTATTATGACTTTCAGTTAAGGGAAAATATCAATTAGTATGTTAGACCTTCTACGCTAGACAAAGTCTTCTCTTTGTGTTACTCAGTGTTTGAATGGACTGTTCATTCTGTCAATTCAAAAGACAAAAGAAAGAGAAAAAGAAAAACACATCAATATTCCTTCCTCCAGTTTGAAAGCGGGCTGGAGCCCAGCCACCGGCGGGAAAGCCCAGGCTGGCACTGAAGAAGTTAAACACTGTCTGGTCTCTCTTCCGCTCTTGCTGGCATCTTAACCAAAGACTCATTTGGATCTCTGAGCTGTTTCTAATTAGGTGTTAATGACCTCAGAGTTGTGTGGGTCTACCATGTTTTGTACCTCATTTGATTTCCCCCCTGGGCTAGAGCAATACCAAGAGGACAGGAATGAAGATAAAACACACCTCTATGTCCCAATGGTTATTGGATCAGAGATATATAAATACAGAGAAGTCCAGAGGGAAAGATTATTATTAACACTAGTTCCGTGACCTGTGCTAACCAAGAAATGAAAGTAATTATAGTGCTTTTGTGTGCCAGGCGAGGGGGGCTTCCACGTGGAAATTGTGAATGGAGCGGGCATACACGAGACCACGAGTGTTTCTGAGGCCGGAGATGAGGGGACCAATGGCACCAGTGTACAGAAGGCGTGTCAGCAAGCACCACACAGTGCCCGGGTTGTGTCAGAAAGAGAATGTTGGTTCCCGAGGGAAAAGAGACACAGTCACCATTAACCTTCACCCCAAGAACTAAGGAAATGGGCAAATACTAGGGTGAGAAAAAATAGATTGTATATGGTACCTGATGGCAAAAATGAATGACTTACTCAGTGAATTTACAATGAATGCCAACGACAAAGTGTCATTTAATTGATGCATTGACTATTTTATGCATATGTGCCTGCATTCTATATACTCCAGCTTCTCATTTGTGAATGAATAAGAATGAAGCAAATATTTAGGTTCCAGGAATCTTGGGGCAGCATCTTATTGATTTGCATTTTAAAGTTTGCCCTCATAGTAACATAGTAAGTGGCAATGGCTCTTACTAAGAATTCATTCAGTTGTAAAAATTTTTTAAAAAATCCTCAAAAGATTTTAGCTAAGGATCAAAAAGAAAAAGGGTTACCAAACAAAACTTCAAATGCTGTGAAATGAGCTGAGTCATTCTGAAGATCTGTTAAATCTATCCATCTTGAGCAGAAAAATATGCCTGAAAAAGAAGTGACCTGGGTTTCCTTTAAAGAGAAGAAAGGTTTTTTTAAAAAATAGGAAGAAGGAGGAGGAAGAGGAGGAGGAGGAGGAGAGAGAGGAGGGGAAGGAGGAGGGGGAGGAAGAGGAGAAGGAGAAGGAAAAGGAGGAGAAAGTGGTGGTGGAAATAAACGCTTCCCAACAAGCCTTTGCTGCATATTGACTGCTTACAATGAAGTAATTCACTTTGAACTAACTGGAGTTGACTTGCCTAAGCTGCCTGAGGATTGTCTGTGGCAAACCCAGAGGAAATCTTTTGTGCTTCAGTTAGCAGTAAAGCTTGGAAATAATTATCCTTTCGCAGATGAACATGGATAGCCAGAGAGGCCTGTGCTCCTGCATGACGCTTCTAACCGACATGCAGCCGAGTCCCGCTGCTTCTACATGGGTGCAGTTTTCACAGGCTGCCCTGATTTAAATCTCAGAAACCCCTTTCACACAAAAACTCCACCAGTCAAGGAAGTTAGCTTATTAACGGGGCAGGACACATGGTTTAGGATGTGCCCAAAATAGAGTCAGTCGTGGTAAAGCGAACATCCGGACGCACGAACCCTACAGCTGTGGCTACGGTGATTGCTGCTAAACAAAACCCGAGATTGGTCGGCCTTCTGCTCCTTTCAAGCGGACTGTCCACAGGGCGGCACGTCCCATTTGATCTGCTTCTGTAGGAAAACCCAGCTGTTAGAGACAGATGTTCTGCCATCTTTCAGTGGGAGAACCTGTCTTGCGCTTCTTGCTCTGCCCTGAGATACATGCAGCTTCCACTCCAGCAGGGATGCTGGATGCCTGGATGTCCCAGGTACCTGACGGGTGTGAAACACCAAGCCAACAACCATCTCCCAGACCCCCGCTCTCCCTCCCCGGCAGCTGTCTGTGAGGCGAGTTCACAGCGTGTGTTTACAGGCTAGTGACAGAGTCACGCTGCTCGTGTCCACACTTTTAGATACAGAAATAAATGGTCCCTCCTTTCTTCAGTGGAATAAATGCCCCCTTTTGGATGCTTCTCTGTCACTGTGTAAAAGACAGTGAAGTGAGCTACATGAAACTCAGTTGAAAAGCTTAATAGAACGATCCTAGGTTGACAAAGCTCTGGATGAAAATGCAGTCACACATGCAAAAAATGTAATAAATGAATGAAAATATATGTTATGGGTCATTTCCACCCTAATAGCGCCTTTGTGCTAAGGAATCCAAATAGCAACAGTCATCCTGCACATGCCTCCCAATGAAAGAGCAGTGGGTTCCTAGGAACCTAATGACACACTGCCGGCTCAGAATGAGGCTGGGGCCGCGGATTTATTTCCTTTGAACGTCCGGGGCGCGCGGAGACAACTTATCACAGATGCGGCTCCAGTTAAAGCTGCGGCAACGTGGATGTGGTTCGTCTCCATTTTTCAGCTAAATAGAGGTTTTTTTCTTTTCGCTTCACATAAAGTCTTCAACTCGCTCAAGCCTTCTAATAAATTGCAAACTCTGTAACAATATATCTTCTATTATGCCGCTTGTTACTTTACTAAAACAGGAAATTAAAGCAATAAAACACTTTCAAAATGATAGGGTACACTCAAGCAGTCATTTTTCTTATGTTCCAATATTATTCTTCAAAAGACCTTTTATGATACTAATATTAAATTCTTTGAAGTCTGAAGAATCTGTTGAAAGTGTTGAATTTCTAAGATATAGAGCTCAAATATTGCATCCACTCATGCATTTATTAAAACTGAATATGTGGCAGAAAATTTTAAAACACAAAATACAATACAGTTCAATAATATATGACCAGCTACATTTCAAGTCCACATTAGAGAATCCATTGTGTGGAAATTTGATTGAATGCTCAGGAAAATCTATTTTGCTTTTTCGCACCTTATGTGGCCAAATGTACAGCATATGTGGTCGTTGGTATAAAAGGCTAGAAACTGCAAAACAGCACAGTGAAAACCAGACAAATACTATAATGGTCACTTATGCAGCATGTTCGCATAAAGGAAATTGAATCAGGCTTATGAAGCTGTGCATTCTTTATTAACCTCCTAGAGAAAGGTCAGACAACTGTTCTTTTAATGGTAAGAACACGACATGGAAAGAGCTGAAAGAGAAATGCAAAAAGCTGCAGTGTGTCGTAGTCATTATATCAGGCCATTGTGTTAAAAAACGCTTATAGAATGATATGGGGAAAAGCCCTCTTCATTGACTGTTAATGAAAAAAAAGTGTCTTTTCTTTCAGCAATAGGAATTTCCATCCAAACTTGTAGAAAAATAAGTAGGAAGAAATAAAAACTGATGGATGGAAAACCATTGAAAGTATAAATTTAGAAGAAACAAGACCTCAGAAAAAGCTTTCCTCTGTCCTCTCACTCCTTCCC